>MU277983.1:752572-1302981 GCA_022385765.1 Trametes cingulata | reverse complement strand
TACTGTAGCTACGCAATGGTGCATCACTGAGAGCTATGCACCGTGTGTGCGTATCGGTATGTCATATTCTATGTCAGAAATGCACCTCCCCGGTACACATGTGCATCCTGACCTTCAGAGGTTGCTGGAGCCATTGATACTGTACCAATACATTACGTAGACATACCAGAGCCTATTCCAATATACGCGCCACAACGCGCCATGGTTACAACGTCAGTGGACGAATTGCTTTAGAGGTATGTCTAGGGCGAGGAAGACAGGGGCTCCTATAGCGTGTACTGGCTCAAATTTCGTGCAGTAGGGTTCATTTGATAGATATAATATAGGAGAATCTGGGCCTATATTCTGGACATAGAGGGGACCATAGTAGATCAATACAGGGTGCGATTTTAGCTAGTAATGGTGGCCATTATTGAGTAGCCCCATACAAACACAGCCAGTAGTCGTACAAACACCGGACATAGCGGAGTACGTAGCTCTATACATACTCAACAATATGCAAAAAGAATGGCGCGATTCCGAGGAGGGGAAGGGGAGATACAGGCATCCGAGGGGGGAGGGAGGGGGTGATGTTGAGTAGACTTGCCGGATTGGGAAGGGCGGGCCAAGCAAGCGCGCGCGGGGGACGGAGCGGCGGCGCCGTGGGCAACGACGTCACACGGGCGCGGGACGGGGAGGGGGGGGGGGTCACCGTTGCCGACAGCAATGATGGGACGGCGGGCGCTGATGGGATACTCAACGCCGGCGGCGGCGTGCAATCTAATCACGGCGGGCGGCTTATCTACTCAAGATCTGTCCCGTTATCTATCTCCTCTTTGATCTCTATCTAGCCCTTTGCTACAGTTTGCCTTTGCAGGTATTTATCGTAATTAACGGCGGTGCGAACTGGCAGTGCGAATCCATAGGGGATTTCGAGCTACTTAGCCTGCCACTGCGGCCCAGTATGCCAGGCTAATTAGCCCGGTAATCTGTGATGATCAGGTGTTGCGGGGAGGAAAGAGACGGTAGCGAGTGACGGATTCGGAAAAGCACTCCATCGGCTGAACGGGATCTCGATCCGGCAAACGCAGATATGTAATATCTACACGATCGATGAGCAGGTCAAGCTCGAGCAGCCATCATGTCTGCACTCTGGACGTCACCCTCTTCCTCTTTCTCTCCTACGACTCGTACAACCATCTGCACGACTAGCAATAGGACGACAGACCTCTCGCCGCACGTTACTCACGGCACTGATCCACATAATACCCACTCGGAGCTCTTTATCGACGCTCGCCATCCCCGACATACAGTGGCATAATATGACCTACATAGGCCTCTCTCGCATCGCCCGCACCCGCAGCACCGTATAACATCTCGATATCGCGCATACCTCCGTACCCTCCCAAGTGAGAAGCATGGCTTCCGTGTTCAAGATCATCCCGACGACCCAGCAGTACGACTGAGGCAAGATCGGGCTCTCGTCCAAGGTCGCGCAGTACGCCGCGGCGTGCAAGCTCCCCGGCTTCACGCTCGACGAGAACGCGCCCTACGCCGAGGTGAGCATCCCTTCCCTCCCCCTCCGTCCCCCTTCTCCTTCCCCCTCCCTCCCCCCAGTTCACTGACCCACCCCGCACCAGCTCTGGATGGGCACGCACCACAGCTCACCCTCGCGCCTCGCGAGCACGCAAGAGCCGCTCTCCGCGCACCTCTCCGCGCACCCGGAGCTCATGGGCGCGCGCGTCGTGGAGCGGTTCCGCGCGGCGGGCGCGGCGGAGGCCAACCTCCCGTTCCTCTTCAAGGTGCTCGCGATCGGGAAGGCGCTCAGCATACAGACGCACCCGGACAAGGGGATGGCGGAGCGGCTGCATCAGGAAAGGCCGGACGTCTACAAGGGTGCGTTTCTCTCGCCTTCTTCCTGTCCTTCCTCTTGTCCTCCCACTTCGTGCAGCGTCGGGATCGGTGCTGACCGCGACGCAGACGCGAACCACAAGCCCGAGATGGCGCTCGCCCTGACGCCCTTCCAGGCCCTCTGCGGCTTCCTCCCCCTCCCGCGCATCGCCGAGTTCCTCGCCGCCGTCCCCGAGTTCGCCGCGCTCGTCCCGCCGAGCATCATCTCCCAGTTTTACACCGCCGCCGCCTCTTCCGATCCCGCCGGCCCGTGCGAGAAGGCCGCGCTGAAGGACGTCTTTTCTGCGGTGATGACCGCGGACCCGGATGTGTTCCCGCCGCAGCTCGAGAAGCTGGTGCGGAGGTATGAGGAGGCGGAGGAGGGGAAGGAGGGGAAGGCAAAGGTGCATGAGGTGGAGAGGGAGGTGAGGGAGCTGGTGTTGCGGCTGCACGGACAGTTCCCGGGCGATACTGGCGTGTTCTGTGCGTTCATGCTCAACGACCTCACGCTGGAGCCCGGGCAGGCGATCTTCCTCGCAGCCGGGGAGCCGCACGCGTACGTCTCCGGAGGTAAGTCCCCCGCATACACTCTCTCCTCATCCTCGGACGCGGAACCCACTATCACTATCACCTACGCTCTCGTGGCAGACATGGTGGAATGCATGGCGATGTTGGACAACGTGATCCGCGCGCGGCTCACGCCACCAGATCTGCTGGCCATACCTGTAGCGCGATTGGACGCTCAGTGTGTCAGTGTGTCATTGGGTGCCGTTCCAGCAATCTCGCTCCTGCACGGGATGCGCTCGTTCCGCGCATCAGCTAAAGCAGGTAAATCTACAACGTTTCAAGATGTTTGGCAATTAAGTCGACAAAAGATGGCCCGAGTAGATATCCTCATGCCTAAGCGTTGCCACTCGTGATAATCGCACGCGTCAACTTTGCTAAAGAACCTGGATCCAGGCGCATCGGCAAGGGTGTCGCGAAGTTCTCGCAGACACATTGCCCCCAGCATCGAGCCACTGCTCAGACAACCATTATAGTAGCGTCATCCTCGCATTGTGAGACGCTTTGGCCCTCAAGCTCAGGCTGTCACGCATTGTCCAAGCACCAATGCCCCGAGCCGCTCATCAGGTCCAAGCATATTGATCCTCTGGCCTATATGAGGTGACCTGGTCTGTCTAGGGAATCCCCGCTTCCAAACGCTTCCCCAAATCTCTTACCACATATACGAGGTACGTTCCTCCGAATTGGAGAGCCCTGTCCGAGTTTGTCCACGGCTACTAGGAACTGACGCCTGCTTTGCGTACATCGTCAGAACAATGGCACCATCAAAAGTGTCTGCAATGCACCGCTGTATCTTCATCGACGAGATTGTCCGCAAAGTCGCTGAAGAGCTCTTGTTGATGGACCGCCACGACACTCTGGCAAAGCTCGCAAGAACATGCAAGGCATTACACGAAGCAGTGCTGCCAGTGCTGTGGATGCGTCTCGTCAACCTCCACCCTCTCGAGCGGTTGGTACGAAGAGTTGTTGTGCGTCGTTTCGCGTCGGTCGTGGTCGGCATCCTCTCGTTGAACATTGTTGTCCACAGCGCGAAAACCCACCTGCGGTCGGACGCGCAAGGCTCAGGCACTACATGAGACACGTGCGGGAGTTCCACTGGTCGCACGGCGGCCAGTACACTGCCATACGTGAATTCAATGACGCCACACTCGCCGAGCCCCAAGTATTCCCGCAGCTACGCGTACTGAAGTGGCGAGATACCCGGCCGGAGGTCTTCCCTTACGTCCTACGCCTCCTTGCACCTACCCTCCGCGATTTGTGCATCTTCACGCTGCACTACGCTTCCTCCGAGATCATCGCTCTGCTCCAGACGGTGCCCCTTGTATGCACCGAGCTGAGGACTTTCCACCTACGCATCGACGGCTGGCATAGGCATATGCTGGCCGCACCACAACGCTCCGAAGTGGCTGAACCCCTCGTCCAATGCATTGCCAAGATGCCGCACCTCAGGGAGTTCGCCGCGGAAATATGCTTCGCCGGAAACTTCTTAGCGCCACTGGGGGCCTTGCCGGAGCTAGAAATGCTCGAACTGACTTGCCCGCAGCTGGTGGAGCTCACCTCTCCGGCCACACTCCTCACGCGTCTCTCCTCGGGTCAGCCATGGTTCCCGTCTCTCCGCCGCCTGTCGCTCTATCTGCGGGAGTTGAACGACACCTTCCTCGACTTCATACGGTCCATCCAAAGCACCCGGCTCGCGGAGCTTGCAATCAGAGTGTATCGCACACCGAGTGGCGACCTCCTCCAACAACAGCTAGCGACAATCGTCCGCATGCCGTTACACCGCACCCTGCACTCTTTCTCCCTTTTCTGTGTAGAAGACCTGGCCCGCGGCCATATGCCTGTCGTCGTGGACGCAGGCCATGCACTCCGACCTCTCTACTCTCTGCCGCACATGAAACACATCTCTCTCCGCCTCAACCATCTCGTCGTAGACCCCCGCGCCATCAACGACATCGCCCAGGCTTGGGGCCAGCTCGAGACGCTCTCCCTCCTCGGCAACTACGCGCACCCCCCTTCCAGGGGCCTCCTCACCCTCCAGAACCTCGTGCCGCTCGCGCAGCGGTGCCCTCAGCTCGCGAAGTTGGTGCTTCACTTCAGCGCGACGTCGCCGCCGAGCGAGCGGGACCTAGCGCGGCTCTTCCCCAGACCTTCGCTCTGCCAGCTGCGCACGCTCGTCGCGCACGACGCGCCGATTGCCAACCTGGGAGCCGTCGCAGAGTTCATGAGGAGGGCCTTCCCCCAAGTGCGTGAGGTGGCGTACAAGCCCCTCGACGAGGCACTGAATACTCGCATTGGGCACTGGCCAGTGAACTATGACGGGGAATGGAAGACGGTGCAAAAGATGCTGCGGGGTAGGAGTCCCCTGGGGAAACAAGAGGTCAAGGCAGACGGTCGGGCGCATATGAGAGGTCCGAGCATCTGGGACGGTTTCCCATACGCATCGTTCCTGTTTGACTGAGGTGATCGTTCATACATACAGTATATACTCTCCGGTATGGTTTACACTCGTGCCTTGCCCGCTGTGATCATGTCGTCCCGATTGTACCGCACCAAATGTACAGTACCCACCCGTACGGGTTCCTTCGTCGTTCTGCGCGGACTCGGGCTAGGTAGAGAATGTGGAATCAGGCTGCCATTGCAGCCGTCTGCGACGTAATACACGGCGGTTGCCATCCTCTGGTGGACGATTGAAGCTGCCTAAGAATGGGATGTGATGATTGTATTAGTATTATGCCTCACTTGCCTCGCATGCACACTCTTTCATTGCTCCCACACGATGCGTTCACACGTAGCCTTCCCTGTTGTTGACACAGCGTACGCCCCACGGGTATGCATTCGTGACGGATGTCGTGTACATCGCGGCCACCATTTGGCCATGGCAGGAGGGAAGAGCGTGGCCAGTGACGGAGCGCTGCATCGGCTGAACGGGATCTCGATCCGGCAAACGCAGATCGCCACGATCGATGAGCAGCTCAAGCTCGAGCAGCCATCATGTCTGCAGCAGCACTCTGGACGTCTCCTTTCTCTCGTTCAGCTGCAGCTCGTACAACCATCCGCACGACAATCAACAGGCCCTACGACGACAAACCGCTCGCCGCACGTTCTCTACGGCGCCGATCCTCATAATACCCACCCAGAGCTCTTTATCGACGCTCGCCGCCCCGCTGCAGACCCGACATAAAAGGACTCGGTGAAGCCTACATATTCAGGCCTCTCTCGCACCGACCGCACCCGCAGCACCCCATAACACCCCGATATCGCGCATACCTCCATACCCTCGCAAGTGAGAAGCATGGCTTCCGTGTTCAAGATCATCCCGACGACCCAGCAGTACGACTGGGGCAAGATCGGGCTCTCGTCCAAGGTCGCGCAGTACGCCGCGGCGTGCAAGCTCCCCGGCTTCACGCTCGACGAGAACGCGCCCTACGCCGAGGTGCGCCTCCCTCCCTTCCCGCCCCCTCTGTCACCCTCCTCTTCCCCACCCTGTCCCTTCAGACTGACTCACCACGCGCCGTCGTAACAGCTCTGGATGGGCACGCACCACAGTTCGCCCTCGCGCCTCGCGAGCACGCAAGAGCCGCTCTCCGCGCACCTCGCCGCGCACCCGGAGCTCGTGGGCGCGCGCGTCGTGGAGCGGTTCCGCGCGGCGGGCGCGGCGGAGGGCAACCTCCCGTTCCTGTTCAAGGTGCTCGCGATCGGGAAGGCGCTCAGCATACAGACGCACCCCGACAAGGCGATGGCGGAGCGGCTGCACCAGGAGCGGCCGGACGTGTACAAGGGTGCGTATCTCCCCTTCCTCTCCTTCCTCACCCTAGTTTATCCTGGTATTCGTTGCACGGAGAGCGCAGTGCTGACGCGCGAACGCAGACGCGAACCACAAACCGGAGATGGCGCTCGCGCTGACGCCCTTCCAGGCCCTCTGCGGCTTCCTCCCGCTCCCGCGCATCGCCGAGTTCCTCGCCGCCGTCCCCGAGTTCGCCGCGCTCGTCCCGCCCGGCATCATCTCCCAGTTCTACACCGCCGCCGCCTCGGCGGACCCCACCGGCCCGCGCGAGAAGGCCGCGCTCAAGGACGTCTTTTCGGCCGTGATGACCGCGGACCCGGATGTGTTCCGGCCGCAGCTTGAGCGGCTGGTGCGGAGGTATGAGGAGGCAGAAGAGGGGGAGGAGGGGAGGGCGAAGGTGCATGAGGTGGAGCGGGAGGTGAGGGAGCTGGTGTTGAGGCTGCACGGACAGTTCCCGGGCGATATTGGCGTCTTCTGCGCGTTCATGCTCAACCACCTCACGCTGGAGCCCGGGCAGGCGATCTTCCTCGCCGCGGGGGAGCCGCACGCGTACGTCTCCGGAGGTAAGTCCTCGCGCAACCCTTCCTTCATACTCAGATGCGGAACTCACCACCGTCACCATGAATCACAACCTCCGCTCTCGCCCCAGACATCGTCGAATGCATGGCGACCTCCGACAACGTGATCCGCGCGGGGCTCACGCCGAAGCTGCGCGACGTGCCGAACCTCGTCGCGGGGCTCACGTACGCCGCGGCGCCCGCGCACGCGCACCTCGTCCCGCCCGTCGCGTTCGCCGCCGCGGAGCACAGCGCGCTCTACGACCCGCCCATCCCCGAGTTCTCCGTCGTCCGCACCGTGCTGGGCGCGAGCAGGGAGGAAAAGGAGCGGGAGGAGAGGCACCCGGGCGTGGATGGCCCGAGTATCGCGATTGTGACGGAGGGGAGGGGGGAGGTCGTTTGGACGGAGGGGAAGGGTGGGGAGGAGAGGATGGAGGTGGGCGAGGGGGAGGTGTTCTTCGTCGGCGCGGGGCGGGAGGTCGAGTTCGTGGCGAAGGGCGAGGGGAGCTTCGTCGTGCATAGGGCGTTTGTGGAGGCGAAGTGAGCTCGGAAGAGCGGTGAAACTTGAAAGAAGCTGGCCATGCCACGGAGGCTGTTGTACAGTACATCATCGTCGTATCTCATATGAGATGCTTGTTGTTTCGTTATGTAAATGCATATTGGGTGCATCGGTGCGTAACGTACATCGCTGATATACAGTACCCCTCGTATACTTTGCAAAATGTGCACGTCTGCGAGAGACATCACTTGCCCCGACCGCTCAACGTAATCCCCAGATACTCGACAGCGCAGCCCTCAACCGCCGGAGGCCGCCAGACAAGGAGATGACGTCCTCCCGTCCCTTTCCCCCTTCTCCTGATAGACATCTGCATCTGAGAGAAGCTGTCCACAATCCGACGTACCTACCACCGGAGAGATGCGGGACAGGGATAGCCGTGGGCGCGCCGGTGATTCAAGCCTCCGTTCGTCCTGTCCTCCATGAACACGATGGATTGTGGGTGTTGTGTGGGACGCGGAGGCCGAGGAAGGGGGGCGCGAGACTTGGATGGGCTTGGGGTTCTCAGGCACCGGAGGGTGTATGGTAAGTATGACAAGCCTCAAGGTGTGCTGTGACTTTACCGAGAGAGGATGCTCTGTCCGGTGTCGTGCATGCGTGCGTGCTTTCAAGTTGCCGGTACCGGAGCTGGCCTCTCCTGCAAGGCACGAATGGGTAGAACACGGTTGCACGTATGTACATATATACCTAAGTTAGGCGTTCAGCATCGCTGGAGGGACAGAGAAGAGATGTCTGAGGAACAGACCTCCGATTTCGATCGGCCTCGATCGTGGCGAGCTGCTATGACGCTTGCTAAGCATGCTCACCTTGTGTTCCCCAGCCTTCCCCAGCACTCTTGGCCAGCAGATATCCCCTAGTTCATCCGGGTGACCGCGCAGGCCAGCGTGCTTTAGCGTGCATGGGCGTCGAGTGTAAATGCTTGTGGCACGATAATCTCCGGGATATCCCCACGACACCGCAATCGATCCAGCGAGGAGGGAAAATCGACGGACGTTGCGTTGCGTCCGTTCACACCGCGCTCGCGGGGACACTGATATCCGCATTCGAAGGAAGCCTTGGCAGAGCGTCCGAACTGACTTGAGGCACGCCGCAGAGCAGTCAGAGCGGCGAGCGCGCGAGCATGTTGAGTGCGACTGGGGAAGAGGAGGAGAGAGTCTGAGAGAAGAGGCGGCCGGGGGAGGGGAGCCGGGGGGAGAGAGCAGCCGGACTGGACCCGAGCGATCGTCCGCCGCAAAGAGCCGGTGCTCGTCCTGTGCTGCCTCCTGCGCTGATTCGCTGCGTGGGGCGTCCGCGAGGCCCGGGCGACTGGACGCGCTCGACAGGGCCCAGAGAAGAAGTGGACCCACTCTCTGGGGACTCGCCCGAGCTGCCGCCGTGTCCTCTCCAAGTCCCCGTCGCGCGCGGTCTTGTGCGGGCGACACAGCACAGCCAGACCTGAGGATAAGAACGAGCCCCTCTCCGCCCGACGTCTCGAGTGCGCCCTCTGCTTCCGCTCCTCCGCACGCGCGCACGTCTCTCCACCGAACCAGCGAACCAGCGAACGGCCGAGCGCGTTCCCTTTCCCAGTGGTTTTCCAGGCAAGGCATGTCAGCCTCCTAAAATTTGCCCCCGGCTTTCCTTCGGATTCGCTGCTCCCCCTCCTCGCGCCTCGAGGCTCGTCAGCCCAATTACCCCAACGCTTGGAGCTCTCTCTCTCGTCCTGCCGCTCTCTTGGCCCCGGCTGCTGCATTGTGGCGCTACCTCTCAACCCACCCTCCGGGCGCCGTCTCCCTCTGCACCTCTTCACTTGACCGTCTTGAATAGCTACTTGTTCTGCTCCTTGCTTGACGCGGCTACCGCTCTCTTACGACTCTTCACGACCGACGCCCACACGGGCCCCTCAGCCCTACTGCATGGCCGCGCTCAACCCCTTCGCAGAGGCGCTCCTCCTCCAGGCCATCCCCACGATCGAGAAAACTCGCTACGCAGAACGTGAGTGCCCCTTCACCTCACGTCATCTCACACCAGCGAACGGAACGCTGTCTGACGCGGAGATTGTGCAGTCGCGAGCACCGTCATCATCCTGTTCGATCACGGTGAGTGCTGCTCGATCGGTCCGACGCTACATGACGGGGCCTGGCTGATGTGCGACGTGCGATGTGCAGTCATCACGTTGGATCAGGAAGTGAGTCGCGCTTCGTGCTCCCGCTTTGGCAGGGAGGTTCCGGTGCGACTAGTTGACTGACTGTTCTCTCTGAATGATAGATCAGCCTCATATGGGTACGAACGTTCGAAGAGTATATGCGGAGGGTGCATGAAGCTGATGGAGGTTGTGCGTGTAGCATTCGACATGGTCATTAGGGAAGGTCCTGTTCCTAATGGTGAGTCCCCTCGCTTTCTGCGCATTTCTTCATCTCATCAACCCGGCACCGAAGAATCGATATTATGCCCTCTGCATAGTCATGTAAGCCCCTCCTCGTTGGTCCATGCGTATACTTGACAAGGACTGACGTTTTCTGTCTCCGTCGATCAGCTTCAACAACTACGGTCAGTACTCCGACCCGGCATGCACCTGTCAGCCCTAGAAAGCCTGACCGACGTCCGTCCCTTCCAGCGCTGTTCAATAACAACGTCCTCACCGACACAGTAAGTCTACAGCCACAATCTTGTTCCCATACTGTTCGCTGACGTCGTCTATCTGCGCAGTTGTACGTCGCACCGTGTTTCCCGTACGGTTGACGCGTACAGGTGAACTGACGGATCCCCTCAGCTGCCTGTCCTGGTTCCGATGGCAAGGCTGGACGGGCGTCATCACCTTCATCATCGCAGAATGTACGCCTCCTCCCTTTTCTACCCCTCCCTCCCCTCCTCTCCTCCACTCTTCACCTCTCCCGAATCACCCTGACTGACCGCGCTATGAATGACAGTCATCCTGCAACTACGCCTCTACGCGCTCTACTTCCGCGACAAGCGCGTGCTCGCGTGCATGCTCACGGTCTGCCTGGGGGCCGCCGCGAGCTCCGCGTACGTCATGGGCGACGCGCTCGCGCACATCACCTGTACGTCCTCCTTCCCCTCTCCCTCTCCCTCTTCCTCACAAGACACTGACCCCTCTACGCAGCGGTGGCCGTGACGCTCCCGTCGGGCTCGACGGTCTGCGTGCCGACGGGCCTGCCCGCGCACTTCTACGCGTTCTGGATCCCGATGCTCGTGTCCGAGAGCGCGCTCTGCGGGCTCGCGCTCTTCCGCGGCTTCCAGAGCTACAGCCCCGGCTCGACCGTGTTCCAGAGCGGGAAGCGCATCATCGAGATCTTGGTCAGGGACTCGCTCTTCTACTTCGTCATGTGCGTCTTCTCCCTTGCCCCTTCCTCCGCGCCTCCTTTGCGTGGCTGACGTGTTTGCGGGCGAGCAGCATCTTCGCGACGTACCTCACGAACACGATCATCTTCTTCACGCGGCCCGACTCCGAGGTCGAGATCTCGATCGGCTTCGCCGTCGCGCTCTCCGTCGTGATGGCGAACCGCCTCTGCCTCAACGTCCGCGGGTACATCCGCGCCGAGAACGCGTCGCTCAGCACCCTCCCCGCGCCGTACGCCGCGCGCTCCCACCACCACTCTCGCTCCCATGCCCACCCGGGCGCGCAGGGGTACTCGGGGTGCACGAGTGACGGCGAGGACGGGGAGGGCGAGGGGGCGTATGGGGAAGAGGAGAGCAGGGACGAGCGCGAGCGCGGCTGGGGGATGACGACGATCAAGGTCGTGCACGGCGGCGTGCTCAGCGAGGTCGAGATGCGCGAGCTGCGCGCGATGCGCGCGCAGAGCCCGAAGCATACGCGGACGTTGTAGCCCCGTCGCCTTCTCTCGTTCTCCCTCCCTCGTCTATCGTTGCTTTCGTTTTCGTTTTCGATTTGGGGCAAGTTGTTGTACGCTACTGCTGCTCAATGTGGTGGAGACGATCTACTGCTGCCCGGCGCGCGTCGGGTATTTATGGTGTATTATTGGTTTACATTACCTCCTCTCTTCCCCTCCCTCCCCTCCTCTTCCTCCCGTCCCCCGTCTGCCACCATCTGCCACCGTCCTCCCTCTCCCTCCCTCCCTATTCTCCCCAGCATCCCACCTCCCACCTCCCGCCCCGTCATCCCGTCCCGGCCAGCACATCACTACCACCACCCACATCGTTCCACCGTTATCTTGTCTTACCTCCCGCCTCGCATTGTTGTACCACATCCGACTCACCGACTTGTATACGCTCGTTTTGCCCGAATCTCCTCACTTACCATCTCTCGCGCTGTCGCACTCGCTGTTCTCCGTAGATCATCCGCAGCTACTGTACTGTCCCCCAAGAAACCGTCCATCTACCTGTCCAGTGTCCACCTCACCCGCACCCATACATATGTGTATGCGCTTGCTTGCTGTGTACGTCGCGCACCGTGAAGGACGCACTTGGACAACACAACGCACGTCGTGGCATGCATGGTGCGTACGACTGCATGCGGAACGCGCGATGCTGAGTACGCGAGGTGCCTGAAGGGAGGGAGGGGGTTGCGGGAGGAGAAAAAGCAAAAAGCACAAAATGCTTCTTGGAGGACTGGATGACGAGAGTGGGATTCGAACCCACGCCCGTGAAGACCAGATATCGGTGGTACAACCTTAGTCTGGCGCCTTAGACCACTCGGCCATCTCGCCATGTCACATTTTTGTCTCCTTCTGTTGACGATCGCGTGCACGGAGTGTGGATGCAAGAACGCTGCTCGAGTCGAGAGAGTATGATGATACACGGTAGTACTGTTTACTTCACTGCTAAGACCTCCACCTGTTCTATGTTTACCCCTATCAGCGCCAACGCGCCCTCGACGCCGGCGGATTGCTTCATTGACCGGCGAGAGCCCTCTTCGTGTTGATGATGTCGACGAACTCGGGCTTGAGCGATGCGCCTCCGACCAGGAAGCCGTCGACATCCTTCTGGCTGCCTAAACATCACATTACGTTAGCCTCAGAGGACACTCCGCGTACGCTCCACCAAGGAAGCACTCACCGAGCTCCTTGCAGTTCGCCGCCGAGACGGAGCCGCCATAGATGATGCGCGTGTTCTCCGCGACCTGCGGGTCGACCGCGCCCGCGAGGAACGCGCGGATGTCCGCGTGCGCCTCCTGCGCCTGCGCGGCGCTCGCGACCTTGCCGGTGCCGATCGCCCAGACGGGCTCGTACGCGACGACGACGTTCGCCCAGTCGTCCTTGGCGAGGGCGTCGACGACGGGCTTGAGCTGCGCCTCGACGACGGCCTTGGTGCGCCCGCCCTCGCGCTCCTCGAGCGTCTCGCCGACGCAGAGGATGACGCGCAGGCCGGCGTCGAGCGCGGCGCGCGTCTTCTGCGCGACGATCTCGGAGGTCTCGTGGAAGAGCGTGCGGCGCTCGGAGTGGCCTGCGGGGATGGGGCGGGGTTAGTGGGAGATAGACGGAATGCAGGGCGGGTGGGTCGCCGAGGGGGCTCACCGAGGATGACGTAGGGAACGCCGGCGTCGACGAGCTGCGCCGGGCTGTCGCGGTGACTATGTTAGCCTGGAGACCACTGCGCAAGAGAGAGGGGACATGTACCTAGTCTCGCCAGTGTACGCGCCGGAGGACTTGAAGTAGCAGTTCTGGGCAGCGACCTGGATGTCCTTGCGGAGGATCTCCTTCAAGGGGATGATATAGATCGAGGGGGGAGCGATCACGACCTCTGCATCCTCTGGTCAGTATAGGTTCAGAGCACAATGCAAGCGCAAGGACGCACCGACGTTGGGGTCGATGTCGGCCTCGTTGAGGACCTTGACGAGGGTCCTCTTCTGCTCCCGGGAGGTCGGGTTCATCTTGAAGTTGCCGCCGACGAAGAACTTGCGTGCCATTTTGCCTGACTGTTTGTGCGGTAGTGGGTGGTTGTGCTAGGAGGAGGAGGAGGAACGGAGAAAGGTGGATCGATTGGATTGGGGCGAACGGAGACTCTGGGTCGATCCCGGTGCGATCTCGATCTATCGCAGCGCATCTCATCTTACTTATCTCCCACCCGCGCTTCTGTGACGCTACGCGTTTCCTTATGTGACGACACGCGTCTTGCCCTCTCTCTCTCAGACTGCGGTCGGCCTGCATGAGTACGGTTGCCTCTTTGTCGCTTTCTGGACGTTCAACTTCGTGGGCATGTCTCTCAAACATGTGTCTCGGGATCTGCTAGGCCCCCTGCTGAACGGAAGCTAAGAGCTTGTAGGAGCTCAAGAGATTCTGACTCTATGCACCCTTTGCCTCGCTGGATCGCTCCGTTCACGCTTCGAACGAACTCACTGTAACTTGGCTGGAGTCGACGACTGCCGCAAGGACCCACTATGGCTTCATCTAATTGGCACAATCTGCTTTTCTCTGACTGGACTTCGATTGCCCCGCATTGTGGGCAACTCGTCTTGCGAACCCACACTGGCACTTGAGATCAAGCCTCTACTTGACTGCAGTGGTCCATGATCGTATTGCGAGACTCCCAGTAGATCCACACCATCAAACGCTGAACGCACGGTTGACAAGATCGATGCGGCATAATATAGTGGTCGATCTATGACATCTCTTCCTCGATCAGTGAACGGGCTTCTGTGACGCAGCCAGCCGGTGCTTTAGCACTCTGACACGGAAAGCAGTAACGTCGTGGAGCAGGAGGGAGTCCGCCATATATCAACCCTTGTGCCCGAGGCTACGCTGCTCAGACTCCCCCGTACCCTTCCTCGTCAACATCGACCATGGCGCCCAAGTTTCTCAGCACAAAGCGCAAGTCTGCGAACGTCCAGGGCGCACTCCCTCAGCCCGAGAAGAAGGCCCGCACGACTACGGACTCTATTCGCACCATTGCCGGACTCCTCGTTGACTCAATCCTCGCCGACCCAAAATCCCACCCCATCTGCGCGAACCAGGAACTCGTCAGGAACTCCCTGGTAGAGCTAGCCACCTACGCGCGCTCTCTCGAGCAACAGCTCTCCGCCCGCGCTGCACCTGCACCCGCAGCCCCGAGCGCCAGCAGCGCTCCCCCGGCCGAGCAGGGTGCGAGGCCCCGCGCGAAGTCGCCCGAAGAGATCAAGGCAGAGGCAGAGAAGATACGACGTGCTGCGCAGAGCGGCATCATCAAGCAGATGGGCGTAAGTGACCTCAACCGTGGATCTACGCGCCTCACTTCACGAGCCGATGCGCATATATGCAGTGGAAACCCACCTGCAGAGAGGGTAGATCGAAGTGGTCCTACGACGGCTTCTGCCCCGATCCGGAGGTGTTCGGTGCGCTCCTTGGCCTTGGTGGACCCCCGAAGTTCAGGAGCAGGAAGTTCGACCGCGACGAGTTCCAGAGGCACATCGGGCAGATCGAGGGCTCCGTGAGGTGCGCGCTCGTAGTACCTACTCTCTGCAGTTGATCTCCTGACGATGCACCCGTGACGCCGCGACGTCGTCGCCCTAGATATGCGACCCTCTATATCACCAGCAGCCAGGTCACCGTGCAATGGTCTGAGACGGGCGAGTTCAAGTTTAGCGGCCTCTACGGCAAATGGCAGCCTCCCAAGGACTGATTGGTATTTCTGCTACTTATTGTCATGGAGTCATGCAGTGTGCTGATCATTTGCGCTCCCTACGATACAGCTTGACGGAGAGCCATGGGGCTCGTCATGCGTATCACTCGAAGCGTCGTGGACCTTGACCAGAAAGCAATCCGAGATCACAAGTGGTCCTCCCGCAGGCAAACGTGGAACACGTGAAGTTGGATTGTGAGACGTTTGTGTGTGCTTCGTAGCCGTACTGCCAGTAACTGTGACCATGCACGATGCGCGAAGCAATTCAAGCATGGCACGGCGCAGGCCGCAATCATATTCTACCCAAATACTCATCCAAGCCACTTGAGAATCCTTCGTATTTCGTCGTCTCCACCAGCGCAAGCCTGGTCTGTGTAGAGATCTGCGCGTGCGCTGAGTTCCCCCCGGAATGTGAGTCCACGTCTACCAGCATATCGATGGTCCCTTCCCATGCGGCGACAGTAAGTCCCCGCCTCTTCATGCGATAGCACCTATGATAAGTCAGGCGTATCGCTGTCATATCCAGCCGAACCGGAGGTGGTGAAATCGGGGCTCGAACGGCGTCTCCGAAGGGCGGAAAGGCGGCTCGACCGCCGGAGGGATCTACTCGTACGCGTTGGACTTTGCTCCTCGAGCTTCGGCCGGATGATGCGAGTCATACTGCGTGCTCGCGGAGCCGGCGACTGGAGAGTTGAGTGATAGACGTTCTGTGTCAGATCCTAGGCAACGCGTGCGTACACGTCCTGGACCATACCTCATCCTCGGGGTCAGTTTCGCTGGGGGTCTCCCATGAGTACTTCCGTTTCAAGCCAGTACCGTCGTCCTTGCGACGAGGAAGCTAAAGTCATACAAGCTGAACAGTGAGAATGCAATGTTGCGTCATACCTCGGATTCCAGATCTTCAAGCCGTGTATAGGTGGAAGCCGACCTCAACCTAGGCCTCGGCCTCAACACCCGCGACTGACGCCGGTTTGAACGAACCGCTCGAACGAGAGGAAAGGCGGACATACACTCGTGGCTATCCCGACATCGTGCTCGACTGAGGATTCTGCTTTTCTGCCGTCGACGCCGTCACGATGCGGCGCTTCCGCTATCTCTCCGTAGCTATCGTCCACCTCAGGCTGTCGATGTCTGTCAGTAACATGACACAGTCCTCGCCTATGAGAGTGGGCGTTTCACCTCGAGTTCGCATGACTTGTGTGCAGACCGTACAGGAATCATCTTTTCCCCCGGCTTTCCAGCGACAACTTGTCCGCCCGCCATCACCTCTTTGAGCTCCGCTTCCAGGGCCTTGACGCGTTCATGCAGGGCTGAAGCAGTGGCGGACGAGTCACGTAGCTCGTCTTCCACCGCGGCTTTCGCCGTCTGCAGGGCTTCCAACTCACTCCTCGCCGTCGCGAGTGCGGTCTCAGTCTCTTTGAGCTGTTGAAATCAGTGTTGGATACAAGTGCTGGAACGGAAGACGAAGGAGGCAGGCTTACCGTCTTCATGCATGACGCCAACTTGGCGTTGCGAGAGACGTGAGATGTGACTGCTTTGCGGAGGCACTTCATCATGTGTAAGATTAAGCTACCATTGAACATGTTCAACTGCATGGCATGGCTGAGTGGAATGATGTAGCACGACTGTACAGACTCACTCCGTCGAATTGACCCTGCTGCTCCACCGCTGGGACTACATTGTCGCAGACTATGGACGCTATGCTCTTCAGGATGTCCGATGCGAACGCGTCTCCCATGGTTTTCAGCTATTTTTGAGCCTATATGAAGCCTGAGTGCGAACGAAGTGGGTGCTGGGCGTACGCACCTCTACGTTGCTTGGACCTCCGCGCTGAAGCAGCTGCGTGTCTTCAATAGCTGCCTGGACATTCTGAGCCTGCTTGAGCAGAAACGCTGGGTCCGCCACGGTGAATTTCTTCCGCCCGTGGGGCGCGTCACCCTCCTCGGATTCCTTGCTTACTTCGGCATGGAGGGCAACGCTGTCCCGAACGACATCTTCGAGGGTGACAAGCAGATTCTGCATGAATTGGACATCGACGAACGTGTTCTATGAAGCACATAGATAGACTCGTGAGCATCACACACGCGTAGGCAGGGCAAATACGAGATGGCATACCGCGGGAACTTCTCCTCTGCTGGCGATGAGGCTAGCATTGTTCGCCGTCAGAGCACGGAGACTTTGAACCAGCGCGAGAACAGGCTCTAGGTCCATGGCAAGAGACCGATGATGCCGGAGGATCCTAAGTGAGGACAACAGGAGTAACGAATGCTGGGGACGAGGAGAAGTGTTTTATAACCCCGCGTCCGTCAGGGTCGAAAAGCGGACCGCGCCGTCGCCGTCGTCGCTGAATGCTTCCAATCTGGTGAGTCATGGCCACGACTACAAGCAGTCCGGAGCCGTCCTGGACGTACTTCATATGCTATCGCGCTCACGCCGCGAGCTCGAGGTGAACTGTGCATGAGTTCTAGTGTTGGATGCAGCTGGATGCAGCTGTCATCCAGAGTCGGGCGCAGACCAGACCGCAACCTAGTCTTAGCTCCATGTATCACCCTTCCTATTGTCCCTTGATCACGGTTACTAGAAGTTGTAATGAAGAAGTGAAAGCCAGTCTGTGGGTGCCCACTCTGCGACTAGCAGCGACTGAGAGCCGAGTATTTCACGGCAAAGTGTTGTAACTTACTTGCAAGAGGGTTGCGGAGATAGTACCTCTATACCGCGGCAAGCCGGACCATGAGCGCTGAGCATGTCGGAGCATAGAGTAGAGCGTAGCGGCGTATGCACTCAGTCTGCAAGTTGAAGCTGAAGCAGTGCTCCTCAATCACCAGAGGTCGCTGGTCAAGGTCAGTACAAGCGGCACTTTGTAAGACTACAGTTGCCACCCCTCCTTCCCCAATCTCAGGTACAGACTCGTCTGGAATCCGACACATCTGAGGAGCAAACATTGCAAGCGTTGCTCGCCGCGGGTGTACTTGCTCAACGCCTTTGCCCTGGCCTTGAATGCCCCTTTCGACTGCGCAGCCGCTACGGTCTTCTCGGCATACGCATACTTCATCTGTGTGGCGGCCCGCAAAGCTCAGTCACCTTTCTCCACGGAAACCGCCCCCACATTGCCCGAAACACCACGTACCTGCGCGCCGAGCTGATTCCACTCGGCTTGCCTTAGAGGCTCGACGAGCTCGATCCGGTAGCGTCCATAGTATCTGTATAAGTCGCCGGTGCCGATGAAGATGTGGTGGTAGCCTTCAGGAAACGAGTCGGAGCCGCAGACGGGCAGATTATGCACATGCAGCATATACCCGTGCTTCCCCGGGGATTGCGGCAGCCACGGCTGGAAGTCCGTAGTCAGGCAGGCGTACCCCTCGTCGTCGATTCCGTACTCTGTCGCCGAGTCGGTGGCGCTCCGGGTGCGCCTTCAGTGAGATACCAACAGCTTCAGCTGAGGCGATGCTACCCAGATGAATCCCGTACGGAGCGACGACTCACCTGACGAACATGCCCGTGCCGCCCCCGAGGATCGCACTGAGGGACTGTCTTGTGAAGATCGCAGGGCTGTCGAGCCATTCGGTAAGGTTTACTCTGATGCCCGGCGAAGGTCCTGGCAGTACCGCTAACGCCGTCGAGCGGTTCTGAGGGAGCGCGGTGGTCCCCGCCAGAGCCATATTTACTTGGGGCGCAGCACGACTCAGACGGGAGCTGGTCGCCGGGCGACCGGCCAAAGATGTTGCCTGGCGTCCTCCCTCTCGTTGCGGGGTGTCCGACCGACTCGAAGCAGGCTGGGACGCTGGCGCTTTCTTCGAGATCCGGGCAGTACTGGTCGCCGTACTCAGCTGCTGCTTCAGTCGAGCGCATCTGCGTTGGCACTGCCGGAGCTTGAGCGACGCAGATGAGGCATTGAGTGCATTATACCAGACCCTGAATCAAAGGCCGACATACCTGAGCTTCCACGTCATCGCCCGGCTGGGAGGGGCCTTCAAAAGAGGCGTCCATGGAGACGTCCTGGGTCTCTGGGTCAGCGCCAGGCTTTGGAGACCATTCGCCTAGCGAACTCCTCGATGTCGCCTTGACGCAGCGGGAAAGTCTCGTACGTACCTCTGCACCCATTTCAACATCTTCCGGCTGGGCAGGTTGGGCCCTTTGCCGCGCGGCGGCTCCCTCCGCCTCGCACCGAGACAGGAGCTTCTTGTGCGCCTGCATGAGCCGCGCGATTTCCTCGTCGCGTTGTGTGATCTGACCACTCGTCAACGCTCCAACACGCTCACAACGGTGCACGAAGCCGTGCTACCTTCAAGCCGCACGTCATATGGATCGCACGCAGGTCCATGACCTCCTTCTCGCGTTCTTCAGCCAAGTTCAGTGCGTGCTTGCGCTCCAGCTGGTGCCGCAATGCTGCATCCTTCATTTCGCCGTTCTCCTTACGCAGCGCGTTCACCTGGGCCTCCAGCTCCTGTACCTTGCTCTCGGCCGCTTTTTGCGCCTCCTTTGTAGCAGCCAGCTCTTGCGTAGCGCAAGCAAATGCCTCCTCTGCTTCACTCCGCTGTGCACCGTGCAGAGAATGTTGGTCACTGAGGTTTAAGGTGCAGTTCGCGCTTCGTACAAGACGCACCTTCGTCATGCAGGAAGCATACTGGATGTTGCGAGCCCAATGCGATGCAACGGCTCTCCGCAGGCAATTAACGAGACACACGCTAAACTCGACCTTGGATATGTTGAACTGTGGATTACTGAGTCGTCTGCGAGGTATTCTTCCGGACACATTGGGTCTTACAGTCTGCAAGTCCACCTCACGTTCCTCCGCGAGGGCTAAGTTGTTCGTCATGATGGACGTCAAGTTTTCAGCCAGATTTACAGCGAAAGGGCCGGACATCGTCTTGAGCTGGAAAATGACGGGATCCCTGAGCGATCCCATGTCATCGACGGTCTGACTCACGCACCTCTTCGTTAACCGGGCCAGGGCGTTGCAGCATCTGCATGTCCTCTATGGCTGCTTGGATGCTGTTGGCCTGCTCGCGCACGAAGAGAGGATCAAGTACTGCGAACTAAACCATCACGTCGGTGACGACTGTCCATCTATCAAGGTCGATGAAATACTACGGACCTCGAATTCATCACCGAGCTGGGCATGCAGCGCGACGCTGTCAATCACCAGATTCTCGAGGGCCGTGACCTCGTCCCGAACAAAGTCACGATCGACGAACACGTTCTGGAACGCGTTCCTCAGCTATCTGCATACCGATTTCCCCGCGATATTCATATGTTGTACGACACTGACCTTGACTGCGTCGTCGTGATCTCCCCTATTGGCTGCAGCAGTCGCATTTGCCGCCGTCAGGAAACGTAAGCTCTTGACTTGGACGAGCACAGTCTCTGGATCCATCTGTAGATAGTCCCGCAAGGCTATATTGTGTATGTTAGCAGCCATCAATGGACTTTCACCGTTCGCTTTGCGTCCCAATTAGATCGTGAAAGCGTTCCAAACGGCAACTCAGCATCGTGATGCCAGTCTGTGCATGCCCACTAGTACTCTGCAACTGGCAGCGACCGAGAGCCGAGTATTCCACGGTAAAGTATTGCAACTCACTTGAAAGGGGGTTGCAACGATGTTATTATATTACTGTGGCAAGCCGGGCGATGAGCATGAGCATGGAGCAGAACGTAGCGGCGTATGCAGTATAAGTCAACGACTCGGACTGGAACAAGTCGAAGCCGTTTATCGCCGTCTTATCTTATCTTTCTTTGTGACTGTACGCGTCGCGTATGTGACGCGACGCGTTACCCACCCAAAGCGGGCTTCTCCGCCCCCCCCCCCCGTTATTGTTTCGTCGCCACTCCCAGCACCGTCAACGTCGCCCGACATGTCCTCCTCGTCGAAGCGCAAGGCCGACGGGGACGCGCCCGCGCCCGCCAAGAGGGCGCGCGGAGCCGCCGCCCACGCTGCCACCGTCGCCCTCGTGAACTCCATCCTCGCCAACCCCAAGGGCTACCCCATCTCTGGCGATCACGATGTCGTCCGCAAGTCTCTGGTCGACCTCGCGACATACGCGCGCTTGCTGGAGCAACAGGTTGCTGCGCTGTCGGGTGACATCAATGGGCCACCGGTGGCCAGCAGTAGCAAGGCTGTTGCGCCAGCCGCACCGGCGGCGAAGCCAGCGAAGACGCAGGCGGAGCTGGAGGAGGCGGCAGACAAGATCAGGCGCGCTGCACAGAGTGGCATCAAGAAGCAGATGACCGTGAGCAACCTCGACGCATATATCCCACGTCTGCCACTTACCTGCCTCTCGTCTGCCTAGTGGAAGCCCTCATGCAAGACTGGCTCCGCGAAGTGGTCCTACGATGGCATCTGCCCTGACCCCGAGGTCTTCGGTGTGCTCATGGGTCTCGGCGGCCCGCCCAAGTTCAAGATGAAGAAGTTCAGCACTGAGGAGTTCGAGAAGCTGATTGGACCAATTCGGGGGTCCGTGAGGTGCGTAGAAACGTCTCATGTGTACTGTGTAGTATAGACCGGAGCATTGCTCACCATCTGCTAGGTACGACACGTTGTATATCACGAGCAACGAGGTCACCGTGCGCTGGTCAGATACAGGCGAATTCAAGTTCAGCGGGTCGTACGGCAAGTGGCAGCCCTCCAAAGACTACTAGCTTCCGTGGTTGCTCGAGGTCACACCTTCTCCGGACAAACGCTTACGATGCAATACGGTCTTTTTATTCGCATGGCTTAGCTAATTGCTTCATTGACTGCTCGATATTGTACTTCTCGGATGTCGGATTAATATGAAGTCACAGTGCTTTCGTTGCTCCTGTCAATCCTTGTCATTGTCCTTGTGAACGAGAGGTGCTGGAGGCTAGCTAGTCGCAGGGTTACTCAAGCGACACCATACGAACGTTAGACTCCCGAGCGTGTGGTTCCGCGCTGCTGTTGGACGGAGTCAAGTACGGTGAATACACACCCACCCCCAGGTTCAAACAATCCACCCTACACCACCCCTGCTACCTAGCTGTCCAGAATATCCCTGCCCAGAGATCTCCCTTGCACCGCAATACCGCAAGACGTACGGGGCTCGTCCCCAATGGCTGTGTCCTCGCATGTCCCGCCCTAGTCCTGCGCTCATGTTGGCGGGTCCATGCATATGCCCGCACCGTCTGCTCAGCCCCTTCAGGTTGGCCCTACGCGGCCTCCCTCTCGATCTTGCGCCGTTTCCCGCTCTGGCTCTCGTTCTCCCCTGAGGCCCCAGCGACGCGGTACCTGCAGTGCGCGCGGTTCTCGGCGACCATGTCCTCGTAGAACGCCATGTCGAACGCGACGCACGTGAGCTGCACGCACGGGAGG
This sequence comes from Trametes cingulata, assembly GCA_022385765.1. NCBI lineage: Eukaryota > Fungi > Basidiomycota > Agaricomycetes > Polyporales > Polyporaceae > Trametes > Trametes cingulata. The sequence goes on along the minus strand of MU277983.1, from coordinate 1,280,776 downwards.
CGCAGCTCGCCCGCCTCGTAGCGCGCGAACACGTCCTGCACTGTCGGGTTCTCGCCCGCGAGCGCGGGGTCTTTTACTATAGTCATCTCGACGTATGCGATCTTGAGCTTTCGGCGCACAAGAACTCGCAGTCAGCATCCAGCGTTATATCGGCCATCTGGGAGAACAGGACGCCTGGAGATGCGCATGCTCACCGGCAAGGGCAGCGTGTCCCACTCCGCCTTCGTGAGCGGTTCGACGCGCTTTATGCTGTACTCGCCGCAGTAGTTGAAGCAGCTCCCCGTGCCGACGAAGACGTGCTGACGGTCCCCATCCTGGAGCAGCTCCAGGTCCCGCCCGAACCCCAGCTGCATGAGGCCGTGCCGCCCTGGGCCGGACGGCAGCCACGGGTTCGTCTCCGTTTTCAGGCAGAGGAAGGACGAGATCCCGCGGTTGAGCGCGCGTTTTGTCGCGCTGTCGGTGCACCGCACGAGGAAGCCGCCGACGGCGCCGCCAAGCATGCTCTTGATCGACTGGCGGGTGAAGACGCTGTACATGCCGCTCAGGGAGGGTGGCAGGTCGACCTTCACCTGTAGGAGCTCGGCGAGCTGCTTTGCGCGGTCCGGCAGCAGGAGGAGCCCGTGCGCGGCCAAGTTCGGTCTGAGAGGAAAGCCGAGCTCGGTGCTGGGTAGCTCGAGATAGATGGTGGAATGAGTACTCACGGCGATGGACGTCGCCGCGCGCCCGCATTGAGGCCGCCAGACGGCTCGCCCAGATGCTGCCGAGTAGAATGAACGGCCTGACATAATGACGCTGCAACGCCGATTTCTACTCACCTCGTTGTGCGTGTCGCGCAGCTTGAGTTCGCCCTCGAGACGAGCGACCTTCTCCAGTGCGCTCTCAAGCTGTAAGAGTGTGAATGAGAACAAAGAGTAGGCAAGGGCGAGCTCAGGTTGAGGCTCAAGCACAGAAGCTCACCTTCGCCTTCGTTTCGCGCAGCTCCGCTTCAGGCGCTTTGGTGGAATCCTGCATCTCCACATCCTCTTCGCTCTCCTCTTCCTCTTGATGGACCTCGTCGTCTTTGGTGCGCTCGTGCTGCTTTTCCTTGGGGCGATGAGGGACGCTGCTTTTGGAGGTCTTGATCACGACGGAGGGGCGCCTCGATATGATGCGGATCCGAGGGGCCCCCTTTAATCTCTGTATCTCGACTGTCATCGAGTCCACTTGAGCCCTGAGCCCCTTGACCTCCTCGTCGCGAGCCTTCAGTCGGCTTTGGAGCTCTGCACTCTCTTTATCACGTTGCGTAAGCTGCAGCATGTCCGAGAAATGGAGTTGGCAAGCGAACACCTGACCTGACCTGCGTACTGATATGCTTACCTCTTTCATACAGTTCTCATGTTTTGAACGCGCGACGAGCAGTTCTGCGCGAATCTCCTCGCCGGCTGCAAACGACTCGGCTTCGCATGTCGCGAGGCGCTTCTCTAGCTTGTTCTTCTCCTCTCGGAGGTCAATGATGCTCGCTTCCAGCCCTGTGATCTGCCTGCGCAACATTCCCTCGCTCAGCGGAACCCTAGGCGCCGTCTCTTGGGTTGCATTCGCTAGTGCCGTCTCCGCGACCTCTTTCTGATAAACACCCGTGACAGTCGTCAATGAAGAGTCTCCAGGAGTGATTGCGAGCACGGTCGTAATCAGGCACTCACCGCCTTTATGGACGTTTCCAGCTTTTCGCTCTGCGCGACGTGCGATATTACGACGCGCATGAACCATTTCAGCAACCCCTTCATGAACTGAGGTTTCATGATGTTCAACTGTGAGGAGATTCCAGATCGTCTGCGATACACGGCACATTCCCCTGGACGACGTACCGCATGGAGATTAGCCCCGTGAGCCATACACTTCTCTATGATGTCGACGGCAGAGGTGGCCACACTTCGGACCATCTTCGAGACGAAGGTGTCGCCCAGCATGTGTAGCTGTGCGTACGATGCCGCGAGACCTTGTAGGCCGCATGTCTATGCGAGCTAGCGCGGAGGAGTGGCCTCACCTTCTTGCTCCCTTCCCTAGTGCCCTGCAGCACGTGCATGTCTTGAATGACCAGCCGGATGTTCCTGGCCTGCTCTCCAAGGAACTGTGGTTGCAGAAGAGCAAGCTGCATTGCGAGTCAGCTTCCGAGGATGCTCAAAGAGGGTGAACTGCTGACATCGTGGACGCCATTGCTGTGGAGAATCCCGCTGTCCTCGACCACCGCGTCGAGGGCGACGACCTGTTCCGTAACGAACTCTCGGTCCACGAACACACCCTATATGTAACGAACAAGCAAGGCGTCCCCGAGTTAGTATAGGCAGCCGATGCGCTTTGAGGGATGCCACCGCTCACCTCGAGCTCGTGTGGCTCCCTCCCAGCCAGCAAGCCCGCATTCGTCTCGATCAAGCTACGAAGGTTCTTTACCTGGACGGAGACGATTTCCGGATCCATCTACGCAGGCTTTCGCTGGTCGATGTGGACGTCCCTGACGGCTAGAACACCGGCTTGTGCCAACAGCAGGTACAGAAGAGAATGGGCGAAGTGAGTCCGGGGCAGACAGTCTTGTAGGACGAGGGAGGGATGTGGTGCGTGGCCTTTGCGCCACAGTCGTAACGGATAGATTGAGGACAATGAAGAAGGCCCTACCTAATTGGTCCTTGCGATGTCCAGATCATGTCGTCTCCCACGGAATGCTACAGTCCCGGAGTGAGGTATACCACGAAAGAGAGGCTTCGATCTATTCTGAGCGTCCTATCCCATCCGTCTCTTGTTCTGGTGGAGAGATGGGAGCAGGGTTGCGGTCCTGATGTATCCTCACTCACGATGGAACAATTGCGACAGAAACAGACCACCCTCTTTCCACTACAGAGTGACCCAGGAGGGCGAGTGTGGGCCTCAGGCCGAGGTGTCCGGAGCACTGAGAACAGTAATGCTTGGTTCTATTCGACCTCCATACGCGGAGCGCCGGTCTCCGCACAGTGCGCGCGTGCTGAGTACGTCGTATGAGTCTCTCCACTTCATCTACCAGTTAGCCCATCCCTTTCAAGATGAGTCGGTGGCATGGATGCCTGGTCACTACACACCTTCGATCTGTGCTACTTTTTGCTCAATCATGAAGTAGACGGCCTATGACTGCTCTATCCCGTGATTATGAGTTGTGACTCTCGTAATTCATCGTAGTTGGGTTTGCCTACCGTCGTCGCAAGTCGAGTAGAGAAGCGTAGCGGACGAGGGGGTAGGAGACGACGGCAGAGTCTTTCACTGCATGGCGCTATGACATCGCTACGAAAGCACCCGGGGCATCCAGCAAAGCGCTCGAGCCTCTCACATCGTGTGATTCTCCTGGAGATGGTTCAGAGCTCATTGTCTCTCATGCTGGAGTGGGTAAACTCACCTTTCCGACCCCAGTACAGTTCCGTCGCCTGCAGCAACCAGAAGCAAACTCAACCAGTTCCAATTGGCAGTATATGCACGGATCGATCGCCAACCACATGAGCAGATGATTAGAAGAACGGCAAGCAGCTTCCGAGTCCCGACCACTTGAAGGCCAGTACGATTCACGAAGCGCATGTACAGGCAAAGCGCAGCTATGTCATGTAGGGCAGCGGCCGCTGCTGCGAGTCTGACTGTGACTCTCCGTTGGATCCGTGGTGGGCATGGTGAGCCTTCTAAGATGACACGGGGAGCTGGTTTGAGAATTGCCTTCGCCCGATGGTGGGCATCCATGAGGACACGATATGGCTGACGGGATGTACAGGATGGACGAGAACAATTCATCTGCTAGGATTGTATGCGTCGACTCAACTGGCCCCAGATGCGATCTATTCTCAGGTGACAAGCGTCGCCAACGAGGAACCAAGCGGATTGTATCGTGTTGAGCACGCCGCTTAGAGGAGCCGCGCCTCGTGTCCGAGACGACCTTTGACCTGCAACACAATGAGCCGGCACACGAGCAGCACTCACCACCGCATATACCCCCCAATTCGCCTCCATACCCGACGACCGTACGCTAACGACATCTGACGACGACAAACACGATGCACAGGCCACTGTTCTTCTCCGCGGCACACAGCGAGGCCTTCGAGCGGGCACGCCGAGACTCGGAAGAGCGCGCGCGAGCCGCGCAGCAAACTCTGCTCTGGAAGCGGGGATTCCACCTAGATGGCAACCGCGCAGGCCGGGGCTACTACCTCGAGGCGTCGACTTCGAGTGCTACGGCGCCGAGCACGATCGATGGAGGCGGCGAGAGCGCGGAGGAGGGCGAGGACGAAGGCGAACTCAACCTCGAGGAGGATCGGCGAGAAGGACACCGGACAACCGGCGCGGACACCCGGGACGAGGCGCCTACCCCGGATCCTCCCACAGACCGACGGGGCCTGATGGTGTCGCACGGTTCGTTGCTGCCTCGACAACTCTGCTCTTGCGCTCACCACACAGCCAGCAGCAAAGCGAATAGCAGGGAAAATATCACGACAAGCATCGATGGCAGTCAAGACGCACGCTTTCATCTCGCTTTGGTGCGTGTTCGGCCTGTCGGGCCAGTCCAAGATCGCCTCGCGATGGCGAGGGGAGCGAGGACGGTGGATTTAGGCACGAACGACGCGCTGATCGCTGCACGTATTCGCTAGGTTCGCGCTGACCGTCCCGGTCATATTCTGGGATGCAGGATACTGTTTCTTCCGGTGAGCAGTCGAGGTGCAGCCAGCCGTAACTCGCCAGAATACTGACTGCACCCCGTACTCTCTCGTAAACCCGTCCAGGCCTCGATCCATGGTCGGTGGTGATTTGCACTGGATTTGGAAACCGTATGCGCTTTACCAGGAAGTGGACTATGTTTGTGCCGTCCTCGCAACTCTAACTTTGATCTCGCGATCTCACCCGTCCTTTCCCTTCTAGGTCTATGGCGTGAGGGCGTACCAGAACGGCGACGGGTTCACGAATGCTCAATGTGCGCGCACCCTCTTTCCTAGCGCACCCGCTGCGTTGCCGTAAGGTCTAAGAGCTAACGCGACCGGTCCCCCCGGGTTTCTCCCAGCGGCCCTGAACATCGTCGAGAACTTCATGAACATCGGGTACCTTTACCTCGCCCACGTCGTCGGCTCCCCGGCCGCGCCGCTGCTCGGGTTTGCGAGTGCCGTCATGACGCTCTCGAAGACCGTGCTGTACTGGCTGCAGGAGTACTATTGCGGCGGCTGCGCCGTGGGCCACAACGACCTGAAGACGCTGATCGTCTACTGGATCATCCCCAACGGGTGAGTGGGCCGTCTCCCCGGTCGTTGTTTTGCCGACGTCGACGCTGACGGGATAATCTCGACATCACCGCACGGTGCCCCTTCTGCTGCGACTCGAACGTGCACTTCTAGTCTGTGGCTGCTCGTGCCGAGCTTCATCATCTGGCAGCTCGCGAAGGACATCACTGCGGCGCTACGCGTCGCCGACAGGCTCGAGCAGAAGACGGCTTCTGGCAAGAAGCAGTAGGAGGTCGTAACGGGCGGCGGCTCTCGTACACTCGTACGCTATCCACTACAAATTACCTGCTTCATCCATACAGTATCTTGCAAGTTCCGGCACCCGGCACCTCGCTCATGTTATCGGTCGGTTTCTCACGGATGTATCTGGGACATATAGTGCCTGCTGAGGCGGTGGGAATATACCATGCTCTTGTGTCTGTTCTCTCAGGTGCTCTCATAGGCTGGGCTGAGGCTGAGCGTGTAGATCCTGAGAAGGCTGGCCGCTGGCATTGACCGGGCCTGAGGTGTGTGGGCGCGGACATACAGGGGCCCGGAACAACGTCGGTTCTGATGTTCTGCTCTAGTGTAGAGTCACCATCGCACCCCAGTATAAGCGACGTACAGTTGGTATATCGCCCGCGCGTGTGGTTACTTAGACAGAGATGGTCGGAAGTATTGGCCCGAATCCTGGTTGCGCGACCTGGCTCGCGGGTGATGCGGATGCCCTCATGCGCCGACGGTTTTCCGTGGTACGCACCTGAGTTTGCAATTGGTGTTGCCCAGCACCAACAATCTCGCTGCCGACAGAGTGGCCAAGTCTATAGTCAGTTACAGTATGCTGCAGGGTCAGACTCATGTCAACCATCAACCTACCCCACTCCTCCAAGTCGTTGGCAAAAGTACAACAGACCGGTACTGCGACCAGCCAATCCAGTCCAATCACCTCGGACGCTAAGGAACACGTACCTATATCGACTCTTACATTGCGAAGGGGTTCTACCGCCCATACCCTGCGTCTTGCATAACGCCAGGAGGTAAAGCGGCGGACCTACTGTCCGTATCGCGTTAGCACGAACGTGAACTTACGCGTCGCGGGTATGCGAGGACCCAGCACCCGTACTGCAGTCCCCGTCGACCTCTGTGGCAGGTCCTGAGGGCGTCATGTGTCCCTCCCCGGTATATATGGAAAGGCAGATCGCCTGCGAAAGGCGATCCTGGACGGCTCTCGCGCACGAGACACCGTGACGGGCAGCCGGTGGCCTTCGCGCGACGGCCCTCAGGCCTCCCAGGCTTCTGCTATTCTGCTATTGAGCGCGAGAGGGGCTCTCGACGAACCCCGGGTGCGGGGGCGCCTGATCGTGATCCCTCAGCCACACCTGCCGCGTCCTGTCCGTGCGCGAGAACCGCGTTCATGACGGGGAGAGAACCCAGGTCGAGCGACGCTCGTCCAGCCACGGTCGCCAGACGGTCTTCCGACTTCGGGCCTACGGGCCAAGGCTCCTTGCCCTAGACCCACAGCGACCGAGAGCAAGCGCGCGCAGGCTATTGCGACCGGGGGATATTGCAGCAGAGCAGCCTGCAGGCCTTCTCTGCTGCCTTACTCGGCCGCTCATAAAATAGCCGTGGCTTCGCGAGATAGAGTTTCAGAGGGAGGGAGCGGTTTACACACCGAGAATGCCCAGCATCTACTTTGCAATTGGCCCGGTGCGGCGGGCGCGGCTTGCCTCCCTGGACCGGTAGCGTTGCGCACGTCAGTCTGTGTGCGGGGAGGAGTTTGAAGCTTGATGTTGGTATTGGGTTCAAGCTTTCAGTAAGCCCGCGAATTTCTCATCCGCGCTGGCTATTGCGAATGCCATGCCGTGAGCCTGCGTCGCTGGCGTCGCAATCTGCTCGCGCCCGTCGCGCTGCTGGTCGCCATCTTCAAATTACGACCAGCGTCCTAGGTAGCAAGTCCAGAGCGTCAGAATTCTGTTCGACAAGCGGTTCGTCCGAGCACGCACGGAGTCCGCGCGCGTGGGTGCGCCGTCGTAGCCCGTGGAGATACACCAGCTGGAGTGTCCGATTGCCTATATGTACGGCAGCCGCACCCTTTCCGGTCTTCCTGCAGGCTTATCTCGCACGCGCGCGCGGTGGCCGGCCGCCCCTCCATCGACCCGCAGAAAGGCTCCGTTCGGAGGACAGGATCGGGTTCCGTAGTGCGTGGTTGCACGCGTGCCATTGCCAACGTGGATTGGGTGACGCGGCGGTCTTAAAATGATGTGCGGCTCGTGGTTCGTGGTTTGCAGTGGGTACTCGAGTACCGGGGCTAGTACGTCGTGCAATGTGGATGCGGTTGGGCCCTGCGGCCGCCACGGTGGGCCCGGGGGAGTGGAGGCTTTGGTGCGAGTCTGAGTCCCGTCCGCGAGGAAGGCGTAGCGTAGGCTAGTTCGTCGCGTATGACGTCCGCACTCGCGTTTACTGACACCTGAGGTCTTCCCCCAGGCACTGCGTGGCACGTTGCTCACGACGAGCCCGCCTTCGTCCAATGTCGAGTCGGGGCGTGCGCATGCCGCCAGAGGGTATGAAACCGCCGCAATCACGCGCGCCAGCGAGCGAAGCAACGCAGAGCCAGAGAAGCGAGCGAAGACCCTCTCGGGCGCAGAAGGCGGTACCCAGCGCAGGAACACCGCTCCGAACGCTCCTGAGAGTCTGAGACTCAGCCAGGCCTCTGCCAACCATCGTCGAGCTGCTGCCGCAGGACTCGGACGCGCGCGCGTCCGGGATCAAAACCGCTCCCTTCTCTGGCGCCCGCGACACCCACGAGCGGGCGATCGCCGCGGAACGCGACTAGCGACTGGCTGGCCACGCAACGCCCACGCTGAGGGCGAGGGAACGAGGAGAGTCCATGGAGAACCGTCCCGTCGCGCGCGCGTCATAGGCTCCCCGCGGGAGGACCCGACAAGCCATAAGGTATAAGCTATGTGCCCGAGAAGCACCGGCTCCGGGGGCGAACATCCGCACGACGCGCCGCGCGATTCGTCCGCTCGCCCACTCTCGCGCGTGCGGTGCGCAGCTCGACGCCCATATGTGGGTGATCGTCCTGGAGATGGGTGGGGGTGCGCACGGATCGGGGGCCCCGCTTGTCCAGGTCTCGCGATGTATTGCAGCGATGCGCGATCGGGCAGGGACAGGACAGGCCATCATCGACATCGACGATATCGCGAGCGCTGTACGCGAGCAGGCACCAGATGCGCTGAGATGCGCTACGATGTATGATGGCGCGGGGTTTGCCTCGATGACTGAGCAGCTTGAACGGTTGTGCAGCAGAGATTGATGGTGCTGGTGAGGCCCGGTCGGACGCGCTGGGTGTATGACGGCGATACCGTCCGGAGGTACCGTAGGCAATCGCGCTAGCTGCTCCCCTCGATCGTCGAAAAGAAAGCGTGGGCGCGACATGCATCCCTACTTCACGTAAAATCGCCGTACACCGCGAATGCGCGACGAGGCATCAAGGCAGCGCAAACTCCGGTCAACCTCCACGGTACCGGTGACGCACGCGCGATATGTTTTGATGGGATGGTTCGTTGGACGCGCTAGACGGGGCCCCGGGATGGATGGAGGTGATAGGGGAGAGATAGGATTGCGCGCCGCTGTCCCGAGTAGCGTCGTTGGACGACCGCGACGACCTGGGCGTTGGCGGCGGGAGGAGTGTCAATGCTACTACTGCCGCACTTACCTCCTGCAGGTTACGCGCCCACGTGGAGGCCCCCAAACGTGGCCTAAAGAGTCAATAGCGTATCTTCGCGTGCGGAGGACAGCCGGAAATAAACACACCTTGTCTGGCCTGTCTGACGTTCAGAGCAGCAGCAGCGCAGGCACAGAGTGACTTGACAGCGGGTGCACCGTTTTCGCAGGTCGTCGTACAGGCATTCGGGCTGTCGACTCGGGCTCGGGATGGTCCCGGCTGGCGGGTACGGCGGAGAGAACGACGTTGGGAAGCGGAAGGGCGAGTCCCAGGGCGAACGCGGCGACGTCATCGTCCACGGAAGCGGGTATGCAGATAACGCAGCGCGGCGTGTACGGTAACGTTATGGCATGGGATGGCACAACGCGAGTCCCGGACTCGGGGCACACGCGCTGCACGCTCGCCTCACTGTGCATCGACGCACTTCCCGGACGCGAATGCGCTCGCGAACCGTGCGCGGAAGACGAAGCGCTGCCTTCTACCGATAGCGAGTGCGTCGAAAGCAATAGTTTGCTGACTATGTGCAGCGGCGAGCCCAGAAAGGCGTAATGCTGGCCCGCGCGCGAGGAGGCTCGCGCTCCGGCCGAGCAGCGAATCTACGCACACATACGCGTCTTCCAACTTCCAGCTTCCAGGCTTCTTCTTGCTCACTCAGGACGTTGAACCGCGAAGGCTCCGACGCGTCGGGGAGCCCGCGAGATAAGCACGCCATTCGTCCGCCGTCTCAGTCACTCTTCTAAGCCAGAGTCAGAGTCAGTCTGACTCTTACTACATGAACAGAAAAAGGCTTCATGAGACCTGGCAGAGACGCTTGAGAACCGCTGGGATCATCCGCGGAGGACGACGACGGACGGCGCCTCCTGTCCTACGGACTCGGGCGGAGTCAGGAGTCGTCCAACAAGGCGTCGGGGCTTGTTCTTCCTTCTCTTGGCCAATTGCAACGGCCCTCGCGAGGCGCAATTGTATGCACCGCATATGTACCGTGTCTCTTGTCGCCGGTCGACGCTCCAGACCCGCGCGTCCGCAAAGACGGCTCACGGGCAGTTCGAGGGTGCCCGAACGCGCACCCGGACCCGACGCGTTTATTGTGCACGCGCTGATTCTCTATTGCGTTTTTTGATGCACCGACACCGCTGGGCCGTGGCGGTCGTTCCAGAGTCCAGACAACACCGCCAGACCAGGCGCGTGAGATTCGGGGTACACCTGCAGCCCTGCGCAGGGGAAAGATACGCAGAGAGCCGAGAGAGCTTGCCAATATTGCATGAGAGCGACAGAGAGAGATAATGCAAGCGCGATACGGCCGCAGTCCAGCGCTGCTCCTGTCCGACTTCCGACTCAGGTCTGCAGCGTGCAGTGATCCCGCTCGGAGGAGTCGACGCTGCTGAATCAGAGGGGTCGAGTCCTCGCGTTGATACCATGCCAGATGAAAGTGAGCACAAACCAGCGACGGGCGGCGCGACCCACAGCTCGGACCGAGCCACTTTCCAGCCTCAGGCCTCAGGCCTCAGCTAGCGCAGGGTCGCAGCGGCAGCCGCACCGCGATGTATGCAAACACACACCTGAAAGGCTGAAACGCTCTGCACTCACCCAACTAAGGAAGGCCGCGGCGCGCGTTGTCGCGCTAGTGACCGTCGTCGCCACCACACGTGCTCGCGCACGATCTCCAGTGTGGCCACGCTCGATCACGCTCGCTGAGTGTATGCAGGACCGCGAGCTAGGCGAGGAGGCTAGCGCCGCGGAGGTATCCCATATCCGTGCTTAGAGCGTCGGGTCGCGACGAGGAGCATATGCATGCCTCGCAGGGCTGGGAATGCACCTCGGGTCGCGAACATGGGAGGGGGGAGGCACGTCATGCCAAGGCGCGCTGCTGCGTGAAATCACGCAGAGGCTGAGAACATGGGGTCAGAGACTCGACGTCGCAGGGCACCGACCGAGATCGGGCGTATGTATGTATTCGACAACAACAACTAAGCCGCGCGCACCCAACAAGAGAGAGAGAGCGAGTTAGTACAGGCAGGCAGGCAGGTAGACACCGGTAAGTAATTAGCGAGCAACCAAGGAGGCCCCGAGAGAGATGTGCGAAAGGGTGGGTGGGTGTATGTATGTGCGAGAGAGATGATAGACTATGCATGAGAGACAGAGATGGTGAGAGAGAGAGGATGCAGAGGGAGAGTGTGTGGCGCAGGAGATGAGGATGAGGGTGAGGATATCGATGCATGAGGGAATAAACGTAGAGGCAGAGGGAGATAGAGACAGAGAACGTCTAGTGATGCAAAGCAAGGAGACAGAGTGCGTGCGGATAGCTTTTATGCCGTGAGCGCGATAGCGGGCAGCGGGGGTGGTACTGCAAAGTCCCGAGACAGAGGAGAGCGAGGAAGGGGAAGTCTATGGGGAGGCGGAGGCTGTCGCTCAGACTTGCAGTTTTGTTTTTGTCTTAAGCAGCAAGGCGTGGATGAGCTCGAGGCTCGACGAGCAGTAGGATGGTGGGGGTACTCACGGGTTTCCGCATCATGAGCGGTGGTGACGCTGAGGATGGGGAGTATTGTACGGGTGCTGACTGCAGGAGGGACGAACGGCAGTCAGACATGGGCTCAGACTCGGACAGAGAGTGCAGAGATACGCACTGGAGCGCCGGCGTACATGGGGAGGGCACCATTTGCGGCGGATTTGGACAATGCTTTTTGGAGCTGGGACGACACAAATTTAGCACTCGTTCGAGTCCCAGAAGTGAAATGCAAGCTCACCTTTGCCTGGCTCTCAGCATTTCGCTGTGCGAGCATAGAGTGGTGCAGGGAGAGGCCGTCGATGCTCTTCGCTTGTGGGAGGGACGAGAGGGAGCATGCGAGGGATGGGAGCGCGACGAGCTGGTCTGGGGGAATAGATTTGGTGGAGGATGCCGAGGAGTCGGACTTCTGTGCTTGGGACGGCATGTCTGCTGGACGATGGTGGTGGGGCAGGTGGTGTGACCGGCTAGTGGAGCCGAGGGAGTGGTGCGCGGTGAGTGGGTGGGCGTCGGGGCTGCAGCGGACGACGAGTACGGGGCGGGCGCGGTGGCGGGCGGTGCGCAGGAGGGTTGCGAGCGACGAGAGGGAGCAGCGACGCGACTGGGTGAATCGAGGGGAAAACGAACGGGACTGGAGGCTGCTTTATAGGCGACAGGGCCCAGACTCGCTCGCCCAGAGACGATGACCTATTTCGGCCTGCATCTCACGAACGCGTCTGCAATTGGACGCATCGCGTTTCGTGCAATCGGGGATCTCTCGCTTCTTCCCATCCCCTGCAATCGCGCCTTTTCCCGCCCTGCGCGGACGAACCCTCCCAGATCAGCCGCCCAAAAACTATTTTCTCCCCGCGCGGAGTGGCGGAGTTGGCTGAAACCTCCCCGATGGGGAAGGCCACGGCGGGAAAGTGGCAGATAAGACGGGCGATGGGTCTGATTGGACGACAGCACGCTGCACAAGCTCTGGTGCAACTTTGATCGCCAAACTGCCATCCCCGTCCTGTCCGTCAAACCGTCTCCAGCTCCTGCCACTCTCACTCTACACGCCGTCCCTGCGGCCCTGTCCACGACCTATATTCCAAGTTCCAGTAGCATCTCCCACCGAGTAAACACACGCTGCAATGACAATACTGTACCACAAGCCGTGCGCAGACGCACGCAGGCACTCATCTGACCGCAACTTCTCCAAATATCCTATCACTGCCCAGTCCAGCCTCCCTGCCTTGCGGCACCCATCCGCGTCTCGAGTCGGTCCTGTGTGGATGGCTGTACCTGTAATATCGTCCTAGCGCAAGCCTCGACGCGCCTCTCCCCGGGCCCACCCAGCACGCAATAACGGCGAGCGAACGGGGGTCTTCACCTGACCCGCCTGCTAATCGGACAGACACCCTGCCTCGAATCATTCCGTCCCCGCATCGTGGCCGACCATACCCGTTCGGGCTGCCCTTCGACTTGCGTAACACAGGGCACGACGCCTCCCCAAGCGCATCCGCGCGCATTCGCATTCTCGAGATCATAAGACCACCCCGGCGCTCCGCCGCTCAATGCAATCTCCCTCCCTTCCTCGTCCGGTCTCGCATCCAATCCACGTTCATGGGAACGACCACTCCCGGCGTCACCGATCGCAGTTGCACGCTGCAGCACGCTCAGCCATTTCTCAGCCAGTTGTGAGCAGCTGCAGTGCAGTACTGACGAGAAAGCAGCAGCCGTTTCCTCCGACACCCAATCTCGCCCGTCGCCGCACTAGGCTCTCCTGCCTCTGCGTCTGTCCAAGCCATGCACACACGCATCGCGCCAGGCGACATACCGCGATCGTCCCACACACCGTTCAGACCCCGGGCCTTCTCTGGCCTTGGGGTGCATTCCTCGCTGGCCAGACTCTGTCCATGCCCGCAGGCCCGTGTTCGTGCTATGTACACTCGCACTCCGCGAAGGGCGGTCCCTTGCCCGTTTGCGCGCCGCCACCTGTGTCATCGCTCTATACTTACCCGCACGCGTTGGATCGCAGACGCAGATGCAGATGCGATGCGCATACGCGATGGCAGCTAATCTTGCACCGCGCAAGGTTCTGTCCTGCATACACCGATGCTTACTACTACGGAACCCCTTCGCGCGCGCACGCGCGACTCGCGCGAGAGGGCAGAGAAGGCGCGAGAGCGATCTCGCTCGGAAGCACTCCGCGTGCGTGTGCGTGTGCGTGTGTACGCCCCCGTCTGTCGAATCCGTCCGTCGAATTCCGCCGCGCTCGCCCCCGTCGAGTTTATTGAACGTCAATTTTACGCGTTCGGCCTTCCCTTCTCGCGCGTCGCCCGCCAAGTGCGCCGTGCCCGCTGTTCGTGGGGTTCGCAGCGATCTTTCTGCGCACGGTACGTTTCCACTACGCTGTTCTCTCATCAGACCCTGTTTGCGTATAACCTCCTTCGCGAGCATTCCCTTTGCAATAGGTGCGGTCATACAGGGTCCAGAGTCCAGACCCTGTAGACTGCGGCCTGCACACTACTGGAGCGTGCTGCGACCGGTGTCATTGACGTCGTCCTATGCCCGCGTGTCTGTGTCTGCGGCTTCCTCGTCAACGTCCCAACGCGAGATCTGCCCCAGTCACGTCTATCCTATCCCATTCTCGCGATATTGCCACCGACACGCTGCAAAGCCTTCACCTCTCGCTCTCGCGCGTCATCATCATCACGCACCCCTTCGCCCCCGACGCCGCTCGTGGGTCGTGGGTCGTGCCTTGGCCCCAAGCTCGCCTCCTGACGCCTGAGGGCTGATGGGTTCCCGCCGCCCGGTTCGCATGCCTCACACTCTGCGCGATTGCGATTGCGACGGCTGCCCACGCTGATTAGGTTGGCCGGCCGGTCCCGCTACTTCCCGAGCCGCTGCCTCTCTGTCGTACGTCCCTGAACGTGAACGCCCACGATCCAATATTGAATATTGATTGCTGAGTAGTGAGTGCTTAGCGACGCCGGCCACGAGGCATGCATATGCTGGGCAGATGGGTTCGAACGAGATGGTACGTCGCCGGTGTCGTTGGCGTCCCACGCGCACGTTGCACAGTCAATCTAGTTGCAGGGCCTGAGACTCGACAGTTGCGCATGGCGAGTCTGCGAGATGACAGATTGTACGACCCCGGGGCCGGCAATTTGGTCGCGTCCGACCGCGAGCTGCGACGACGCCGGATGTACTTACATGTACGCTTCAAGTCGCGAGTCATGATGCCCGTACGCACACCCGCTCGTCCGTCCATCCCATTCCCAAGCGAAGATCTGGGGTCCTCGCCTGCCCCTCCTCTCATACAACGCTCGAGTTCAGATCGCGCAAAATATCGCCGACCGTGGCCAGCCTCGAGACGCATCTCACGCGCCGCCGGCCTCCTTACGTTGGCCTCACGCGCAGAGTCTGCTGACGGGCCCTGTCGTCGCGCGCGTACGGCATCCCACCCTGCAGGGCCCAGCGGGCGTGACAGCTGACACGCTGCGACTGCCCGTCTGGGAGGCCAGCCCGAGCGGGCTGATTACCCAGACGCTGCCCGCGTGAGCTGGTAGGCCGGCTTCCTTTCATGTAGGATAGATACGGTAAGCTCGCGCGCTGCGATGACATCGTCTGGTTCTGCGTTCTCCCACTGTTGCCGCGAGCTAATCAGTAACTGGACGATGACAGCCCGCGGCTTCTTGCTCGATTGCTTGATTATTACTTGATCTCTTCGCATTCGCGAGTCGACGTCCTTCCCCCGCGTGCGTGCGGGGAGCGACCACTTGTTACTTCCTCCTTGACACACTCGAAGGACTTCCCCACCGCGAGCCAAGGCAGTATGAAGCAGCCGCGGCGGCATGCCCTCAACGGGCACATCGTCGCGCTCGGGTCGATAGGTGGCCGGCGAGCGTGGCAAGGGCGCCGCGGAGCTTGCACGCTTCGTGCGTTCGCACTATCGCAGGTCGCCGAGTCAACTGTGCACATGGCACAACGCCGCACTCAAGACCCTGAGGACCACAGGACTCGATCAGGCAGCGTTCTCGCGTACTACGCAAGTGGCTGGCGGCTGGATGCTGAGACCTGCCTGCAGGAGCAGGATCCCAGGAGCAATGGCCAGGGACGATGATGACATGGGAGGTGCCCCTCGCCCGGGCCCGCACAGACATACCGGTAAGTTAGCGTTACGCCCCGCGGCGGTCGCCGAGGTAGGCAAGGGCGTGTGCACCGGGCTGCTGACCAACCGTGCTCGCCCGTGAAGTGGCCGTCGCCGGATATGTAGGGCTTGGGACGAATGCCACGGCGCCTGTCGCCTGCGGGGAAGAAGGCGGGGGAAGACTGAGAAGCCATTACGCAAGGATCTACTGAACGCGAGAAGACGCAGCTGCAGGTGACTGCCGAGCCGTCGTCCAGCGTCCACGGGCTTGTGCAGCGTGAGCGTGGGCTGACAGCACCCGCGCGTTGTCGTGAACGCTGGTCATTAGAGCTGCGGGTGTGTGGTCAGTAGACATCCAGGACACTTCTCCGCTTCTGTCAGAGTTCCGCGGGGCGCGAGAGATGTGATGCTCACTGCGCGCTCCGATTGTGCGCTGGTTCTTGATACTGTTTTTGATACTGACGATGATACGGCGGCGGCGGCGAAGATGGTGATACCGTTGCTGTAGGCGCGCGATGATGGAGGGGAACATACAATTTGTGTGCGATTGACTTCTCATTCATACGTCAGGAATCACCTCAACGATCTATGCGCTTCAGTCATCGCTGCCGACCGGTGACCACCTCAGGTGCCCACCGGCCGATAACGATGCGCTTCGGTGGAGCTCAGGGTGCAACGACAGGACGAGGCTGAATTGACAGGACAGACACGATACGCCTTGTGAGCGCACGCGCCTGCGCTGCCGAGGACGCCTACGGCCCTGCGTCAATCACTCCACATCCTGCACACCGTCGTACGCCGGTAGCCTGCGGCAGGCCTCGGCCCAGTCGATGGTCCCGTTCACGAGCTCTGTGACCGTAGCAATGACCTCGTCGATTTGGCCAATGAGCTGACCGGTAGTGTCGCGCTCCCTAAACGGAAGAACCAATCAGCGATCGGCCAATAGGAGCGAGGGAAAGCAGTCGCATCGGCCATTGGCCACGGCGCTACGCAGACAACAAGGCTAGCGCGCCGTGGCCGCTGCGACGACGCAAGCCTGCAGGGTGATGTTCTAGACTCGACGACTGACCGTAGCGTCATGGTGCCCTTTTGAGTGGCTAGAATATCACGATGACGAGGGTGTCAGCTCTGGGGCACAAGAAAGTTCGACAGTTGATGGTGGGGTGGAGACGTACAAGCAAAGTCAAGCGTGAGGCCGTAGGGCGTGCCCAGCTCATCGTTTCGCGCATAGCGCTTCCCGATAGACGTATTTGAATCGTCCACGCGCGAAAAGATACCGGCCTTGCGCAGTTTCGCCGCTGAGAAAGCAGGGACGCCGGATGTCAGCAGACGGCGTCCAACGACAGGTGCGTGGCAGGGGCAGGTGACCCTGTACCCCTGCCGTTGAAACAGGACTCACAGACTTCCCGCACGAGCGGCACGAACTCTGGCTTTGCGCTCAGAGGGACGATCAGAACCTTCGTGGGGGCGACGACGGCTGGTAGCGAGAGGACCTAGACAAAGGCCAATGCCAAAATGAAAAGAAGGCGGAACGCGCGCGGGTCGGAGTCAGTACGGATATTGGGGACCATGAGCTCATGGGCAGTTATGAAACGGAAAGGACATGGACGCACCCCGCGGTCGACGTCCTGTTCTCGACTCCAGAAGCTGTGTTCAAGGAGCGCGTAGAGGATGCGGCCCAGACCAAAGGACGGCTCGATGACGTTCGGTGTAAACTCGCGGACTGAATGGAGGGTCGGTCAGATGACATTGCATCCCGCGGCAGCGTGCGCGCGACACTCACTCGATTGCTTGAACGTCTTCTTCTCGATGGTCAGAAGGTCAGGGGTGAGCTTGAATTCCCTGCCGTCGGACGAAGTAACGGTAGTCGACCTACGGAACGGACGTGTCGTGTGAGCCCGAGCGCGTATAATGGCTGTCAACGCCGCGAAGCAGCAGCCGTTCCTCACCCTTGCGCGAGCTCACCCTGGAGCTTAGACAACAGGGCTTCGTCCATGCCCCCGACAATGTTCTGGATGACGGCGGAGTCCTTGCCAAACGTCTTCCCAAACGTCTTCTTGTTAAACTCCGCGACGAGCTTCTCGGTGATGATCGGTTCCTTCAGGGCCTGCCGGACAACGAGCGGATGACCGGTCTTGGCGGAGTGCACGGACAGGTCGTACGCCGCACGGTCTGCGCAGCCCACGCACTCCGTCCACCCGTACGAGTTCTGGATCTCGGCGTCCCAGCAGTCGGTCGCGTAATGCGCCATCTCGTTCGCCATGTGTTGGCGGAAGCGTAGACGGGTGGGGTTTATGCCGATCTTGATCAGGAACTGGTTAATGCGCGCGAGGAAGTAGCCGAGGGTCTCGTTCGCAACGATGCCCTTGTCCACCGCATCCCCAATCTTCATCCGTGTGACCTTCGTGCTCCCCGCCGCCTGCGTGTGGCGGTCCAGCAGGTCGAGCTCGACGTCGCGCACCTCCGAGAACCGCTCATGGCGCTTGTCCTCCGGGTCGACATAGTGCTCGATCTCCGCCATCGTGAACTCACGCACACGGAGCAGACCAGCACGCGGCGAGATTTCGTTACGGAACGAGCGACCGATCTGGGCGGACGCAAACGGAATACGGCCATTGTTGAACTCAAGCAGGCGGGAGAAGTTGAGGAAGTGGCCCTGGGCCGTCTCCGGACGTAGGAAACCAGGGTGCTGCCCGGTAGGCCCGATGCTGCTGGCGAACATGAGGTTGAACTGCTGCGGCTCGGACACCTCGTTGTCCGTGTCGGGGTTTCGGATGTTGTACTTCCTGCAGAGCTCCCCGAGCTCGGGCCCAGAGTAGTTGTCGAGCTGAGATACATTGGCCGATGATCAGAGGCGAGAAGCAGACGGACGCGAACACGATGCGGTCTAGACTCACCTGCGCGAGAATAGTCTCGTACTCTACCACAACCTCGTCGGCGAGCTTCACCGCGGTCGGCTTCGCCTTGTCCTTCTTTTTCTTCTTCTTGTCGTCTTCCTTTGGCGGAGCGCCAGCGAGCCCACGAACCTCCTTGTCACCGGCTAAGCGCGCCTCCAGGACGTTCTTGACGAGGTGGTCGGCCCGCAGGACTTCGCCGGTCTTCAAATCCTTTACCATCCAGTCCGCGAAGCGCGCGACGTGGCCAGAGGTTTCGAAAACCGGTGCGGGAGTCATAATGGTCGTGTCGACCTCGAGCATGTGCTCCTCCACGATGAAGTGCTTGCGCCATTCGGCAATGATGTTGCTCTGGAGCGAGGAGCCCGGCGGACCGTAATCGTACAGACCGGCGACACCTAGTGCGGAATGAATGAGTACTTGTACAAGAGCCAGCCACGTCCACGTGCCGGGAAACAATGGGACACTAAGTCTTGAGCGTACTGAACGTAGTGCACGCATGAGGATGCTCAAGCGTACATCAGCGTGCACATGGTGCCCGCGCCACGGCTTCGAAGAAGCACACTCCCCGCTCTGCGCCTACCGACGCCAGATTACCGGATCTGGGATGGCGGTCCCCAAAGAAGCCTGAGGATCCATAGACTTCAGCTTGCCTGAGGGAGTGACTCTTCTCAGTGCGAACCCCAACCCCAGCCCGCTAAAGTGGGGCTTCGGGTTGAGGAAGGGCGGAGGAGAAACGCTTCGAGCAGCGGTGTGAACTGTAAACCTTCGCGCCTATTCCAGCTATAGCGGATCTCCTTGGTCGGAGGGTATGGAAGCAACATGCTCAGTCACCGGCGGGGAAATGTCGCTGGCTGTAGTACAACCAGCTAACGTACACTGCGACAAGGATGCGTCGCGGACCGGTGAGGCTGATGCTTGTACGTCGTAGAGACGTGCATCCAGGGCGAACCTGGGTGCTTCGTGCTTATGTCTGGCCGAGTAGATGATGCTCTGCAGTACGGGACGATCGTAGGGCGGGAAATCACCCTGCACGAACCTCCGTACGAACCTGCAGATATAGACACTGTCTAGATGCCACTCAACAATGGGACGGTCCGCCCATGCTGGAGCGAAGGCATATCGTCTTCCTACCAAATCTAGGTCCGAACGGCAGGAACCGCCGCCGTCGACTCTTACAGGGTAAAGCGGTAAACCGAAGAGGGCTATGAGTTCACGTCGTCCAGGCAAGTATCCCATAGCTGGTGTCCCAGGCTTCGCGATGATGTCTAGCCCACACGCCGATACTCTGTACTCTGCAAGACGACATCCCAGAATGACGGCTTGCAGAGCAGGCGGCGGCTAGGTGGAAACCCGCCGGACACATGAATCTGCTGAGCTAGACATCATCACGAAGTTATACCGCTTTGTGACTATACTTCACTCACGCCGGAGCGATATTTCACGAAGACCAGAAGAACACATCCGGCAGGTCTGTCCATAACGCCTCCGCAAACGGTCTCGTGGATTGGACTGATGCCTCTGGACGCCGCTAACCCCCTCCGGTCCATCCTCCCTCTCTCTCCACCCAGCAATGCACACACACCCATGGAGATGGACAGATTCGAAGCGATCGGATACTCACCGCCATAGATCTCGAATGCCGGCGCGTAGAAGAATCTCCGATTGAGCAGCGCCTCAAAGCGGGCCTTGTCGAAGGGATGCGCGGTCTTGTTGACCTGGATGTTGGCCATGTCTAGGTGCCTTGTATGTTTCCAGCGAGCGCAGGTGCGGAGGGGAGGAGTAAAGGTACAAGGACGAGGAAGACGAGCAGCCCAAAACCGCATCCACACGCCGAAAGCAGCCCAAGTCAGAGTTTACTGACTCAAGCAAAGCTGATCACTTGGATAAACGCGACGCGTGACTCCATTTTGCAGTGTCACGCTCTGTGACTCGCGCGTCCCAGCGCGGTCAAGCGCCCACTCCGGCGACACAGATCCTGCGGGCGTCTACTGCTTTGGTTACTGGCGCCGACAAGGAACAAGCAACGCAAACGATCTTACCGGCGCGTTTGAATGTTTTGGCGGGAGCATGGCGGCAAATATGAAAGGTAAGAACATCACAGATCCCAGTTTATGTATATCATCTGCATTGCCGTGGAACACCGGTTTTCGAAGCGAGAGCCACACGTCTAGGCCCTGCCCCCGCTTGGCCCTTCCCCTCCAAGTCGCCAGGGTTCCCTCTTCCTCGCGACAGGCTCCTTTCGTGCACCTTTGTTTCTGACCACTTTCTTCTTCTTCTTTTGGCTCTCTGGTAGGCAACATGGAGACCTCGTTCATGTACTCGGTCGACCCCTTCTCGCCGTCGCGTCCTGGAAACACGTTCTCTCGCTTCGTCAGCGCAATCCTCGCGACGGCAGTCATCCGCTGCTGGCCTCTCCTGCTCTTCTTTTCTGCCTGGGCCACCGCGGTCTCGCTCATAAGCCACAATGTGTACAACTTGGCCATCCAGCCAACGCTGCTCACTGTGTAAGTTCCCCCGTGCCATGCATTCCCTGATCCGCTACACGTCGCATGCGCACACGACCACCCATCCCGATTCCGATTTGATCTCGATCGCTCTGCATGAGATGCGCATATGACGCTACTGTAGCGGACCTGCGGTTGCGTACATACCGACTGACATTCCTCCATAGCATCGGTACAGTGCTCGGCTTCGTCATTTCGTACCGGACGACAGCGAGTTTCGAGCGCTACAATGAAGGTCGGCGTCTCTGGTCGCAGATCATACTCGGTAGCCGCACACTAGCACGGACGATCTGGTTCCACGTCCCCGGTATGTCCGTTCTAGCAGCCGTGCTGTCGAGCAAACCTGACCGAACCTGTCATTCGACAGAGACTATGCCGGCAGCCAAAGATGACCCTTCCACACTTGAGCAGCGCAAGGCGCGAGTCCTCATTGAGAAGAAGACTGTGATCAACCTCATTGAGGCGTTTGGCGTGGCCGTCAAGCACTACCTCCGCGGCGAGGAGGGCGTCTACTATGTCGACCTGTACCATCTCGTAAAGTTCCTCCCGTCCTACGCTTTGCCCGCCGGTCTCCCGTCCGCCGTGGACGTCAACTCTGCCGAGGGCATGTCCCTGCGCTCGCCGCTCCGCGCCCGCGGGGACAGCACCGCCGCGGACATGACGTCCCTCCGTGAGGAGGTCACTTCGCTTGATGGCCCGCCATCTCCCACTGGCCCTACTTCTCCGAGCACCCAGCTACCCTTCCCGGCGACAGTGACGAGCCCGCGGAAGGTCAGCCATGTCAAGGTCGACCTGCCGCCCCGGACTTCAATGAACGGCCGCGGTGGACGCTCGTATGACAAGGAGAAGCAGGCGGACAAGGGCTCGACCTACTCGGGTATCTCGAGCACGCAGGACGAGAGCTTCCTGCTCCCTGCGCGCATGCCTCCGAAGTACCACCTCTTCGACCTGTTCCCGTTCTCGCTTTTGGTACATATCTTGACGAAGAGAGGAAAGGAGGTCAAGGTAAGAGGGACGTTGTGATGTTTCACGGAGGCGCGGGTGCTGAGAAAGCTGGATCGGACTACAGGGCAGGAAGGCGGCTCGGATTCGTGCTAAACTCCGGAGCAAGACGGTCACGCACAACCTTCCGCTCGAGATTTCGCTCTACCTCGTGAGTATCTCGTAGCATGACCTCATGTGTTACATCAGTGCTGACGAGACCCCAGAGCTCGTACATCGCAGCCCTTCAGGAACGGAACGCGGTCCCCCCTCCTACAGCGAGTAAGTGTGTATGCTGCTCGCTTCTCTGAACGAAGTTAACCTCCGTACCAGCCAACCTCCTCAATGCGCTGAACCAGCTGGTCGACGCACTGACGGGTCTCGAGCGTATCCTGACGACACCCATCCCCTTCTCGTGAGTCTCTACAATGCACATCCCATCTCGGTTCCTCATCATTGCATGATCCGCCAGGTATCGGGTGCAGCTATGGAGTGTCACCGTCCTGTACTGCTTACTCCTGGTATGTCGCACTCTCATATGCTCTCCTTCGTCTTGCTGACAGTCTCCTTAAGCCGTTCCAGATCTGGTCGACGCTCAAGTGGCTCACCATCCCGGCAACCTGTCTCGCTGTACGTCCCTCGCTTCCGCACGCGTGCGAGCTGCCAACTAACACAATGCGCGCCTGCTTCCGATAGAGTTTCATCTTCTTCGGGTTCCTGGTCGCCGGCGAGGAGATCGAGAGTAAGTGGCATCGTCCGACCCTAGCTGCGGATCTCGCCTTCATTTGCCCTTCATTTGATTGGTGATCGAGTGCTCATTCACTCTTGCTTTTCACGCGCGTTTGGCTTTGCGTTCGCTCCGATCCTGCAGATCCGTTTGGTGAGTGGCCTGTCTCACGTCCATTTGGCTTTGGAAGGAGATGCTGACGCGTTGGTGTGATCGTCATATAGGCTACGACAAGAACGATCTGGTACGTTTCCAGCGCTCCCGTTCCCGCCCTCTGGTACTGCGTAGCTCACTTCACACCTTGTCACGTACAGAACCTGGACCACTTCACGCATAACATTATCCGTGCGTAATCATGCTTTCCGGACATTGCTGAAACGTACTCGTGCTTACGAGCGTTGCAGGCAACGAGCTCCGGGCGATCACAGCGCTGCCCGCGCCGCACGTCGAGAGTTGGGCATTCTCGTCATTCAACGACCAGATCTTCAGCACCGACGAGCGCGCCCCGCCCGATGAGTGGATGCAGCGTGGCCTCGGCCGCATCCAAGCGGCGCTCGCTACCATATAGATGGTACCCCACAGTGGTCGTTGTGGAAGGTGCCGGCTACCTACCTCGTAGACCGGCACGACTTCGAGCTGTCAAGCAGCTATGGAACAAAATCACCCCTGTCAGAGTACATACCGGGCGCGTCAGGCGCGCGCGGAGGGAGGGAACGCGGAACCTCGAGAGCTTCTTTTATGGACTATATCTTGGGCTTCTCTGCATTGCATCACATCTGCATTCGCATTTTTCACGGCTTGCATAGAGTTTATACATACTGGCATCTGGATCCGGACTTCCACTCGTTCATAGCAGACTTATTTAGATCGCAACACAACGTCACGTCGTCGCATTCGTTCGTATCTATACTGGCATCCTCGCATATCTTGTGGTAATCGACAGGTTATGGTAACAGCTTTCACCCCTCGAGGGGTCTACGCAACTGGATCGTTTTCCGCGAGACACCAGAGCGTGTCGCGGCCATGTGATCGCGATACAACTCCGTAATGAAGTAAGCGCCGATGGTGGCTGAGTTGTGTGTTCGTTTCGTTCATTTCCCGTCCTTTCGTCTGCTCTCCATCATCCACGTCGTAGCTGCCGGTCCTGGCAAGGGTCCTGAGGCCCTACCTAAGGCTTGTGATAATCCAACCATGTATCGTGGCTCGCAGGGGCGAATGGGTGGATGTGAGCTGGTTCTCTCCATGAGGCTGCCGGTGTGGCTAATGGTGCTAAAGCCTAATATTGGTACAGTAGCGTCGACGGCCTTTGGCCGCACGTCGGAGCCTCTTTGTCGCTTTTCTACTCACGATCGCCCTCCAGGTGGCCCTCCCAGTAGAGAGGCGAAGGCTTGCTTGAGGTAGGTGAACATGACAGGTACGTCCCAAGTGCTGTGCTGAACCGGTCTTCTGTACGGCTCCTTTCCTGAGGCTCGCATGAGGAGTCCTCGTGAGGATCCACTTCCCGTGCACGATCCGTCGACGAGGTATTACTTGGATTGTGCCCGAAGTCCTAACAGTTGTCGAACGCTCGGCCCCGCGTGGCTAGCTGGAACGGCGGCCCAGCGGGCTTCCTACGTGCGTCTCTATCGTTGATGACCCGCTTGCCAAGCACAGATACTCACAAACAAGCCACTCTCACAATGAGCCAGCCACACACTATGTAGTAGGTAGGTGGACTTGCCCGTGTCCGTAACGCCGTGTTGCGGCCGGCTCGGTCCAGCGCGCTTGTCCCGAATTGCCTATACGGAGCTTCGTCTGCACAATAAGCGGCGGTAGACGGTATGTGGGATCCGTCACGTCCAAGGCGATGTATCTCTGAAGCCCCTGCAATGGCGCATTTATCCGCTGTGGAACGAGTGGATGAGGCAGCTGTGTGTTGTGGCTGCGGAACCACAGGTTGCCAAATCCGCACGATCCTGCCACACGTGTTACGGCGTCGAGTAGGGATTGGTAAGCGCCGGAAGCTATGCTGTTGACTCGGGACGAGGTCCGCTTCCTCTCCTCTTCTTATACGACCGCACGACCGCCACGCTCTCTTTCAACTCCTTCGCTCTGTCTGCCCTGTAGTCCTCGATATTTATGACCCAGTCTGTCACCGAATCATCCGTCTCGCCCTCGCCGTTCAGTCCGTTCTCAACGTACTCGGTCGCCAGCGGGGTCACTTCCGATGGTGAGATCCTCCGTATATCCTGTTACTTTGTGCCCTGACCATTATATCGCCATAGATGCACCCGACCTAGGCGCATTCACGACGGTCTTTCGTGCACTGAACAACTTCAATCACCGCGTGCAGCCCAATGGCGTGAACGTGCGCAGTGCAACACCTACCTCCTCTTTCGCGCTCTCCCAGTCAGACGACTCCGATCCTGTGCAAGGCCCATCGGGATGGGCTCCCAGACGAGGCACATCCTATCTCACCGCTTCTCTCCCTGCCAGTCCAGCGCGAGGCCGCTCAGTCCATCCTAGCGATTCCGATGATACTGCCTCCGATTACGACGACGGTACGGAGCTCGAGGTTCCTATTGAGGATGAGAACACCATGGATCGTCCATCTCTCGGATACTTGGACCAGACGCTAACCTACATCGCCGCTGAGCGCGAGAAGCTCACTGCTCGGCGAGAGCTGCGCGGGAACAATTCGACGACTTCCGACAGCGCCTCACCCCTTGTCCCTACCACTTCTGCTCGACGCAAGCGGCGGCGCAAGCGCAACCGTTCTGCGCAGGATACCCGACGCACGCCCTTTGTCGATGGCACGCAGACAGAAACGACCGGAGGCGTAGCTGATGGTCTCGACGAGGCGAGCGCTGATAACGAAGATGAAGACACTTCCTCTTCGGTCGACGTCTCCTCCTCCTCTGCCAACTACAAGACTACCCCTGCCACGCCTGCAATACTTCGCAGGGACAAGCAGAAGCAGCGCGCGATCGCTGACAACAACCCTCGCCTGCACCACAGCAAGTCCACGCCTACGCTCAAGCCTCATCCTACCCTCCATGTCATGACCAAGTCCTTTGATGCCCGCACGATCCAGTTACGCACACTAGCCCACAAACTCAGACTATTGTTCCCCTCCGAGGCCAAGGCCCTTTCTGCTATCCTATCACGAGACTTCACTTCCGCCCTAACTTATGCCGATCCCCGTGGACCTGTACCTCAATCTCAAGACACCCTCATCCATGTATTCATCGATCAGTCCGTCCATTCATTCATATGCCCCTACACCGCTTTTGCTCATTTCTTCTCATTCCTTTCAGTTCTAATATTCTCATCGGATTCATCACGTACGTTCGGAAGCACCTGCAACACGTCGTCCGCAAGTTCAAGCAGGCACACCTGTCCCACGCGGCTCTCGCACTAGTCCTCGAACGTGGCCGCCCCGTCACACGCCGCGTCCTCGTCACATCCTCCCCACTCTACCAACCCATGCACTCCGCCGAGGAGCTCGGCTACGAAGTGCGCATATATGCCCGTGTTCCCGACACTGGTGACGGTGCCGACCGTCAGCGACCGCAACACGCCCGGAGCGAGAGCGCCGGCAACAACAGTAACAACGACGCGGGACCCTCCCGTACCCGTGGCCGCCAGCGTACGTTCACCCGCGGACACTCGCACAAGCCTTCGGGCGGTGGCACTAGCGGCGGGAACGGCGGCGGGAACTCGACGTCGACAGACTCAGACAGCGCTGGCGCGACGCGGATCCGGTTCCGCGAGCAGGGCGTCGACGAGCTGCTGCAGTTGAAGCTGCATCAGGCGATCGCGGCGGTGGACGAGGTGCCGGAGGGCGGCACGATCGTGCTCGCGACGGGCGACGGGAACGTGGGCCAGTTCAACGAGGACGGGTTCCTCGGGTGCGTGCGCACGGCGCTCAAGAAGGGCTGGCGCGTGGAGCTGTACGCGTGGGAGGGCGGGCTGAGCCGCGCGTGGATGCGCGAGTTCGGCGAGTGCGAGCGGTTCAGGATCACCATGCTCGACGCGTACGCGGCGGACCTGCTCGAGATCCCGGAGAGCGTGCCGGGCGGGAATTGAGGAGGGGCGGAGCACCGGCGTTATGTTTTGAGCCGGGGGTGCCTCGCCTGGAGTTGTGGTATGTGGACTCATCTGAACGGGGTTGGAGTTAACAATCTGAAGATGGCCGAAGGTGAGGCCAGTGTTGTTTGTAAGATATTGTACGCCAGGGGATGCGGCCTGACGTGCACATGCATACCCCCACTTACTGTCGTTGTGTATGTACCATCATCGTATGGCGTAGTGTAGCCCAAGAACCATGTATGTAGTGGCTGGTGTAGATGAATGTAAGTATGGTGTCCCGTGGAATACTTGACCGATCTTGCACCCCTTCCAAGCTCAAAACTCAGCGAGCACAACCCAAGCCGCCTGTAGCGCAGTGTTCGTACAAATGGATATTTGATTGGATCCGGAAGCTAGATAAGCGAGTGCAGACAACAGATACTGGTATCAATACAACTCTGACAACATCCCGAGGCGTCTTCCTTCAATCTTCCCGACCGGGACTCCGTCCCTTCTTGCAAACCTATTTCACCAAACGGACGTATGTTTCTTGATGAGAGCGATGACAAAGAGATGGAGAAACAAATAACGGAGCGTTACGTTCGCGCAGCGTGCAGAGCATTGTATGTACGGCATCGGCGGAGCAACGTCGTACACCCTACACCGGCGCGTTCACGTATACTGGAAGCCAGATACCCGGATATTCGAGGGAGAGTCGAGGCTTCTTAAGATAGCACAGTCAGGACTTGGAGACCTGAGAGTCGGACACGTTTCACAGACGGAGACTTGAGAGGACTATGCCGGCCGGCCGGCAGCAGACGAGGACCTGGGACGAGAGCGACACGAGAGGGGAACAAAAACGGACGGGACGGTGTCGTCGGCACCGCAGGGCGCCGACGACAGGATCCCTCAGCCAGCGACAATGTGGACATTCGATAACCTCGATCAGGACTTCTTCTTCACCCGCTTCGCCCGCCCGAACGCGACATTAGGGCACCTTCGAACGCCGGTGGTGGAGACGAGGCGCGCGCCCAGCGCGCGCCGGTCCCAGTCCCGGACAGACCAAGCCGCCGCCGATGTCTTGGAGCCCGCCCGCCCACCATCAGAGACAGAATCACCGTACCACCCGCAGTGCCGTGTATCCTTCTGCACCGTACCGCATCCGCACTACCTCCGCTGGCCTACTCCCACGAAACCTCACACACACGCAGAGCAAGACTAATACTCCATCGGCACGGTGCTGCCGCTCGGACCCGAGTGCGCAGGTGGAGGTTGGCCCTGGAAGCCGTCGCCCGTCATCTGCCCGATCTTCATGAACGCGTCGAAGAGTGCAGGCACGACGAAGGGCTCGCGGCACTCGCGCTTCACGTCCTCGACTTCGGTGCGGAGCGCACGCTCGGCGCGCAGCGTCGCCTCTGCGAGCTTGCGCGCGTTTGTCTCGCTCGTGAGCTGCTGTCGGAGGGCTGGGGAAGTGGCGAGAGAGGTAAAGGGAGGAGGTAACGCCGAGATATCGAAACCAGGCGGAGTTGTGCAAATGCGCCAACGCGAGCGGAATATGCAAAAGCACGTCACATCGGCACCACTGCACCCAAAAGAGTCGAACAAAAGCACGCACCGATCACCTCCGCCTCCAGCTCGCGCATCTTCAGCAGCTCGACGCCGCCGCCGGACTGCCCGCCAGCCATGCTGGGGGGCGTCGCATCCTCAGGGCCGAGCGGGATCTGCTGCCCCGCGGCGCGCAGGTCCGCCGCGACGTTCCGCCCGCGCGCCTGCAGCGCCGTGATCTCGCGCCGGATGTCCCACAGCTCGCGCAGCGTCGGCACGCGCGGCGTCGTCGTCGGCGGGCGCGACGGCGGATTCATCCCTGTGCTCGACCCGGCACCAACAGAGGAGGACTCCTGCTTCATGCCCACGATGCTGTGGTGGGCAGTAGGGGCATGCGTGGTGGTAGGCGAAATCGTGCCCATCGCAGCGGCGCTGCTAGATGGGTGGTACTGCTGGCTATGTTGCTGCTGCGGCAGGGAGGGAGGGCTGTTCTGCAGGAGTGCGTGCGCACTGCTGCTCTTCACGCCCGCCTTCTCGAGCAGTGCCTGCAGATTCGATATCTGCGGCGGGTGCTGCGGAGACGGGTTATAGGTGCTGGTGCTGCTCGACACCGGCTGCCGCAGCAGCATGGTTAGTTCAGCTGGAGAAGCAGGTTCGGACTTGATCGAGACAGGCTGTGCGACGATAGTCATAAGGTGTTTGGAAGCGTTGAAGGAAGGGGACAGAGGGGCGCTTACTGGGACAGTTGGCGCTGGGGCGGCCTTCTGCAGGAGAGATTGGAAGGCAGAAGACTGGCTCAGCTGCAGCAGCGTCTGCTGGGTTACATCGATCACACTGGAGGTCCCATCGCTGCCACCAGCAGCGCCGCCGAGAGGAGAATGCGCAGCGTGGCGAGACATCTCATGGTCTGTGTAATCCAGGGTCTGGCCTGAGGGGCCGGGAGAATCGACGGCCATCCTCTGCGCAAGAGGGGAAGCCGCATGGCGCGCCTGCGATATGGTCGTCGGGTACTTGGGCGCCTTGCCGTATTGTTGGTTCTGCTTGTAGCTGGAGTTCTGATACGAATGCGGCGGGCCGCTCTGATAATCGGGCTTATTGTATGTCTTCGGCGGCTTGTACTTCTGGGACAGGTTCGTCGTGTGCATCACGCCGCTGGATTGTGGGAGTCAGAGGGAGGACGTGACAACTGACCTTGGCAGAGGGGTAGGCCGACGTACTCTTCGTTCAGGGAGATGTAACGGCTCGAGGGGCGTCAGCGAGGGCTGCGGCGGAGCGATGATGCGCCGGTGCTTACATAGACCGCTCGACGAGGAAGGCAGCTTCTGCCTTTGCCTTGGCGAAGGCGTTCTGTATGATTCGGTGCATGTCCTGTGATACAGTTCAGTCATGCCGCAGGGGCATTACGAGAGCAGGGCACAGCACACGTACACTGTCCCGTTCAACGTAGTAGACACAGAGCATGAAGCCCGACTTCTCAATGGGCTTCTGCTCGTGGGGTACGGGGAAGCCGAAGGAGGCGAGGTCATCGATGAGGCCCTTGGTGTACTCCGGGGCCTGATCCTCGCGGAGGAGGATGCGGGCGCGGTCCCCGATGTATTGAACACGGACAACAAGTTTCATGCGCATAAACAGAGAGTTGAAAAGCAGCTGCAGCTAGAGGGGGCCAGTAAGAGAGGGACAGCAGAGCAGGCGAGGTATAAGTAGGAGGGGATGGTCGTGGTCGAGGACAAAGGAACGTCTAGCTCAGCGCTCGACGAATGCTCTGTTTGGTAAAATCAATGTCGAGGGCGGGCGGGCGCTCGGGGAATCGCCGATCCGCCGGATTGATCGATCGTGTGACAGTGTCATGTGCGCGTGACGTACTAGCCACGCGACGCGCCCTGACGCGCTCAGCGCTCTCTTGAGTCTGAGTCTCTTGTCTGGTGCAGCGATGGCGAACGTCTCTCCTGCACTCAGGGATGCCCTCGCTGCCTCGTCGGACTATCAGATCGTGACCTCGCATCTCTCTGCGCTGCTCCTCTCTTATCCCCCACCGTTCATCTTCATCCATGATCCCGAGAACGCTCGTCTTACGTCCTCAGTCGTCGCGTCCACGCTCGAACTCCTCGCTTCGCAGAACGACGCCGCGGTGGACTTGACGTATTCTTGCCTGAACGCCGTCGCCTGCTTCTCGTCTAGGGTATTGTTTGACACGGCCTTGAATGCTCTTGCTCGGTGGACGCCTGACTGGGAGAACGGTGCACTCAACTGGAGCGCATCTGCGGACGGAAGACGCTACAACGAGAACTTTGACGCGTTCGTACACGGAATCCAAGCTATATATGCGGATCCGGAGACATGCGCTAGGCATGCCAATGCAAGCGGAAGGGGCAAGGGAAAAGAGAAGGCGGCCGAGGCTTCGCAGACCACACGCAGGATGGTGCTCCTGATCGACCGTGCGGAACGTCTCAAGGATAACCTACCGGAGCTCATCGTCCCTCTGACCAGGTTGGCCGAGCTGGTGAGTTTCGTCCATTCACTAGCACGACATCGCGAGGACACGTCCACCATGTGGTGGCCCGCGTCCACATCATGTGCAACTTGAGCTCACAACCGAGCGATCCTCGGTCTTCTTTGTGTCAACAGACGCAGGTGGACATAACCACCATCTTCATCTCGGAAAATCAATGGCAAGACATTCGTCCACCTCTCCGTGCCTCGCCAGAACCCTACTACATCGATGTGCCATTCCTATCCAGGCAAGGTCAGTCCACCGCTTGCGAAACTTCCCGCATACGCGCATATACTCACACCTTACGCCTCGTGCAGCCACCCTAGACATTCTCGCGTCCACATTCCCACCACCCAACCCGACCGCTGGTGGAGCAGCAGATCCAGACGCGTACAGCCCCGTCCTGAAACCCCTCTACGCGCACTTCCTCGCGACGCTCTACAGCGCCTGCGGGCCGTTCACGCACGACCCCGCCGAGCTCGCGTACATCGCCGCGGCACGCTGGCCGGGGTTCGTGCAGCCCGTGCTCGACGCGCATCGGCGGCCACGCGAGGATGACCCATCCGAATATCCAGATCAAGACGTAGAGGAGGGAGACGGCGGGCTGAGACCCCCAAGCGAAGACGTCCGCCTGCGCCTCACCCGCCTCTTCACGCCTTCCCTAACCGCCGCGCTCGAATCTCTCTATCCGCGGCTCACCCACGCAGCACACTGGGCGCGCACACACGCCCCGCCTCCAGACCTCCTGTCCGTCCCCCCAGCGCACGCATCCCAGGCCCTCCACGCGCACGTCTCTTCCCTCACCGCGGCTGCGGGAGAGGGTGCCGGCGGAGCGGGTATGGAAGCGCTGCCGCGGATGGCGAAGTTCGTGCTGGTCGCGGCGTTTTTGGCGAGCACGAACCCCGCGAGGAGCGATCTGCGGATGTTTGGGCGGGGCCCGGACGAGCGCGCCAAGAGGAGAAAGAGGAAGGTCGCGACGCCGAGGAAGCCGAAGCCCGGGACGACGGGGACTGCTGTCAAGGTGCGCCTATTTTTCCTTGCTTGCCTGGTATTGGAGAAGAGGGATGCTCATGGACGACTGATGAGGCAGATACCGCAACGCCTCCTGGGCCCGACGACATTCCCGCTCGACAGACTCATCGCGATCCTCGGCGTGCTCCTCGAGGAGAACGACGCGGAGACGCGGCCCGTCGCCCCCCAGTACAGTCTACCCGGGGAGTACACCGAGACGGAGATCTCGCGCGTCGCGCTCTACGGCAACGTGAGTTCTCCTCGTCGCTCATGTTGTATGCTTTTGCACTGCTAACGAGGCATCGTCGGGCAGATCATGGAGCTGGCGAGCATGCGCCTGCTCATCAGGACGTCGCCCCCTGAGAGGCTGGACGGGACGCCGATGTTCAAGTGCGGGATCGGGTACGAGCTCGCTGCGAAGCTCGCGCGCGAGCTTGGGATCGTGTTGAGTGACTTGATGTACGAGCCGCTATAGTCAAGTAAGCACCCACTGTTTCGATCGCTGTGCGCTTCGGGCACTGATGATTGGTTGGAGATGAATACATAGAAGTACAACATCGCACGCTACATTTTGTATTTTTACACGGATATCCTACAAGACTACAGCACCTGGCACTACATCCAACACTGACGGACGCGCACACTCCTCGAGGACGCTCAGATGAGGTCGATCCCCATATACCCGCACATCCCGAACGCGACGGCGGCCCCAAGGGCAACGACCGCGACGCGGTTCACGAAGGTGCGCACGGCCTGCCGCCGCGCGCCGATCGCGCCGGCAGCGTCGATAGCTGCGACGTCTGCGGTGGTCAGTTCTACAAAGCGCCGCTGTCAGCTTCGAATACTGCGAGGATGGAATGGGTAGGAGACGTACCGAGGTCGCCCGCGGCGAGGTACCCCTCCAACCGCTCCTTCTTCGTGCTCGACCTACACCATCGCATCAGCTGCCTTGCCTCTCAAACGAGGGACAAAGGCTCACGTCACGACCACAACGCCCTTGCTCTTCGCCCACGCCAGCAGGACCTGCTCCGGCTTCGCCTTCAGTCGGTCAGCGATCGCGTTCACGGGCTTGTCGACTGGCCCCCCAGGCTGGTGTGTGAGCGGGATGAGCACGCTGTACGCCTCGCTCACGATCCCGTGCGCTTTGCCGAACTCGATGATGGGCAGCTGGCGGGCGTGCACGTATGGGTGGAGGAGGATCTGCGCAAGCGGAATGATCGTTAGTGAGTGAAGGGAGCGGTTTGGAGTGGAGAGCTATGGGAGGAGGAAGGAGGTACCTGGTTCGCGGCGGGCTTGATCTTGGCGGAGTCGAGCAGGATCTGGAGCTCGGGCACGCCGAAGTTGCTCACGCCGATGCTCCTGCGCGTCACATCTTGTCAGTCGGGGGGTCAAGGAACAGGAGAGGACATGTACGGACTTCACGAGGCCGTCCTTCTTGAGCTTCTCCATCTTTGCCCAGGCGGTGGGGATGTCGGGCGTCGCGAGGCGCGGGTGGTGGATCAGGTAGAGGTCCACATAGTCGACGCCCAGCTATGAGTATCGCCAACGAGGAGCTCGTCAGTCTACGCAAGTGTGAAACGGGATGAAGAAGCTCACAAATTTCAGGCTGTTCTGGATGGACGTCTCGATGTCGAGCCCATCACGGCCAGAGAACTTGGTGGTGATGTAGATATCCTCCCGTGCGAGGCCGCTCTCGCGGATGGCCTTGCCCGCCTCTTCCTCGTTCCTGTACGCCTGTGCGGTGTCTGCACCAGTAGGAAACGCCGTACGTTCATTAGGGACGTCCGACCTCTTCTCATAAGTCATAACAGCAAACAGGCTGACCGATGTGTGAGAATCCCACGGAGATGGCTTGGTCGACGTAGTCCGTCGCCTGTGCGCCGCCGCCGAGCGTCCACGTCCCGAACGCGATGCTGGGGATGCTCGTCCCTATACTCGCGTGAGCCGTCACAGCTTCATACACTTCCTCATGCTCAATGCACACCGTCGTTCAGCTTGATCAAGTCCCAAGGCATACTGGCCGAAATGAACGATGGTGAGAGGCGAGCGACAAGGGCTGTGGGTGACCGCGCGGGTGCCAGTCGTGCTCGTTCAACCCTCGCCGCGACCTGGTTCCCCATCTATATATGGGGGTGAGAACGGAGCGCATGGCGCAATCGTACGTACGCCCGGCCGACGCAATGGCGCAGGCAGCACGCGCAGTGCTTCCTTGTCTCACGCGTTCACTAGCTCATGCCGCCTCGGCGCATCCTTCTCGCGCGTATCGCGACACGGTCACGTGCCATAAACACGCGACGCGTCGATGCAAATGGGCTCTCTGACTCTGAATCGGCCCTCACGCAGGGATGTATTTACATCCCGAAAACACGGCCGCAGCGCCAAGAAGAGCCGAAACGCACATTCTCACATCGGTATCTAGCATCGTTGCGCACGCCCTATGTTCCTGCTCCATCAATTGAAGCGATGTCCTCGACTGTTAAATCTGGGAGCATGTCCGTCAGTACCTCTTCAAACTAGCCGCTAGCGTAGTCCTTGGCGTATAGCTCACCAATGTCTCCAGCAGAAATATATCCTTTGAGGCGTTCTCTCTTTCTGCTCGACCTACGAAGTCAGTATCCCACATCAGTTGTGAACCAGATTCCTCAAGAGGGAGATGGCCGAACGTCACAACAACCACGCCTTTGCTCTTGGCCCAAGCAAGGAGGACTTGTTCCGGATGCACTTTCAAGCGCTCCGCAATGGTATTGACCGGCTTGTCGACAGGTCCGCCGGGTTGGCGAGTGAGGGGGAAGAGGATGCTGAACGCTTCGATCACAATCCCGTGTTCCTTGGCCAACTCGATCGTGGGCAGTTGTTGAGCGAACGAGTATGGATGGAGTTCAATCTGCATGTCAAAGCGTTAAGTAATGGTAAGGCATAGTACTGGAAAGGAGGCGAGATACAGTCGCACCTGGTTTGCGGCAGGTTTGATCTTGGCGGAGTCGAGGAGGATCTGAAGCTCGGGGACACCGAAGTTGCTCACCCCAATGCTCCTAGCGAGACGTCAGGGAGTTAGCGCCTCTTCCAGCTTGCATGAGGGCATGCACCACTTTGCTAGACCCTCCTGCTTGATTTTCTCCATCTTCGCCCACGCGGTAGGGATGTCCGGAGTGGCCAGGTGCGGAAAGTGGATCAGGTACAGGTCTACATAGTCGACACCGAGCTGTGCGGTACATGCACATAAGAGATCAGTGCCGGGCGCACAGCGTTCGCAGGTGTTCAGGTCAGGCAGGCGTAACGAGGCGGAAAGGGACGCACATATCTGAGGCTGTCGCGGATAGAGGTCTCGATGTCGAGCCCATTTGTACCGGAGTACTTCGTGGTGATGTAGACCTCTTCGCGGGCCAGGCCGCTCTCGCGTATCGCTCGGCCAGCCTCTGTCTCGTTGCCGTACATCTGAGCCGTGTCTGTAGGGCTCAGGTGTCAGTAACATAGTCCATGAGTGGATGTATCGGACGACGCGACGAACCTATGTGAGAGAAGCCAACACATATCGCCTGGCCAATGTAGGCAGTGCCCTGCGTGCCTCCGCCAAGCGTCCATGTTCCGAACGCGATCCCCGGAATGCTCGTCCCTAGAAGTTCCCAAGAGGATTCAGTAGGTGTTACTCTTCATCCGTAATTCGGCGAGTTGAGTACCATCATTCGTCGGAAAGGAGTCCCAAGTCATCCCGGCCGATGAGAAATGATTGGAAGATAGACACAACAGCGGAGTGAGGTCGGCCGTGTTCAGCGTTCTTCCACAGTAGCTGGCGCTGCATATATATGTCCTCTAACGACGCGCGAATGAACTCAAGATTGGCGCTACCTCAGAGCGAAGACGGGCGGCGGAACGCTCTAACGACACCCCTACAGAAGCGCATGCATAAGCCAGGCAAGGTAATCTTCTCATGACCTGGCATTCAATCGGAGGATAAGTCAGGTTCAGGTTGGCGGATGAGGCTGCAAGTAGTACGCACCCTTGCTTCCCCGGACTAGGTGCCCTGTATGCCTCCTTGCCACCTCCATGATGGTCGCTCAGCGCTCAGGGCTACCTACATGCTGTCATTGTCACTAACATATCGACCCATGCACTTATATCCCAGTACTCAGTGTCCGAAACTGCCAGGAAACGAAGGGACGTGGCAGTGAATCATCGTTCTAGGCACGTTCAGCCTCTTGATCGGACTGGCGATCACGTAAACCCTAACCCCGCGATGGTCGTCTAGGCTTCACTCACAGAACACCATCATCTTCACTCGACCAGTGTACCAGCTATACCACATCATACGGTATAGCACGATCACAAACGATTGCTCGCGGTTAAGCCAGTCGATACAAAATGATTTTCTAGTGTTCCCACCCCTCGGTTGATTCCGTTAGGCACGATGATGGGTACAAGCTGAGATGCATCATGGTCAGTGCGATGGTGTAGAAGATGGCGTGAGCGGCGCTGATATCTCATCTCTGCTACCATCCAGGCCAGAGCATCCTGCGCTGTAGTGCGGCCCGAGTATAGCACCAGAGTACCGACGCAATGCGAGAGCTCAGCCGCATGTGCCTCTCGCACCTCCCGCTGCGGTCACAGCCCCTCTGATGCCGGCCCTCGTTTGATCCTCTACGAGTCTTGCCACGGCCATGACCACCGTGGCGCGTCTCCATCTCATCAGTCGACGTTGTTATCGTCAGGCCCTATCAAAGCTGGAGAAATACCATGCTCCCCTGCAGGAACAGGTCTTCGAATTGCCCCATCAGAGTCGATCTCAATCTCGAGTCCTCGAGAAGGCTTGCAGATCATGAGCCTCCCTGTACGCGACCCCTGGCGAGCCTGATCTGCGCACATATGGCTTTGATAGGTTAGTGCGGAGCCTTCTCTCTGCCGTCCATCTCTCGGATCACAGCTACCCGCGCTGACAGGGACACTGTCCACAACCAGGAGCGCGCGCCCGTGCTGCAACATGATATAAGACGCATCCCCGCAGACGAGCTCGCGTTTCACCTTATGCCCACCCCTCTTTACCCCCGGCATCGATAGCTCTCACCTGAGCAAATTCGTGCCAATGGATTCGTCCGCCTTCAGTTTAGACGATACATACGGGTCCCTCCTTATTGGCGCCTTCTCTGGTTTAATGTGAGTGCGTCTTCGCTTCTGACCGTCGAGGTGTGAGCTCAAACGCTCCGAAGATTCTACGGTTTGAGCCTGCACCAGCTATACCGATATGTTCGGCTGTATCCTTCGGACGTGCTCTCCATTCGCCTTATCGTGAGTGGTCCGAGCAAGACATCCCGCCTTCTCTCCTCGCACTGACCTATTTTGACACGGACAGGTAGCGATAGTAATGTCAGAACTCTGTCCCTCGAAGGGTCAACAGGTAGCTTACGTCTATGTAGGGTGTTGGAGACTTTCCACGTTGTGCTGACCATGCACGTCTGGTACGTGGTACAATACACACTAGGTCCTGCTCAGTGCTCACGAAGGGAGGCAGCTATCACTATCTTGTCACCAACTACTTCAGACCGCTAGTGCTGCTTCGAGCAATCTGGTGAGTCACCCATCCTAGATCGACCCCAAAGCATAGCAGTCCTCAACGTGAACTTTCCGATATCACCAGGACTCTGCAGGTCAGCCTCACATTCCGTCCCCTTCCGTTATACAGACCTTCTGACCTAAACTAACTCCTGCAGTTGATCCCTGGACTTACGGTAGTCCGCCTGCCTTGCCGTTGCTGCTCTCAGCTGACTCCATTCTCTAGGCCCTGACTGCCTGCGTCTCGAAGACGTAATGTGTCTTCCTTTTCCTTGTTCCGTGCTACATAACTGACTTCGAAGAACTAGTTTTCTGGCTCGGCGTGTGTATTTGAGTGGGTGCAAGCCTTCCTCACGGTGCCATTATCCCTGAACTGATCCACCCCTGGCAGCTGGGCCTCGTTCGCGATGGGCCGTGGGCGTTGTGGTGAGTTTTCCTGTTAACACTGCGCTGTGTTCAGCCACTCATTGGTTACTCAGGCTATTCTGCTCGCAACTGAGCTGGGTACGTCTTCTACCGGAATCGGCTGGACTGAAGCTGAAGGTTCGACATCGTTATGCCTCAGGTCTTGCAATCGGTGAGATATCCGCACTTTCCGTCCTACCCAACATCTGCTGATCGAAGTACCTGAAGCCATGACTGTCAAGGGGTCAGTCCGCTGTGATAGTCTTCAGATTAACCGCTCAAGCTGCTAGTACAGATTCATCTTGAAAAATCTCCTTGAGTATGCGCATGCCGTCGTGGTGCGTACAAACCCTGCTGTCGGTTTCAGAAGATAGGACTCATGTCTGCCTTCAGGGAATTCTTGCCGCTTGCGAGGCGGCGGCTGCCGCTGCGGACATTCTCCTCGCGACCGTCCTCATCGCCGCCCTATGCACGCAGGAATATCACAACAAGCAGTATGTGCCGCAGATAACGGTCACAAAGTGCAATCTCTCATGATACCTCGCAGGTCATGGTCGCCGACCTACTTCATCCAGACCTACATTATAAAGAGCGGTACGTGCTCGTCCGCATGTTACGACCATTTGCTCGCTCATAGAACGCTGTTGTAGGACTCTTGACAGGGTACGAAGCAATCAATGTCTGTCTTCCCTCACGTCACAGTCTCACTCAATGATTCCGCTTTCCTGCACGGTCCATTACAGGATGTGCAACGTCGCTGCGCTGATCATGGTAAGAACTTCAACTCACCCTGTGCGAGAGCCCTTCGCTGATCGGTGGTGAATTGTAGGCCTTGGTGAAGAGGGAGTCATTCATCTACGCCGCTGTCAACATTACTACGGCTCGACGTGCGTGTGCCATCTCATTTTCTGCGGTTTTGTCAGTAAGTTGACTAGCTCCCACGTCAGTCTATGCAAATACGCTCTTCGCTGTGTGAGTGTCTGCCTGTTTTCCAGTTATGCTG
This sequence comes from Trametes cingulata, assembly GCA_022385765.1. NCBI lineage: Eukaryota > Fungi > Basidiomycota > Agaricomycetes > Polyporales > Polyporaceae > Trametes > Trametes cingulata. Next base: position 1,242,037 of record MU277983.1, on the reverse strand, counting down.
GGCGTTCCTCCCGATTCTGTACTGATAGGCCGTCACATTGCAGGCTCAACTCGAGGAAGCTCATGGCCAGTGGCAAGCTCGAGGTATTCGCCAACGCCTCGAGTACCGACTTCAACGTGATTGCGCGAGCGGACCACATTGCTGAGGCGGAACGGTGGAATGCACCCTACGTAAGTCTGTGTCTCGTAGCGCACCATGCAATCCATCTTATAGCGTCTGCGTCGTTCGCAGCGGGCGGAGACGCCCCCGGCTATGATCAAGGTCAACGTGACGGCCGAGAAGGAGGAAGACATACCCCAGACCCGTGTTGGCAGCCTCATCATCGACGTCAAGGCATCGACGCTCCCTGTCTAGTCAATAGGAGGGGTCAGATGAGGTCCATGAGGCAGGCGCAGGCTTCATGATATCCACACTACTAACACACGTTTCGTTGGATGACTTGTAAGCTACTGCATCTCATAATCACTTCCGTGTACTACCTTTACGCAACCATATTATTATTTTGACTTCTTCGTTTTCGAACATCCTGACAGAAACTGTCGCTCAAGCAAGTCGATAGTCACAGAAGGACCGGAGGATGAGTAAAATGCGAGAGCTCATCGTTCCGCACAGTTGTCCCTGGATGAACGTCCCTCCGCATACTCTCTGAGGCGGAGATGCCTATGGGATCGCTTGCCGCTCAGGGCTTCTGTTGACCATATGGCCGTGTACAACCGCGCATAGGAGCGCGTATCTCAGTTCCAACGTGATAGTGTATTCCGTTAGCGTGCAAGAGGTGGGTCGTGACAAAGCGAGCGAGTGAACTAGGACAATACGAAGTAGAGTAGCAGTCTTCCAATCCTCGGCTAGAGATGCATAAACAAGTGAACGCGCATAGGTTGAGAGTGACGATCCCGCAAAGCGACGATGGGTGACGATAGAGTGAATAGATAGCTGGTGGTTGACAACTTCAATGCGAGCTTTAGGTAGTGTCTGCGGTCGATGTATCAGTTCAGTTTTCTTCCGGGGAGTCTTCGTCCACTTCGGCAATGGAGTCCTCGTTCAGGCGAGGTGCGCGCTCCTTCTGGTAGTCGTATCCAACGAAGCTCATAACGCTGCGACAGACACCTATGAGTACCCGCCAATGACCGTGAGTCTGCGCAGGAAACGTACTAGATTGTGCCATCAGCGCAACCGACAACGACCTCCTCGTGGCTCAACTGCATCGACATCGGGTTCTTCTCCGGAGTGGCCAAGCCCTGGAATTTCGGCGGCAACTGGCCAAGCAGCCCTTTGACGCCGACTGCAGAGACGTTGTCCTCATGTGCAAGCGCAGCCCAAGCTCCAGTGACGGGCAGAATGTCCGTATCGAAGTCCACGCCAGGCGATGGCGTACGTGGGCCCTCCGACTTCGACTCCTCGCTATCCTCATCGCTGGCATCTTTCGCGGTCTCCTCCTTGTCGCGATGTTGTGACATGTACAGCTGCATGGGTGTCAGCCACCAAGTCATGGAATAGTGATGAGGATTTGCTCACCGTTCTGGTCGCGCCCGCACGCGTACTGAATCGAGTCGCGGTAACAACCCTCCTCTTCCTAGGATCGACCGCGCCGACAGCGACGTCGGGCGTATCGACCACCGCGACGAGCTTGGGAGGCGCAGTAAGCACCGCGGCGCGACCGAACCTGACTGCGAACGGCGAATCTCTCAAGGCAGAAACGGGAGTGCCAGTGCGAGGTGAGCCCGACAATGAGGTAGGCGTCATCGGTCCGCTCGAGATGTTGAGCGATAGCCTGCCCTTGCCCGAGAGGGGAGGAACGGGGCTCTTCGCGGTGGAGTTGGCGAGGGACTGCCGGCGAGGCGTAGAGAGAGAAGAGGCAGAGCGAGAGAGGGAGGACATGGTGCGGGGTCGTGCGAGCGCACTCGGGCTGAGCGCGCTTGGTGTGAGTGGCGTTGTGGGTCTTGTCGAGTCCTGCGACGTGACTGAGCCCGCGGTCGCAGGCGTCTCGTCTTCCTCCGTCCACTGAAGATGGAGAATGACAGACTTGGTGGCACACTGTGGGCTGTGTCAGAGGTTGTACGGTCCTGGTCTCTATCCTTGAAATACGCACAGTCATCTGAGTGCCCTTGGCAGCGAACCACCTGGCAGAGACGTTAGCCTGGCCCGAGAGCAGCAATCATGGAGACCCGTACTGCAGCATATTGTCCGGGGCACGGCCAACTTGCAACAGCTTCGCATTGAGGACAGGGTCGCCACCGCCGAGCTCGCTCAGCTTGAATTGCGAGACCATCTCCCTCCGCTCTGCAGTTCCTCATCAGCATCCGACCATCACTTCGTCCTGTCTTTCGTGGAGCAGCACTCACTGATCGAGAACACTCGAACTATGCCATCAATCGTCACACTGACAACGCGCTCGCCCTCCTCTTCACGGCTGCTCCCAATGATCTGCACGCCGATATTGACGGTGGTCTGCTGGCCAAACCGCACAATCTTTGTGCCTGCACGCCAGTCCCAGCACACGAGCGCCTTGTCTGCGCCCGCGGAGACGAGGTTCTTCGATGAGAGCGCGACGGCGCGAATGCCATTCAAGTGGCCTGCGAGTTGTTGCAGTGGGGTGAACGTGAGGGAGGAGAAGAGGTGGACGCGGCTGCGGATGTTATGAGTCAAGCAGTTAGGACGACAACATATCCTGTCAGTGCTTACCCGACGTCGTGGAACCCGACCACGAAGACCTCTGTTACGCACCATGAGCATGCTGTCGAGTCATGAAGTCGAATCGGCACCGCTTACCCTCGTCTGCCAAGAAGTCGACACAGCTGACAGGCTTCTTCACCTGGAGACACTTCTTCATCTCTCCCGTTTCGATGTCCCAGAACCGGATCGTCTCGTCGTACGAGCCGCTGATCAGCCGCTTGCCTTTGTGCACCGTCAGCCTATATGAGCGATCCCCTCAATGCAGGAATGGGATGGTGCTTACCGCGCAAGAGCAATGTAGTGCAGTAGTTGGTGTGGCCGTTGAGGAACCGGATGCTTTGCGGGAGAGCGTTCCGGAAGTTCGACTCGCGGTGATGCAGCGAGCGGTACAGCGGCTCCCTGCAGCATCACCATACCACAACACCCCCTTCAGCACACTCGGCCACAAGGAGAGCAAGCAAGCACAACAACGCACCATCCCTCCGGCTTCGCGGGCGGCTTCAGCGGCATCGGGTCCGTCGCCGTGATCCGCAGACAATGGTAGCGCCAGATCGCGGGCAGGTGCACGACCTCCTGCCACTTGCGCGACACGGTCTCGACGCCGAGCAGCTCGCGCACGCTGAGGAACTTAAAGATGCGGAACGCGAGGTCCGGCGCGAGGTTCCCGACGATGTCGAACGTCGACTTGGCGTACTTCTCGAGCAGCAGGATCTGCAGCCGGATGTCGCCGGGCATGCACGAGTCGAGGATGATGGAGATCCTGTCGACGGTGATATCTGTGTGAGTAGGGCGGGTGAATGGGAAACTGAGCGAGACTCACAATCGCATGCGGTCGTCGCGGCTCAGGCCTCGCACGACGCGCCTCACCTCAATCTCGTTGAAGCCTCCGCTCCCATCGCCCTTGAGGACAGTAGCCAGGTCGACCTCACCATTGATCCCGTCGTCGTCACTCCCGCGGTATCCGCTCCAGTAACCCTTCTGTTTCTTCCCGCCGCACACGCAGTAACCCTCGCTGTCAGGGTCGACAAAGCCACCTCCGTACTCCTGCTGGCGTTCGCGCTCGCGCAGCATGCGGACCTCGGCCTGGAGCGCATGGAGCTGCGCAGCGGAGGAAGCTTGCGCACGTTCGAGCAGCCGCTTGTAGTGCAGCAGCTTGCGCATGTGGAGGCTGTGTACGCCGTCCAGCGCACCTTGCATCTGTTCGTAGACGTGTCAACGCGTGAATAGAGGGGAGGAGAGAGAGGGCGAACGTCTTCGTCGACTTCTCCGTCGTTCACATCGGTGATCATCTCGAGCGTCATGTCGTCGCCGTCCCAGAACGGCTCGTCTTCTGCTGTCAGTCGGATTGACGGCGAGTCGCTAGTGAAGCTGTCGAAGGAGCGCGAGCCGTTCACAGCAGGGCTTCCCGCGACCGAGGGACTCTTCCCGTTCCTCGCGGTCCTCCCCGGGGTACTGTTCTTCCCTGGAGTAACCTTGGGAGACGGCTTCGATGTCGGCGTCCTCTGAGGCTTAGAAGGGCTCGACTTGGGTGTCGTCGTAGCCTGTTTCGGCAGATCACCCGGAGACGGCGGGTTCTTGTTCACTGCCGGACTCGGCGACTTGGAAGGCGGGCTAGACTGGGGAAATGAAAGCTTCGGCGTGGACATGACACGCGTGCGCGGCGTTGCGGGCACGCTCTTGTTCACCTGCGTGTCCGACTCGGACGTGTAGAGGGACACCGCGACCGAGCGCACGCTGCGTCGCGAGGCGGCGACCGAGGGTGCGCCGGAGCCCTTCTTCACGGCGGGGGCAGAGTTCTGACGCGACGGCGTGGTGGTGGACTTACTGAGAGACGATGAGATGCTGGCGGTAGACTTGTTTGGGTCAAGGAACGACGTAGGTGGGACGGGGAGCGAGATACGACGCGACGGCGGCTTGGCAGAGCTCAGTCTCCGCGCCAGACTCGGGGGCTGGGGCTGCGATGCGGGCGGGACGGGCGTCGCATTGGGCGAGCGGGAGCCCGAGTCGGTCGTCTTGGGCGAGCTGTTCGTGCTCCGCCTGTCGGGGACGATGGTGGTGACGCCGCTGGCGTTGCTCGCCAGCGAGGCGGTCGAGTACGCGCGGGGCTTGACGATGCCCGTGCTGTTCGACGACGAGCCGGCCGCCGTCGAACGCGTCGTCGTGCGTGCGTAGCGAGTGGGGGTTTCGGACGGGGCGGCGCTGCGAGGGGGAGGCATGTTGGCGACTGGACGAGAGCGCGAGCTCGTCGTGGTCGGCGGTGAAGAGCACGAGCAGCACAGGCAGCGAAGCTCGACGCGTCCTTCTCGCTTAATGGGCGCTAGATGCGATCTGTACTCCAGAGCGTCTTGCAGTCGTCCATGGCGACGAGGCTCGGCATGTTATTATTTCGTACAAGACACGGGGAGCAGGAGGTCTCTGATTCCGCCTTGCGTAAGGCTGGGTCATTTTCATGATGTTGAAGGCGAGACCTCCAGCAGACTGCGAGACTCACCCCCCCTTATGGCACAGGCATAAACGCACAAGCAATTGGTTCTATGGAAGAGGCAGTTATACAGACACCAAGAGCAGAGTATACAGTAGATCATAAAGAGCAGGATATAGAGAAGACGACACCGTATGGCGATTCAACCCATACACGATGCTATTGTCAACCTACCATATGTACGCTTCACGGTTCCGCCACTATTGGAAACTCAGGCACAGAGGAGACAGATATCTTAGGCAGCAGTGCAAGTAGAGCCTATTCTTGATTAGTGTAAATGTTCGTGGTGTGGATGCAGGCCTAGGAGGAGTAAGCTCGAGGATGGTGAGCTCGAGTTTCAACCTCTCTCGTCGGCAGTTCTTTCCGTAGCATAGCGACTCGCCTCATTGCACGCGTCAATAAACCAATCAGACCTGTCAGATATCCTCTGAATAGGTGGATAGGTGGCATAGTTGGTACTGCACAAGGATAGGAATAGAAATTGTCGAACTTGTGGAGGAGGCGGCAGCCCAGTCCTGGCCAGTACTGGAGTCCAAGGGCGTCAAGAAAGATGCAGAACACGAACACAAGACGTCACAGGCAAGCTCGCAGACCAACGACCAAGGTAATTGTTGCGTACAACATAAGAACCATGTACGATCAATGGACGGACGCGGTGAGAGGAGGAGCAAGAGTCGTTGCGAATTCGCGAGTTGATCGTTCCGCGATCGTTCCTAATTGGGACGCAAGAGCTTCCCGATCCAATCTCGATCGCTCCTGCCGGCGGCTACTCCTTGCAAGCGCCCGCATGACGCGAGAGTGATCGACGTCATCGCTGGATGTGCATCTCGTCGTCCATGGCTGGGCACTTTCGTCACCAAATGGCCGCGTCGTCATTGGCTAGGCCCGTGGAGCACCTATGAGGTTCATAAGTCCCTGCCCATGCTCGGCCGCTGCAACGCCTTATAATGCTCGCGGCTCGCAGACCAGCAGCACAACTCAGTCGCACCCTTCCACCTCTTCGTATCGCGCCTGCAGCTTCTAATTTTGCATACCGGCAAGCCATGTCGACGCTTTTCCATTCTATCAAGGAGGACCATGAGGAGGTGAGCATGCTGAGCGTGCCGATGCAGAACATGCGTACTCACCTTCACCTTCAGATGTACGAGTACCACGACCAGTACAAACGCGCTAGGGAGCGCGGAGACGTCGACGCGCAAGCACGATGGGCGAGACAATTGACATGGGAGATCGCCCGACACGCTGTTGGCGAGGAGATCGTTGTCTACCCTCTCATGGAGAAGCATCTCGGTGACAAGGGCCGCGAACTCGCCGACCACGATCGCCGAGAGCACCAGGTAGGTCTTCTTGAACCCTCCGCGGACTACACGGCTAACCCCACTGTCGTGCAGTCCGTGAAGGAGCAGCTATACAAGCTAGAGTCGCTTCAGCCCGGCACCGAAGAGTACCACAAGCTCATCACCGCAGTTATGGAGTCCCTACACCACCACAACGACGATGAAGAGATCAAGGACCTGCCTCTCCTCGAGCCCGCCATCGGCGAGCAAGCGAGCAAAGAGGCCGCGCAGAGCTTCAAGCGCACCAAGAAGCTCGTCCCCACAAGGTCTGTGCCCTACCTCTCCCCCGGCTCACTTCGTCATCGAGAGCTGACATGTGCGTCGCAATGCGCAGAGCACACCCGTCCATCCCGAACAAGCCCCCGTACGAGACGCTGCTCGGGATGCTCGAGGCACCGATCGACAAGATTAAGGACTACTTCGCGTCGTTCCCGACCGAGGAGGAGATGAAGGAGGCGAAGGAGGAGCTCAAGCACCGCGACCACGACGCGGCAGCGGGAAGGGCGGCCGCCCAGGCTTCTGGGAGCCATTGAGCTCGAGGTGGTGCTTCGAGTATATGCGGACCTTCTTCAGCTCCTCGAACCTCGATGAGCCCGGAGTAGGGTATACTTGGAGACTCGTGACTGTGCGACGGGACGGAATGTAAAATCAATGTATCATAGCTTACTCACCGGAACCAATGGTTTCTAAGAACTACCATAGGAGTGCTATTCCGCGTCATTGCAAAGCCGTGTGCAACCTACCGGTACAAAAGAGAACACCGCTGCGTCTGGTAGTGATGGCGGGCTGGTGGGTGTCGGCGAAGGAGAGAGCTACAAGCGCCCATTCCCTGCTTCTCGACCACTAGAGTAGACGCCCGAGTATGTACTTGTCTATGCTTGTGTCTATGTGCAATCATCGTGTACATATTGGAGGAGCTCGAGTACGAGTGAGTACAAGGACGGTCAATCGACAATGTTTGTTACGCTATCACGGCAGACTGATCTGCAGCCTCTTGACAGAATAGTTCACCGATCGAGCTTCGAGCTGAAAATCTCTAGCTCTGTGGAGATCTCCACGACTTTTGCACTTGCTCGACAACGGTAACCTCAAATCAGGCCGCCTCGCCCAGGTCAGTACGTATGTTCATCCTGCATGCCGTCAGATCACCTACCTTCTCATAAGGCAGGCTCTGCCTCGCATGTGGTCGGCGCCGTAGAGTTCAGCATCACTTGACGTTCGTCCGCAGCTCCCCGCTGCGCGCTAGCGTTCTAAACGGCTAACCCCCGACGTTCACCGTGGCTAGCTAGCTGCTGCGCAGACACCGACGCGAGTACTTGAACTGCGAGGACGCAGTCGGTCACTTTGGGGACCTTCCTGTTACTGTCGTCCCTCTTTGCTCGGCGACGCTCATCCAGGGTCCATTGCGAACATGCTCACCACAGTCCTATCTGTGGTCTCTCTCTTCGTCCCCTGGTACAGCCAATACCTGGGCCCGGGGAGCCAGCAACCTCACTGCCGATGCTATCTACGGAGACTCGTGCTGGCCCAGCGCGGACGACTTCGCGCAGCTCTCGTCCGAGCTCTCAGGGCCCCTCATCCAGCCTCATCCGCTCGCTCAGCCATGCTACCTCAACTTCAGCTCTGAGGATACTCATGCGTGTTCGGACGTACTCGAGCACTGGGAGGACGGATGGTGGCGATCTGGACACCCTGGCGCGATGCAGGCGCCAAATTTTGAGACCTATGTGACGGTGGATGACGATGTGCAGGCGTGCTTTCTCAATCCGTCGCTTGCCAAAGGGCAGTGCGAGCAGGGGAGCGTGCCTGTAGTCGGTGTCGAGGCGCGCTCTGTAGCAGACATTCAGGCTGCGGTGAGGTTTACGGGGAAGCATAACTTGCGCTTGGTGGTCAAGAATACGGGGTATGGCAGTACTTTCTACGTGAAATCTCTGCGGGAGCTGACCGTTTGGCTAGGCATGACTTCTTCGGACGGAGCAGCGGAAAGGGCTCGTTCATGATATGGACGCATCATCTGAAGAACATCACCATGCACGACTCCTTCCGGCCTCTCGGTGCACCAGCGGACGAGGTCTACGAGCATGGTGGGTGTTTGCGAGCATCGGGTTCCTCATTCCGGGCACTGCTGACACGGATATACAAGCCCTTACAGTGGGCGCCGGCGTGCAATGGGACGAAGCCTACGCAGCCGCGGACGCGGCGGGGAGGATGATCGTCGGTGGCATCTCCCCTGGGGCTCGGTCGGTGCGGCCGGTGGATGGCTGCTCGGCGGGGGCCACAGTGCGCTCTCCCCGACATACGGATTAGGTCAGTCAAAACAATCAATGTACTTGGTTATCTTGTACTCAAATATTCAGAACAGGCGTCGACAACGTCCTCGAGATCTCGCTAGTCACCGCAGACGGCACCCACCTCAACACGAACGCCCACCAGCACCCCGACCTCTTCTGGGCCCTCCGTGGAGGCGGAGGCGGGACCTTCAGCGTCGTCACCTCCGTGACGTACCGCACCTTCCCCGTCGTCCCGGTGGTCATCGCCTTCCTCTCCGTCTCGGTGAACGCCTCGCGGCCGACCCCAGCCTTGACCGCCGCGTTCGCGGAACTCGTGCGCCTCTCTCCCACACTGACAGACGCCGGCTGGGGGGGCTACACGCAGTTCAGCGCGGGAAACCCCGGGGCGAGCGAGGCATCCAGGCTGGGGTACACGTTCTTTGCGCTCATGCCTGGGGTGTCCTGGGAAGAGGCGAACGCGACGATCGTGCCTTATCTCGAATATGTTCAGGGCCTTGCGAAGGAGGATTTTGCCACTGCTGGCTCGGATGGCGCGAGTGCTAAGTTGACTGTGGATGCTGCTGTGACGGTGCCGCACCCATCGTTTTACCAGGTGTACATGTCGGAGCTGCCGAGGACTGGTCAAGTCGGTCGGAATCTCGAGCTTGGGTCCTGGCTGTTCCCCCGTGATGTCCTGGAAAACGACTACAAGCGCGTTGCAGAAACGCTGATCGACGTATCCGGTCTCAGCTTTGAGTGCGTGTGTCCGTCTCATTGACCCCGCCCAGTCACTTATTATTTTACGCCAGGCTAGTAGCCGGAGGAGCCGTCAATAGAGCTAACGCGTCGTCCACTGGACTGAACCCCGCCTGGCGCAAAGCCGTCGTCCACGCTGTCTCCGGCATCACCTGGAAGGATGGTACGCCCCCCGCTCAGATACGTGCGCTGCGAGAGATAGCGAAGGTCAAGATGGCTGAGATCAGAGCCCTCGCTCCAGACTCCGGCGCGTACTTCAACGAGGTGAGTGGTCCGCGAGTACTTGTGCGGTCCCCAGCCCAAGGCTTCGGCTCATGCATGACTCGTTGATGGGAAGGCGTCGATGTACGAGCCGGACCCGCCCAAGGCGTTCTTCGGCGCGCACTATGAAAAGCTCAAAGCTATCAAGAAGGTATATGACCCCACAGACTTATTCCTGGTGCGGGGCGGTGTGGGTGCCGAGCGCTGGGACGATGAGTTGCGGTGCAGACGGCCTTGCTACGGGCCCCTTTCCGGATGAACGACCGTACATCCATATAATACCCTCGTATGAGGGAGTTCGGACATATTCAATAGCGTGGACAGGCTATGACTGCTCGTGCACATAGCTTACAGCCACATGCATATGATTCTTGCGTACATACCTCGCTCGCGGGCGCTTCGCTCTGTATGTCCCTCGAATCCCGCATCCATGATCTCGACGCAGTGGCTGTAGCGGCAGCTCTGCGGCATCCCACGACGATGTACTCAGTTACATTGCACACCCGAGCACTTGGCTGCCTCGCACCATTTCCCCCGATGCGAAGCACCTGCGGGAACTGCGGCTCTCCAGCTGGGGAAACCTGGCGGTCCGGTGACCCCATGCACACGCCCAAGATAACACGGCCATGACGCTCCACGGCGCCTTACCGTCTACGGGTTCTCTGGCTGCCTCGAGCCCGAGCGCATTCCCTGTCCGTGGCAGACTTTGATGTCCAGGACCCAGTCCGAGTACTGCGAGCCTGAGCCCTGCGTCCTGCCGCCATGTTGCTCCTCGCAGCCCTCGCTCCCCTCGTGCTCGTGATCTCTTCGGTATCTGGGGCTGCGGACCCCGCGGCGACCCCACGCAAGGCCCGGAGGCTCAAAAGCCTCAAGGAGCAGTGCAACTTTGCCCTCGGGGGGCAACAGTTCGACCTTTGCCCGGTGCTGGAGGGCAATGACGGCGGGTGGTCGATTGAGACAGAGCGCAAGACACCGCCGACGATCACGAAGACGTCGTACACGATATCGCTGCAGGGACCCCTGGAGAAGGACGAGAATGTGCCTCAGCACGAGCAGGTCAGTGGGTGCGGTTCGAGTGAACTCTGCACGACGTTAGGGCGATCTCCTCCGAGTCCGGGCTGTGCTACGCCGCAGCCGAGGCTCCCGGAAACCTTCGCCTGCAATCGTACCCTCTGCAATCGTGCACAAAGACTCGGTATTGACGAGTGTATGTTCTCAGTGTCCTCCAGGGACCTGGATATGTCAGATTGGTAAGTCGATTATCCATTCCGTTGCGCCTGGCGCGATACTTATCCTGCACTCTGAATTGCAGTCAGTAACCGCCGCCCGCTCCATCCCGATGAGGAGCCGCGTGTGCTGCAAACCGTCCCTGTTGCTGGCGCGATGAACCTCCCGAACATAACTAGATACCATCCGGGAGTCAACATCACCGCTCAGCTTGCGCCTGCTTATGGCCAAGAGGATGCGAAACACGGTACGTTCTTCCGCGGCCCTCGATCTGTGAAGTGAACACGGCTCATGGCTGGGCGCAGAGGTCCTGCACATCATCCTGCACGGCGGATACTACGTGTACGGGCCCCAGAAGGCTGACCTTCGGTTCATCTGCGACCATGGCGCGGACGAGGTCTGTTCGACCACGCGTTTCTCCGTAACCTGAGCCCAGGCATACTGAGCTTGACATCCAGCCAACTAAGCCCACTTTCGCGTGGACGTGGAACGGCACGCACTCGTTCAACTGGCGGACGAAGCAAGCATGCGGAAAGCAGCTGTCAAAACCGACAGGGACCCAGAGAGCGACGGCGACGGCGACTGGGGCTCCCTCACCTACCGACGCCCCCGTTGAGGACGACACGCCGCCACCCGACACCGAGGCGCCGGACGGATCCAAAGAGCTCGCGGACGAGTACCCGCTTTCCGGCCGTTCCTCGCGCGCGACACTCGCGCTCTTGCTCTCGTCGTTCACCGCTGTCTTGGTGCTGGCGTACATCGCGTGGTTCCCACCGGCGCGTGTGCGGCAGTACGTCTCGCGCTTCATGAAAGCGCACCCGCGTCTGGCGCGATTCCGCGTGGGAGAGCGTGTCCTCATGCGCTGGGCGTATGAGGACTTGGAGATGGACGACGAGTATGGGTATGGGGAGGGCGAGGAGGACGTGATGGTCAACTATGCGCCTCTTACCGAGCAGGAGGGTATCCCGCTGAAGCCGTCGCCGAGGCCGAGCGGGTTCACGACCTATGGCGCTGCTTAGCGAGCCGTTGTGGTGGTATGTATGCTTCTATGTGGGTTTCGATGTTGTGCTTGTGTGTATGATTTAGATGTGTACTTTCGGCGTGCTATTCCGCTTGTAGATTTGCTTGTAGAACAGGTTCGCATTGTTGTGTCGTATAACTGTAAAGCAGATCCTGTATCAGAACGCCATACCTGTTCCCTGTGACGACCCGCAGCATATCGGAGCTGGGGGCCACTCTGGCACCACAGCGATGCTGTAGACGGCCCTACGAGTATGTTTGAAGAGCAGACCCGAACCACGTTTCAGTGTCACAGGAAGGGCCCCCGGAAGATGAAGATAGCACGGCTCTAGAGTACAAGCTGGACATGTGGTAGAAGGACAGTAAAGGGTATGTTGGCGGATCAGCCCCACGCTGCCGTCGTACTATAGCACAGCAGTGTCAGCTATGCAGATCGAAGGTGCACGTCTGACGACTCACCTGTAGTTGACTATTAGGTGGCCCTCAGTAGAGAATGACTGCGATGTGCTCAGCAGGAGGGGCGTGATATGAGAGGGTCTGGCTCACCTTGAAGAGATTCGCGACGGTGTCGTCGGGCGCGGGAGAGAATGCGAGATTGATGTATGTGAACTGCGATAGTGCTTGCTCGCATGACCAACACCAAACACCGTGTGCATAGGAGGCTCACCAACGGATCGCCCTGCTTCCATCCCAGCTCCTTCCGCAAGAACTGGATAACGGCCTGAAACCTATTTGACGCAGTGATCTTGTAGAAGTTCTGCTTCATGATAGGCGCATTTCCGACCGCCTTGAACCGGACAACAACTGCATGGATCCATAGACGATCACCCAACAGTCATATAGCACAACACGGACATGGCTGCATGGTTAGCAGAGGAACTGCGCGCTGTAGGAGTAGCGTACGCACCCTTGTTGCTGTCCTTCTTCTTGTACGTCTCCAACGCCTCCTGGGCTTCCTGCATGATGTTACCGCCGTCGGTGTGGGTCCATGCTGAAGGCAGCACGCGGGTATGCGGCTCTGGGCTTGGCCGGGACAGCGCCATGTCGCCGTTGGCTGTAGGCCTCAGGCGCTTCCCGCCGTGTCCCTTGACCTTGATTGGACCGGGAGCCGGGCCGTGTGTGCCGAAAGTGTACTTGTCCCATTTTGGGTGCTGCTCGGCGCCTACGGTATTCGTACGCTTGTCCGGGACTTCCACTGCACTAGCCAATGCATTCGCTCGCGATCACTACTGCTCAAGAACACTAGGGCCGCTCAAAGTTGACGGAGCTCGCAAGCGCGCGTAGCTCGAACCTGCCGGAGCTCGTTATCTCTGGGAGATAACAAAGCCATCGCCTGCCATATCCGTCGCTGGGAAGTAATCTCTCCGGCGCTTGACTTCCTCTCAGAATAAGCGCCAACTACTCTACGGAGTTGACCTGTCTCTATTCCCATCCTCGCTGAGATGCACGTATTGTAGCACAGAAAGGGGGGTATCACATCATACCCAAAAAGACGATGAGTTTGGTATATGGCTCATCAATAGGCTGCACCATGCTCTCGCAGTCGCGCTGTACACGGGCGCTTATACAGTGTCAGTGCGGTGAAATCGCCAAGCAAGATGTAGGTATACACGGCCGGACTCATGGGGCCGTTCCACATCCTCCATTAGATTTTTAGACCAGAAAATTTACTCCTACAATACAGCTATAGGCAAGGGTACAGCAACGTTCGCAAGACACCCCAGGACCCAAGTCGAAGGCCTGAGTAAGCGCCGGAGAGATTATCTCCCAGCGACGGATATGGCAGGCGATGGCTCTGTTATCTCCCAGAGATAACGAGCTCCGGCAGGTTCGAGCTACGCGCGCTTGCGAGCTCCGTCAACTTTGAGCGGCCCTACTGTTCGCTGCTGGTTAACAAGGGCTTATAGGCGCGCTACTCGAGCTCTACAGGAAATCTCAAGGTAACTATATAGGAAGTTTTCAGGTATACCCGCGGACCGCCGACGGATTCAGAGAGGCCAGAGAGGCCAGCGCATCAACATGTCTGAGATTCTGCTATAGCCTTGGCGGCTTTCACACATCATAGGTATGTGCTCCCAGCCACAGAACTAAGACTTTGATATTCGGTGCTATGATATGCGATTTGTGGTGGTCGTACGCCGCGCAAGAGACAGAATCCAGGGCACAGACTTTGGAATTCGATCACCACATCGAGCGCGGGTTCCGTCATGTCTTGATGCACATTGAGATTTGCATAAAAGCCCTTGTATTGCGCCCGTGCATACAATCACGTCTGGGCGCATTGACAGGGTCGGCGGACCCCGCTCGAGGCCCGTGTCCTAGTTGCGCGATTGTCGCCTTGGACTGTTCGTGCACGACGAATTTGGTACCGGGGTTCTATATTCCAGCGAGTGAGCCTTCTTCACCTCTTGTAGGAGCTGTCGTGCCTCTCGTCTTGCCCGTCGACTTAACCCATCAGCGTCTCATTCGCTCTACTGCCATGCACATGCATATATGCCCTGTTGTGCCCACTGACCCGTACGAGCTTCTGCACTGGAACATGGAGTTAGGTGCGCCATGCTTCGTCACCGGCATTCGTTGCCCTCAGCAAAACACTGACGTTATGTCGCGCAGCCCATCAGACATACGAGCTGGGATACATGACCATCATGCCTCTCCTGGACCATCCACCAAGAAGGGATCTCAGGAATTTCCTGGGCTACTGCGAAGCATGGGCACATTCTATCCTTCACCACCATGACACCGAGGTTCGTATGTCTCTTGCTAACTGCGTGAAACGCGCACTCACCATGGAGTACGTCCTAGGAAGCGACAGTGTTTCGCGTCCTGAGCACCAGGATGGACTTCTCTCACGAACGAGAACAGCACGAAGAAGTACACTCTTTCCTGGTCAACTTCATCGCCGCGGTCAAGGAAGCACAGAAAGATCTCTCGCGCTTCAACGCAGCGAAACTCAAGGGGCTCTTGGAGTCTGCGAAAGACGCTATGGTAAGAGCCTCAGGACCTTCCTTCATACAGAAGTAGTGCCAACCCACGTGGACAACACAGTTCACCCACTTTAATGAAGAAGTCTTGCACATAGAGGGGTGGAGGCTCAAGGCTGCCGGTTTCACCGAAGCCGAGTGTAGACGCATGATCGCGGATATGGAAAAGCACGCTAAGGGGCATGGCGATCCTTTCCTTGTGGTACCTTTCATGCGTAGGTGGGTGATCCTTCATTGTGTCCGTCTAGGTTGTGTTCATGCTTACCCGTCCAGTCATACACCGCCCGAATTCAAGAGCATTTGGCCTCCGATGCCGTGGAT
Source organism: Trametes cingulata (assembly GCA_022385765.1). Lineage (NCBI taxonomy): Eukaryota > Fungi > Basidiomycota > Agaricomycetes > Polyporales > Polyporaceae > Trametes > Trametes cingulata. Next base: position 1,226,706 of record MU277983.1, on the reverse strand, counting down.
TCTACGTGACGTCGCCGTTCCCCTGCTTCTCGCAAAGAAGCACTCAGGGTAGGAGTACGGTTGCGTGTGTTGTGATCCTGCTAATGTGAGAACAACAGGTACTGGAAGTACGCGCCATATACTGTATCGTAGGCTCACGAAACTGTATCTTGTACGTCCCCCGGGTCCTTCACGAGCATTAGTCCTGAGTGGGTAGCACCCGACCTATCCACGGTATCTGATGGTGCGTACTTCGTGTCAATCCATTCCGACTGCTCGTCATCAACCCTGTCGACTCTCGTGTGCGCAACACGTCCAGCATCCATGTCCTCACTGCTGTGCCATAGCCCTCGCGTGCACCGGTGGTTCGACGGAGCGCCGGCCGGGACTTGATCCGGGTGACCGATATGGCAGCTGTTGTCGTCGACACTGTTCGCAACAACGAGCAGCGTCTCTCCGATGACGACAGCTCACTCGATGCGCGCAGACCGGTACTACAGACATATACTTGGAAAGGTCTTCTCGACGGGCGGGATGCGCCACGAAGGCAATGGCAGGATATACTCCCGCTCCGGCGCGAGAACGTACAACCGGATCTTCGTATATCTATGCTCCGGATGCTGCGCTGGCTTCAGCATCATCCTCGAGGCCGGGCCATGACACGGAGGTTCGCGAGCGGGTTCCGCTAGCAGCATCGTGGGTGGGCCTCGCGGAGTTTATCCCTGCGCATGTGCCACTTACTCTCGCCATCCGGCGCCCAACGTCTCTTCAGGCTTCCTTATCGTGCCTAGCCTCAGCGGGCGGTGGGTCCCCGGGTGCTTCCAATAGGAAGAACACGGCCCATCCAGAGCTCGCGGCACCGCCTCTCATTTCCGTTTACCCCTGGTTTTTCGCGAGGTGGGTGCACAATAAAACAAAGGCCGCTGGATAGGCGCTGCTGCCTTCCCTGCTTCCTGCCCTTGCGAACCCTGTTCAATGACTGCGAGCCTGTGGGATGTCCACCACCATAGATGTGCCGTTCTCTGAGTCGCTGGAGACGCTCCTGGTCCACACAACTGCTGTGCGGTACGTCTTTAGCGCTTTTTACGCACGGATCACACGAGGATGTAGAGTTGCTGACACGTTTTGTTCGTAGCGTGATGACCCGTGAGCTTCTGCAATCTTCGTGCCAGCTCTGGTAGTACGTGCTGACCGTGGCCTTCGTGAACACCAGTCGTTGGCTTCACCGCCCTTCTCTATGACCACCTAGTTACGGTCTGTCTCCCTCCCCCGCTTTCTTTCCTCGCAGACGCTGATAATCTCTTCAGCTCACAGATGAGGCACGAGCCTTGCAGTGGTTGACAATCTTCCAGTTTTCTGACTTTCGACGTCGTAGATCAACCTGATCTGGAATGCAAGGAAAGGCGTTGTCTCAACGATCTTCTTGCTCGTACGTCTGACGTCTGCTATGTAATGCTACCCTGTTGATCATCCACAGAACCGTTATTGCATGTAAGCCGCCGTCCAATGGTCCGCTGTCTGTCGATGTAATTGAAGGCGTACCTCCGCAGTCCTATCGTGTTAGCCCTGGACATCTATGGTGGGTCGCGACCCTGACCGGAAGTGAGCTTTCGCTTGAGATGTGCGCAGAATCCTTCGGCAACGCTGCAGCGTCAATATCGGTATGACATACCCGCGGTTATCCACAGGTCGCCACTGATCACTGGGGCTTGAAGTTTTGTAAGGGTTGGACGGTGGTTCAGAGCTACGTGACCATCGTCTCCTACATTTCGATTCATGGTGAGTGCTCTCGCTACTGAGACGATCCTTCTCTACCTCACTGCTTCATCCCCTTCACTGCAGCAATCGTCGCATGGCGCCTCTACGCCATATTCAACGGCAAGGCATGGGTCGCATGGTTGCTGTGGATCGCAGGCTTCCTGAACTTCGCTATTTCTGCTGGGATCACTACGGCGTCGCTCATTCCCACTATTGGTGCGCGTTCTCATCCCATGCGAGTCTCTGCCACGTCTGACACGTCCACAGCGAATCTTCGTCCATATCACCATGCATGTGTCGGGAACGTGAGTAGTCGGCGTAGTCGACAACGGCAGATAACAAAGATAACATTCTATCGCAGGCACCTTCTTACATCTGGTCTATATGGCTTCCCAGGTGCGTCTATAATGACGAGTCTCTGCGATTGCGGATGTTGAATGGGTTTCTCCAGCGTGTTCTTCGAGACACTCCTTTTCGCCCTCACGATCAAAGCCATGCTTTATCAAGGGAAACGTCACTCGTTTACTTCGCTTTCGCTTCTCCTCTACCGCGACGGTGAGTAGGATTCCCCGCCCGACCCACCACTGTGTCTAATGCATGACATCCTCATGCAGGAATGTTGTACTTCGTCGCTGTTACATGTACGTTCCCATCTGGCCTATATGTTGCGGGTCCCTGATCCAGCTGCATAGTTTGCTCTCTTTTCTCTCTCATGGTGTGGGCCCTCGCTGGCCCTGACCTCCTTGGTCTCGCTCGCTAGTATGTCATCTTCTCACCGTGCGTCACGTACCGCCTCTGAACATCAGGTAGCTTCGCTCTGGCCATGGTGAACGTCGCCGGTTCCCGCCTCATTCTGAACCTCAAGTCCTATGCCGCGTCGCGTAATCCAGACGATGACCTCACCTGGGATACGCCCTCCTCGCCGTCACACCGCACGCCCGTGGGCATCCAGTTCATCGACACCCATACCCGTTCCGCAGATGAGGACTCGATCCCCGGCACAGAGAGATTCGACTTGGAAATGTACGCAATCGAGAGGGAATATCAGCAGATCGGAACCCGGCTGCACTAGCTCGCCATTCGCGCGCGGCAACCGAGTAGAGGGTTTCAACGAGGTTCATGTCGCAAGAGAGAGATACCAGGTTATTTGTACAACAGATCACTGTATCCGTAGCTTATACGGCCCCAGAGAGGGTCGCTGTTCATGCCATATACCACGTCTGTGCACACGGCATCGCGGGCGAGAGAGGTCCCCGAGTGAATGCATGTTTCAGCGCGAAGGCAATTGTTACATGTGTACTCGCATGGAGGAGTGCTGTAGACGCTGCCCAGTTTCGTCCTACAGATCTCCATGGCTACCCGTGTACTAGGCCTTCGTGAGGGCATAGTGCCTATGGACCGCGGTTAAACGTGCCCATCAGCGTGAGTTGCTTCGTTGCACTTACTTAAAGTCTTCATTATCACTGCCCGATTCTTGCCCTGTCTGGATCGGCATGCCTATCTGTACAACACCATTCATACTCAGTCATGCTCCAAGGGGTGTATGGGTAGAGGGCGCCCTATACCTGTACCTGTTCACCACTCGGACCGGCGGAGAAAGAGCTCGAAGGGAAGTGCAGCGGAGGGCCCGGGGTCGTGCTCAGGTTCACAGAAGCGGCCTGTTCGCCGCCCGAGGCACCCAGTGTTGACGCGTTTAGCCTGGAGTCTGGTCAGCGGGGTACCTCACCTAAGCCTGCTATGTGCGAGTACGCACGACCCAAAGAGGGCAATGCGTTGGTATAGAGTGACGGATGAAGTGGAAATCAGTGAACCCAGCGGGCAGCGCAAACAGCAGCCTAAGCGCACGGTGACTGAGGGCCATGTATGGCGTGACGAAGACGAAGGTGTATGGCATCGCAGCGTACTGGAGATCTGGTAATGTCAGCGAACTATCTCGCCCGCTCTTGCAGGAAGCGCACCGTGATCAAAGCGAGCGCAACATCGGCAGCTTACCAGATGCATAGGAATTTAAGTCAAGGTGTTATGGGCATGCACAGTGCTTGAGATACCATACTTGATTTGAGGGTGGTCGGTAACCGGTAACGTCTTACATAGCTTGGTCGATTGACGCACTAGGGTTTGCGCAAGACTCGTCGGACACACGGTGGCGGAGTCATGTTCTGACGAGCAAGGATAGAGTACGAAGATGCCGGTAGTACGCTCTTATATCATGTACTGGAGCAGCGAAAACCTCGCTGAGGAGGCACTAGCCATAGTTGCACAGTAGGAGGACTCGTCGAGGAGAGAAAGTATTTAGAACGGATCTCGATGCACCATTGCTCGCGTGGCGGCCACGTGCAGCCGAAGGCTCGCTGCAGCCCTCCAGCATCCCGACACTGCGGCGTGTTTCGTTCATTCCTGTCAAACAGCCCGAGCACTGCCTGGCAAAGGAACGATGGCTCCAACCACAGCCGGAGGCAGCTCATCTAGACCAAGCGGTCCAACAAAGCCTCCCGTCGTGGTGCCCGGGTCAGGCAACAACATCATAGTCAACCCGTGTCAGGTATGTTCGGCGGCAGCCTGTGGACCCAACACGTGCCATTGAGTTCCTGTGGGCCTGCAGAGAGGAAACCCGGTGCTCGAGTGCATCAGGAATGTAGGGAAAGAATTTGGCGACATTGTAGCAGACTACCAGGTAGGAAGAACCACGGGCGTGCTGTTTCTTAGGTGGGTGGAACTCGTAGAGTCATCCCCTTGGATGGAATGGCCTGACGAGGGGTGGCAGTCTGCGGTACCACAGACTACATCCAGAGTACATTCACCAGCGAATAGAAAAATTGGGCCACTCATACAATCTCCGAGTCCTCCTTCTAATGTGTGATGTGGTCCGTACTTCGTACAGCTTCCCTTGAGCACACAATGACGCGTGTACCTTTGCAGAGCGAGCATCAAGAACCAATTCGGGAGTTGACCAAGGTACGAGTTGCTTGTCGTGGTACGCAATCCGTTAACATGTCGCCCTAGATATGTTTGATAAATGAAATCACCGTCATGGTGGCCTGGAAGTGAGACAATATCGCCTGAGTTCGTTGAGGCGTTGACTTATTACCCCGTAGTGCTGAAGAGGCGGGCTATTATCTATCGACCTACAAGCAGTTTGAGCACAAGCCACCGGATCTCATCAAGGAGCGGGTGGACAAGGACTACCACTCCGTATTACGCACGGCGCTCACCAGCATCAGCAAAGTGAATAAGACCGATGTTGAGACCCTGCGGACATCCTTTGGAGTCAGTACATCCTTTCGCGGACGTTGTTACCCTGCGTGAGGGGCTCTATACCTGACGCAACGTCCACAGAGCTTTGCAGCGATATCGAGGGCCACGTCCGAGCAGCTCCAGAATCTGCCTGGGTTCGGTCAAGTCAAGGCCAAGCGCATACAGGATGCGTTCAACAAGCCGTTTCGCAACAACAGTACCAGCGCTCTACCTATCACCTCACAGTTACAGTTGCGTGCCAGCCAACGGCCAGCTTCCAGTCAAGGCTCTGGCAAGGGCAAGGAACGCGCCAGCGAGGTCGGCTTGGCTGCAAGAACGACGTCGTCGACAGAGACTCGAGAACTCGAAGACAACCAAGCAGAGGGAGTGTCCGTTCCGAGTGCTCCCCGTCCGCCACCTGCGCCGAGACCTCGCCCTCCCCGTGATCCGAGTCCCGTTTGGGACATCGAGCTCGACTTGAACGACTCACCCGAGCCAACGCCTGAGTCGGGCCCAGCGCCGCTTGGGACAGCGGTTTCGAACGCTCGCAAACGCCCGCCAAGCCCCGTTTGGGACATCGAGCTGGACCTCAACGCGACCGACGTGGAGGAGGGTGCAGATGGCGACGAAGATGGGAGAGGCAGGAAGCGGCCGAGAGAAGGGTCAGGAGAGTTCGGTGCGCCGACGATGCTGACAGGATCATAGACTTCCGCGTACCGCATGTGGTAAGTGGATCTGACATCTCTCGTCGGCTTTGAGGCTGAAGTGTGATCCCTTGTGCAAGTATTAGATACTGCCGATCTCTCCTATACTCTGCCGGCCCGGCTTTGTTACACGCCTGTGTCAAGCAGCTTCTGTGGGGGATTACGGACGGTATTGTGCAATCTGCTGGCTTCTCCCCGGCTGCACGAGAGGCTGCTCGCTGTGTCTTGCGTAATCTTCAATGCAGTTTTCGCCTTGCTCATCGTCGCCAAGCCAGCCTTACGCACGCCTCTGCCGCTCTCTTCCCCTTCAATTCCCTTCAATCACACCCAGAACATCTTTGCTGAAGGTTTTCCACCCTCTTCGAACCCTCCACGGGGCGATTTGATTTAATTTCCTCTGCTTCTCTTCAGTTGCCGTATCTTCTCGAGGCATGCCCCCTCTACCTCTTCCACAAGCTGTGCTGAGATCCTCGGGCGGACCGTCCTCGATCGCTGAGCGTCTCTGTAGACCGACCGATCCCGCCGCTCATCACATTGACGGCAGCGCGAGCGCGTAACTCAGGGCTTTCGTATTCTCTACCTTCGGTTGTTCTTAGAGCGTCAGGGGTGCGCGTAATTCGCCGTAATGGGCGCTGGGCGCCGGTTGCGAGGTGAGTGCCCGTATATCATTCACTATGGGCACAGACTTATGTCCGTTCACGTTGTACCAGCGACTCAATAGCTTTGGAGCTTGAACCCACGAACGAAGGCTATGTAAGAGAGAACTGAACAATGTAGGACAACCTCCGAACTGTATTGAGCGTCAGGCGTGCCGACGGATCTGGCTCGGGTACGATAGGCGCAGCGGCGATGAAGAAGACCAGATGGGCTGGACAGCGCTTCTGCGAACCCTCATAAGTAGAGGATCTTCGGGAAGTGATCATCGGGCTCCTCTGCGACTCTCCTTTCTGCGGTGGGTTGCGTCTAATGCCGGACTTAGCAACACTCCTGGAGGGTGCGGTGTCGCATCTGGACTTGCTCATCCTCATCAAGGCGAGTGCTTTGCCGCTCGGTTCGAACGCCTGGTCGGAACGTGATAGACTAAGAAGTTCGGGATCTGACCGTTTCTGCAGTATGCTGGAGGTGCGTACGTTCGATGCTGGTGACACCCTTCTGCCAGTGGAACTCACGAGTGATTCGGGTGTCTTCTCAGTGGCATCTTTGACCTACATCGTGAGCAAAGCAACCTCTCGAGGGGAAGAGAACTCATGAACGCGCACCGGCAGGTTCTTGACGTGGCGGAGACCTTCAGCGATGAGGTGAGTGCATTTCGTTGGAGCTAGTCATTCCGATGCGTTACAGCGGAACATAGGTCGCCCTCATTTGGCCGTCGCGCCTGAGCACCATGAAGGTCATCTACTTCGTGAACCGTTACATGCCGTTCCTTGATGTGACACTAGGCGTCGTCGGTGAGTGTGCATATCCTCCGACTCCAGCACTGTATGCTCATTGGCCGGCATCTATCCGTTCAGTGATTCTAGGGGTACGCACGACACATGTGAGGGGCACTCTGCCACTCTAATCCTGACCACTCATACTAAACTGTGCTCATATCCTTCCAGACATGTTTCGTCCTGTGGACCGTTCTGGTGGGTCAGTACAGTCAAACCCCTCCTCTACCATGGCGTATGGTTCACAAGCAGCTCCTGTAGCCCTCTACCCCCTCGGTTCGTTCGTCTCCGAAGGTATGTCGCCTCGCCGCATAGAACCGGTGGAGCGTGAGCTGACACCACATCGTAGTCATCCTGATGGTGCGCACCCTGGCGCTGTGGAACTTCAACCGGATAGTGCTGGGTATCATGATTATAAACGCGCTCATTATCGTTGTAAGTTACTATCTGGCCTGCAACGTCATGTCGATCGGCTGACATGCTCCAGGTGCCAACGGTGGCCGTTGTGCAGAAATATCTGCAATCACTACACTGTACGTGCAGCGATGATCGCCAAGTATTCAGTTCGCCAAGTATTCACCTGCCCTCCTCTGATCGGTACTCATAGATCCCGGAGAGGATATTTTGGAGATCACGGATTGTGTAGCCAGTATCTCCGATAGTATCGGCTGGGTGTTCTACGCCTCCATCATCGTTTCGGAAACAAGTACGTCTGCGATTTCTTCCGCCAGAGGACTTATGCTCACAAACGTGACCACCCTGACGCAGCCGTCGTGGCTCTGACATTCTTGAAGCAGTATATGGCGTATGGTACGTTTGAGATTCTGCATAATTCTTTTCTGTCGCTGCAGTATGTGTCACAGTGCCTGGATCAACGCTGCCCCTACTGCTGCGTACAATGTACCGGGATGGTACGTGAAGTCCTCGTATTGGTACGACGCCTTCGACTCATCCAGATTTGCAGGTGCTGGCTTTTACTCGTTGATGCTCTGTATATCCGTCGCAAACCTCCTCTGCATGACCATCGCACCGGTAAGAGTTCACCAGCATGCCAGGGAGACTTAATGACTGACCTCTTGCAGGTTTGGATGTCGTCTGCGCTGCAACTGTACGTCCCGAACACCAGCGCTCACTACGATGATATTGATCCGTCGCAGGCCCCATCGAGCGGTGCACAGCACGCTCTGCTCGCGGGTCTTGCTCAACCTCCGCGCCGCGGCGGCTCGGTCCTCCGGCCTGAGCCTTGACGACTTCAACAAGGCGAGCTGTCTGGCCTTCGAGAGGCCTGGTGACATGGACGACATGGACGAAGCATCGTCAGACACGACGTTCGAGTCATGAAGAGCTCCGCGCAGTACGTCTTCGGACACCTTGGTCATGCTGGAGAACTGACATCCGTACACCGGTGCAGGAACTGACCGTGTCGTTCATCCTTAGCATCACAGACGAGCACTCTTTGACCGGATGTCATGCTGTTCCCCTTGCGAGCGGAGCAATACCGCCTACTCCATCCAGCTCGCGACCAGCTGCCCTAATCCGCGGGCGGACCCAGATATGGAATATCCCGCAGGCCAGACGTTCCCGCAGCTTCAGCTGCGCGTACTATAATGTCCCGACGTCGTTGTTGGCCATCCGGCTACCGTTCCCTTCCGGATGTATGTAGTCGCACTTCGTCACCTGCTCGTCTAACACGCAGGTGTGATCCACCGCTCGAGTCCTATGCCGCACCAAGATACGGTGCGTTGCACTTCCGATGTCCCGATGTCAAACTCCATAGCTGCACGCCCAGGAGGGTACACGACAGACCGTGCCCCAGCGTCCTGGACGTACCTAGGCTGCTCTCGTCTGCCCGGTATGTCAGAGCTACCCACCACGCGTCCTGATATGACAAGCTCCGCCAGACGCCATACGCGCATTGATGAGGCCTTCTCTGCTCTGCTGCCTCGGGGCGCCGACGTGAGATACGCTCGGGGAGGATAGCTAGTGGCTGAAATCTCAGAGGCGTTCCGAGACTTGAGGCGAAGCTGACACTGTAGACCCAGCAAGGCGCGCGACACGCGACGCCACCGTCATGCTAAGTAAGTAGTACCCGGCGAAGCTGCCCCCGGAAGGATCGTCCCCGCTGGTCATCGACGGCTCAACGCTCAGCGCTCAGCGCTCGGCAAGTAATGGGATGGCGTAGCTCGAGCTCCAGCGCAAGTTCGAGTCCTGACGAAACACACGCACCCGCCACAGCCGCCCGACTAGACCACCCGTCGGCGCGATGGCAGACACGGTGCACATGTTCACGCTCACCAGACGCGCGGCAAACATATATACCTGCCACACTCCAGAGCTCCAAGCTTCGGGCTCGAGATCTCGAGGGCCCATCATAAGGCGTACGCATCGGCGTGGCGTTCAGGTGTGGGGGACGTGGGATGACGTTCCTGCCCGATATGCGACGATACATCCTACGTGCCGCATGCCGCCAGGGTTCATGTTCAGTGTCAGAGCTGCGAACGGGGAACTCGTCAAACAAGCGGGATCGCACCCGGCGCGTCAGCCCCGGCAGGCGGCCATTCTGATCCCACACCATCAAATTCAGGGAAGTGTCTCGACATCCCGCCCGCCCGGCGCCGCTTACACGCTCGGACATGCATAAAATGAAACTTGCTACTCACCTGCGCGTATCATCCCGGGCCGTACTGCGGCCGACCCTGGCCTCCCCGAGCCACCCACTGAGGATTCGAAGCACGCGCCGGGCGGCGGACATGGCGGGATAGACAGCGATCCGCAGCTGACGGAAACTCGAAGCTTTGAAGGCGGACAAGCCGTGTGGCGGTGCCGAAGTTGTGTACTTACAATGTACATGCCGCAAAACTCGTTGTAACCCGCCCGTTCCTCGCCGCCGCCGAAGCCGCGCCCTAGAGAGCCTTCGAAAGGAGAGCAAGCTGCTCGTCCTTGTCCAGCCCCATGCGCCCGCGCCAGAACGGCGGGCAGAGCGGCGGGAGCGCCTCGACGGGCGCGTCGGGCTGAGCCGTCGCGCGCGCGAGCTGGAGCTGCTCCTTGTGCGCTGCGTGCCACGCGAGGAGCTCGTCGAGGATGCGCGGGACGTCGAAGTCCTGCACCATTCCCAGCCTATCATATCACGCACAGTCAGCTGCATTCTCCAAAGGCAGGGCTTATCGCGAGGATGGCCAGAGGTCGAAGAAGTGGAAGAGGAGGAGAGACTCACCAGTCCCCGTAAGGGTAAACGAGCACGTTCGCGGCGTACCTGCACGAGAGAAGTCCGTTAATAACCCTGTTCGAAGCACCGCAGACGACCCGCTCGCAAGGTAGAAAGTCCGCCTACGCACTTGTGACCGCCAACGTGAGCGACCTCGCCCAGCTCAACCTCCTTCTCTCCGAGTCCCCGCTTGTCGAGCTCGCGCCGGAGCGCACGCGCGACCTCGCCCCCTCCCTCGCCGCACCTGCAGTCGCGCGAGCCGTGCGTGCACACGTACAGGTGCAGCCGTCTATCCAGCCTATCCAGCTCTTCTGTAGTCTTCGCGCTCTTCTCCGCACCAGAATCCGAAGCAGAATCAGGACCGCTCCCGCTACCGCCTAGCACGAGCCCGCGCAGCTTCTCGTCCACCTCGTCCAAATTCGCCAGCGACACCTCCGGGATCTCCAGCCGGCCGTGTCGGTGCGCGATCGAGAACACGGACGCGGTGTACCTCTCCGCGCCGTGCGCGTGGTGGTGCTTCTCCTCGCCGAGCCCGCGGTAGTCCGGGTGCGTGCGCATCTCGGGCGACCACGCAAAGTTCACGGTCCCGCCCCACTGACGCGCCTTCATCGTGAACGCGCGCCAGAGCGGCGACCTGGAGCGCGCGGGGTACTCTGCCGGCGGCAGGTGCGTGTGCAGGAGGATGTACGCGGTGTGGTACGGGGCGGTGCCGGCGAGCGAGAACGGGCCCGATTCGGGTGGTGGGGAGGAGGGGGAGAGCGTCTGAGGCGTCGAGGAGTTGAAGGCGCGCACAGCGGTGTAGTGGACGTCCCGGATGAGGCGCGTGGGGGCGCGCCGGCACGCAAACGTCGGCGCGAGGGTGAGCATGAGTGAGTGTGGCAGGGCCATGGCAGATCGGGGTCCGTTTCGACGCGCGCAGCGACAGCGGGTACGGGTCTAGTCTGAGCTTATGTCGAGAGCTCTACGCGGTGGTGTGCGAGACGGGTAGGTTGAGCTGGAGGATGCGGAGGACGACGAGTATTTGTGCAAGCTCATCGTCGCGCGCGGCATGGACGGGCTGACTGACGTCGCGCTCCGGCAGCAGCCACACGCACTCCGACGATAACAGACGCCCCCCGACCGTCGCTCGCCGACTCCCCCTCCGGCGCTCGCCCGGGGCGCCCACCGCCGCGGCCGGCGACTCAGCAGGGTCGGCCGGCACGCCGGAAGGTTGAGAGTGGAGAGTTTGGCTGGCGCGTGGGGCGTGGGAACGCTAAAATTAATTGGGCGGATTTCGATCAGACGATGCCTGAAGAGGGGGGAGGCATTTCGGCAATTGCCTATATGACCGGGTATGGTAAGAAGGTACGAGGGAGCGGAGGAGCGTCCCTTCCCCGCGCTCTGCAGCCTATCCCAAATCCATCCGTCCCTTGTACTTCCCTATCCGCCCTCCGTCGTTACCCACCGCGCCGCCGTTGCCAGCGACGATGTCTAAGGGGGCAGGACGGGCAATGGACGTGCCAGGGGGGGCGCGCGGGGGGCGCTTGGCGAGCGCGCGCAATTGAAATGGGCTGTCTCGTTTCACTGAGGGCGGCGTCGAGGCCAGGTTTCTCGCTGGCGACTCCCATCGCTTATGGGATAGCGAACGCGAAGCAGGCGGATCGCATCATATGTCCAGGTCCGTCTCCCAGCGAAATACAAGAACGCCCGCTTTGCCAATTAAAGTTTGTCAGAGCCCAGTCCGCTGCATATATGCGCGATTCCGCGGCCCTTCTCCCGGCCTATCACTCCTCTCCTCCTCCTCTTCCTCCCCTCCCCGCGTCCGCTGTCGTCGTACGCGGCGTCGTGCCCCTCCGCTCTCTACCTGTACTCTCTCGTCTAGTTCTCGCGCGCGCGCCGTGGATCCGTGACTGCTCTCCGGAATGTCTCTCCTACTCTGGGTGTGGGCCGCCGTGGCCGTCGGGATGGTCTGGCTGGGACTGCAGCAGAAGTCGAAGAGACTCGCTCTCCCACCCGGGCCGAAAGGTCTCCCGCTCATCGGGAACCTGCGCGACCTGACTCTCACTGGCTTATGGCTCGAGGCCCGCAAGTGGGCCCAACAGCACGGTGAGTGTGTTCGCTGCTGGCCACGACGTGCGAGACTGATTGACTGACTGTATGCGCGCAGGCGAGCTCGTGTACCTGCACGTCTTCGGGCAGGGGCTGCTGTTTGTAAATAGCTACGAGGCGGCCGTGGACCTGCTGGAGAAGCGGGGCGCGATCTACTCGGATAAGCCCAAGATGATCATGGCAGGCGAACTGTGCGCGTCTTCGCTTCTCTCTTCTCTCTTTCTCTTTCACATGTCTAACACACCCCGTCACGCAGGTGCGGATGCGAGAACATGGTGCGCCACTCCCGCTCCCGAGCTGCGTTGCGATGCGATCGGGCCTCCGACACAATGACACTGGCACTGACACGGAATGTGACGTAGATTGGCCTTACGCCCTACGGAGAGCGCCTCCGCCGACAGCGCAAGCTCATGCTCCAGGCGCTCGGCCAGAACCGCGTGCACGAGTACCACCCCCTCCTCGAGATCCAGACGCACAACCTGCTCCAGGGCATCCTCAACTCCCCGGACGAGTCCCAGAGCATCATCCGCAGGTACACCGGCGGCCTCACCCTCCTCATCGTCTACGGCTACCGCGTCCTCTCCAATGCCGACCAGCTCCTCGAGATGGCCGACGAGAGCCTCGAGCTCCTCTCGAACCACATTGCTGCCGCGGGCAAGGTCTGGCTCGTCGATCTCTTCCCGCCACGTGCGTATCAAACAACCCGTCTCGTAACCTGCCGTCACTCACACAGGGCGCTCCGTCCCAAAACAGTGAAGTACGTGCCTGCTTGGTTCCCCGGCGCGGGTTTCAAGCGCAACGCAGCGGTGTGGAAGGGCAAGATGGAAGCGTTCGTCAACGTGCCGTACGAGTACACCAAAACCCAGATGGTTCGCGGCTGTTCGAGATCGCCGTTGCCGCGCGCCCACTGAACGCTTATTTTTTACAGAGGCAGGGCACTGCCGTACCGTGTTACGTGTCGATGCTACTCGACGACGCTGCGCTGGAGAACAAGGAGCAGACCGTCGACAACCAGCGCGACTTTGATATCCGATGGACGGCCAACTCGCTCTACGCAGGTGAGTCTGCCGCGCTCAAATTCCGCGGTCTCGCGCCGCGAACGCGTGTGCGCACATGCTCACTGCCTCTTCTTTACTCCCAGCGAGCTTCGACACCGTGAGTACCACCATCCACTGCTGCTCCCCGTTTTGTCCATGTGTTCTTCTGTGTGCTCTAAAACTGACGGCTGCCGCGCGCTTCACAGACCATCTCCGCGATTTCGCACTTCTTCCTCGCCATGATCCAGCACCCCGAAATCCTGCACAAGGCCCAGAAGGAGATCGACTCTGTCGTCGGCAACAGCCGTCTGCCGACCTTCAGCGACCGGCCACACCTGCCATACGTGAACGCGATCGTTAACGAGACCCTCCGCATCGCCTCGCCCGTCCCCCTTGGTCAGCCGTCTCACAGTTGTGCTTCCCTTACGCTGCGGCGCTCACTCGTGAAACCGTGCAGGTCTGCCGCGTCGAATCACCGAGGACAACGTGTACAAGAACATGTACATCCCGAAGGGCACACTCGTGTTCGGGAACAACTAGTACGTGTTTCACCTCGCCCGCTCTACCACCCACATTCCCTCCCGTCCACATTCCTCCTTGCAGTCCACACACGATACTAACCCTCTTCCTTAGCAACATGGCCCGCAACGAGTCGATCTACCCGAACCCAGACGAGTTCGACCCGGAGCGGTACCTTGAGGAGGGGCTCGACGAGGCGACCGCGAAGCTGCGCGACCCGCGGCTGTACGTGTTCGGCTTCGGCCGGCGGCGCTGCCCGGGCGCGTACATGATCGACGCGTCGCTCTGGATCGCGATCGCGTCGATGCTGGCGAGCTTCGACATCCGCAAGGCCGTCGACGCGCACGGGAACGTCGTCGAGCCCGAGGTCGTGTATGATAACTCGGTGTTCACGTGCGTGTCGTTCTTTCCTGTCTCTTTCTATTCTTCTCTGTTCGTTCGTTTGCCCGACTCCGTGCAATGCTTGGCCTACGACTTCGGGGCCGGTGGGGTGCTAGTTCGCGACGGTTCCGCTCGCATTAGCTTGTGTGCGCTGCCCTCGGGTTCGGGTTGCGGAACCCATCCGTTTTCGCGTTCGCTTCTGTAGAAAGCGCAGGGCTAAATTATGGACGCCGACGCCGATGCTGACGCACCTCGCATCCCCACAGGACGCTCAAGCCGTTCAAGTACGACATTCGGCCCCGATCAGCACAAGCGGTCAAGGTCATCCGGGAAGCGAAGGGCCTCTCGGACTGAACGGCGCGCGATTACACCCCTCTCTACCCGCCTACACGATATCCATCACCATCACCTACCATCATCGTATTCCCCCTTATTACTCGTTACCCACAACACACCCACTGAATGGTCTACCGGCGCTGCCACCACTGGGCCACCACCCCAGGGCAAGCCCTGAACCGCACCCACATTCGTTCTTTTTCTCTCGCTTCCCACCTTTGACGGACTCTCCTCTGTAGCACTCTTCGGAAGTTTCGGAGGCGACCGCCGCCGCACCTTTCTCTGCGATCTCTCTGTCTGCCCGTCTGCCTCGACATCGCATCTCGCATCTCACTCTTCGCATCTGGCCTGCGTTCGCGATATCTCTATCTACCTACTGTATATTCTTCCAAAATCTGTAATATAGACCCGAGCTACTGCACATCGCTATAAACGAACTGCTTTCGCTTTGCTCTCGAGTTCTTGTGTGCACAGTCACAAACCCTGTGCAACCCGACAACAAGCTACATCGCTAGGTCTTGCAATTGAGTAGCAACGACCTGGAATGTATCATTTCATTGAGTGAGTCTCGTTGTACATCATGACAGGAGAGTTGTAGAAAAATCCGGTGTCCAATTCCGCCTACTGACGGCCATCCAGTTTCTATGAAAGCACGGTATATAACGTTCGTCCCGAAATGTAAGCGTGGATGCATGCAGCTATTACAACGCGATAGCGCGAGTGAGTACGATAAACATGAGGATGCAAGTCTATAGATGCATGACAGGACGTCAAGATACAGTCTTCTCCGCGACCGACGCCGCAGACGACGCCGGGACGGACACGGAGAGCCGTCCGTGGACCGTGGCGCGGATCTTGAGGATGTCGGCGCGCGAGAGGTTCGCCTCGTTGCAGAGGGAACGGAAGATCGAGTCTTCCTTGTCGAACAGGTTCAGCGGCGTGTCGAACTCGGCCACCTTGCCCGCGTCCATGACCAGGATGCGGTCGTAGTACACTGGGCGGCACGAGAGACGTCAGGGGCGTGCGCGGGAAGGGAGGATACGTGGGCGGGAGAGAGGAACGTACCGATGGTGTTGAGTCTGTGCGCGATGCAGAGCAGGGTGGAAGACGAGAACTCGGTCTGGATCGTGCGCTGGACCTTGGCGTCCGTCTCGACATCGACGCTACTCGTTGCTTCGTCCTAGTCACGCGATAAGCATTTTGCCGTTTCCCCCGTACAGGTCGCAATGGCTTACCAGAACGATGATGCGACTATTCTTGACGAGCGCGCGGCAGAGCGCCAGCAGCTGTTTCTCGCCCGCGCTGTAGTTGGAGCCTGGAAGCCATGTCATGTCAGAAAACACCGGGGGTTTGGCGGCGGAACGACCAGCCAGTGGCGAATCACTTGCCTTCATCGCTGACGTTGGCGGTCAAGCTGAACTTCGCTTCCGCCGCAGGATCAGGGGATCCGTCCCGCGGGAGCAGCCACGCCCGACGGAGCGAATCTATCAGCTCCGCGTCTGTGCGGGTGTTCGTGGGATCCCTGCACGACATACGTGCGATTCAGTCGCAAAGAAGCAGGACACAAAGACGCTGAGCGACGCACAGATTCTCCCGGAGCGTGCCTTTGAACAGCAAGCTGTCTTGTGGAACCAACGCGAGCCGCCCTCGCAGCACGTCCAGCCCGATCTCGGCAATGTCGCGTCCGTCAATGTCGATGCTGCCAGCTTGCAGGTTGACGATCCGGAAGAGCGCTTGGAGCAGCGAGCTCTTGCCCGCTCCCGTGCGGCCGACGATGCCAACCTATGCACGCAGGGTCAGCCATTCGCCGCCGAACATGCTATCGTTTTGACAGGTACCTTCTCTCCCGGCTTTACGTCGAAGCTGACGCCCTTCAGGACGGGCGGCAGTCCCGGGCGATAGGCCATCTCTACGTCCTTGAAGTGAATCTCGCCAGCCTCGGGCCAGGACTCCGGAGGATCGTTGGGCGTGGTCGTCGCGCCCTCGTTCGGCAGTTCGGTGTAGTACAGGATACGCTCCACTGCGTTGAAGTTCTGTTCATTCTGCGCATACGTGGAAACGAGCAAAGCTAGACACGAAGGTGAGCGGTGTTCTGAGCATGCAAAGCATTTTGAAACAGGACTCACAGAACGTCTGAGTAACTAGAGACGCATGGAAGGTCAGCTTGTATACGAGCAACCGCGGTGATGGTAGCACTTACTGCTCAGTGTGTACGATAACACGACACCGATCTTACTCGGGTCTACGGAGTTGCGGAAACCGGCGGCGAAGAGGCAGATGCCCAGGATGAGCATGTTCCCTAGGATATCCAGCCGCACTCCTAACCACCGCTGGATCGCGATCGTCATGTAGTATGCACGGTTCTCCATATCCAGCCCTTCCTCGGACTTCCGCACGAAACGGCCCTGCAATGTATGGTGTTAAGGGGTACTCTACCTGGGATCCGACTGAGTGCACTTGCTTGTGAGCGATAGGCACGAACGGTGCTGAGGCCGGTGAGCGTCTCTACAGAATGAAGTGGGTGGTTAGCGCGCTGTCTGAGATAGCTCAGCACCAAGACAAACCAGAATACGAAGCGTAGAGTGCTGATCTGAGCAAGGAATCCAATCGTTTTGCCTCCACAGATGTCCGACGATAGTAGAGAGCGGCAATGTAGTACAGAATGGTCAGGGGCGCGAAGATGATGCCGAGGTAAGGGAACGTGTAGAAGACAAGACCGGCGGTCCCTACGACCGAACTGCAGGGATGGATGGGCATGAATGGTTTCAGTGCAGTGTTGCTCAACGTACCTTGCGGTAGTGAGGAGCTACATGCAATCAGGGGGTGAGTCTAGTAACCATGGAATGTAGAAGGCACCCCGTACCTGGACTGCAATCATGGCAAGCTCAGTGTCGACAGTATCCTGATCTTTGGACAAGCGCGACATGATCCGACCTGCATACATCGCGATTTGAGCCTGCATTCCGACGGTGAGACAGCACAATCTTACCCATAGGAGTGGTGTCGAAAAACGAGACCGGCGATCGCAGTACTGCAATCAAGGCAGCCTTGAACATCCTCAAGCCGGCTGTCAAGCTCAACATGCTAGATGACCCGTGTCTCAGTAAAGTTTCTATGCGCAGATGTCTAGTAGAGACGTACCTGATGGTCAAACTGAGCCCGAACGAGAACAGTCCGCTACCGATACCAAGCGCAGCATACGTTCCCATATAACGGGCCTGGTCGAAGCCGCGAATGCTTTGTGACGTCCAGAAGCCCAGGAACACGTTGTTTGCCACTGGTATGCAATCATTCGTCAGATCTTCGATGTCCTGTCGCAATCTCAGGCTAGGCGCGCCTTCACGTACCTTGAGCGGACTGGGACAAGATGAGCCACGCGATGATCATGGGGAATACCGCTACGCCTCCGGCGAACTTGAAGTACTTCGAGTAGACGGACCAAGACACAGCACCAGTGAGGCGCTCCTCCTCCTGCATGAGGGCCTGACGCTCCTTCTGTGGACCAGGTGCGTCAGCGATGAGGCTTTTCTGCTTCTCAGGCTTCTCCTCAGCGAGCTCCTCTTCCTCCTGCTTCTCGAGGCTGCCGTACTCCTCCATCAGGCGCGAGAAGGCTTGGCCACTCTTCATCAGCTCCTGTCATGACGTGAGCACTCGACCCAACCACTAGCATCACAAAGGATGTACCTGGTATGTGCCCTGCTCGACAATGACACCCTCGTCCATGACGTAGATGTAGTCAGTCTTGTCCAGGACATGCAACGCGTGTGTCACGAGCACACGGGTTTTGTCAGCGAGCGGCCCATTCAAGAAGCAGTTGTCGAGCAGAGTCTTGCCAACATAGGCGTCCACTGCACTCAGGGAATCGTCCATGAGCACGATGTCCGCACCAGAGTACGCTGCACGTGCGAGAGACACGCGCGCCTTCTGTCCGCCGCTGAGGTTGATGCCCTTCTCGCCGATCTCAGTCTCCTCGCCGTTGGGTAGCATCTCAAGGTCCGGTTCGAGGCAGCACGCTTTGACAATATTGCGGAATCTCGAGAGAAGTCAGGGTCACAAGAGTGGCATGGAGTAGCTGTAACGCACTTCTCTTCGTCCTCAGGCTGTCCGAAGACGATGTTCTGCCTGAGGGTTGCGTTCATGATCCAGGCTGTCTGAGGCACGTACGCCGCTGTGGATGAGAAGATGCACTGATTCGCGGTTCCTGTCAGCATCAAGCGTCAGCACATGTAATGATGGAAAGCGTACCTCCCCACGAGTCTTCCTCATCTCGCCAATGAGGCCCTGCAAGAGCGAACTCTGCCATCACCAACGTCAATATGGCTGCACAAGACGCCACAACACAGCCACCAAGCCCGTACCTTGCCTGATCCTACGCGGCCCACGATTGCGACGAACGAGCCCTTCGGAATCTTGAGCTTGACGTCCTTGAGCTCAAACGGCTTCTCCTCCTCGTCCTTCTCCTTCCCGCTTGCTTTTTCCGACGGCTCGGCGCTCGGCTGACTCGTGGGCAACACAGGCCCCTGCTTCTCCTTCTTCCCGAACATCTTGCTCCCCCGCTTCTCCTTCGCCTTGTCGCCCGGCGCGGGCCTCTTGCCACGAGCGGGTTTCGGGCCGTTGTCGCCCTTGCGCACGGTCTCCCACGTGAAGTCCGCATCGACGTCGAGCGCGAACTTGCTTTCGGGGTCGATGACGTAGGGAACCTCGAGCTCTTCGGCGCGGAGGAATGTGGAGATGCGCCCGAGAGCGACGAGTGCGTCTGTCGCGGCGGCGAGGACGAGCGGGAGGAAGACCAGTGGGATACGGATGATCTGCGGTTGATACCATGGTCAGCAGGCTGCACTGAGGGGTGATGGGAGCGAAGTGCGGGAGAGCAGCCTACATTGAAGAATTGCAGGGAACTGAAGATGGTGGCGACGTCGAGATTGTGGCCGGTGAGGGCGTAGGTGATCTGTACGGTCGAACGAGTTCAGAAACATCCCTGGAGCCGTCAGAAAAAAGCGACGTTGATACGCACGAAGGTCAACACAGAAGCCAGGATGGGGATGACCGTCACCGTTCCGATCAGCGTCGACCGAGCGGCCCTGGGTCCCGAAGATGGATGAGCGGGAATGAAAGGAAAAAGCCCCGAACCAAGGATACTACTCACGCGACCTTGCGGATCGTGCTAACCTCCTTCTCTCGCAGCGCGCCGATCTGGTGTGCATAGAACCGCTCCCACGCGTAATACTTGAGGAGCCTGATACCCGCCAGTACCTACGACTGTTCAGTCCACGGCCTTCCAGGGGCTGTAGCAGGAGGCTCGGCGCACCTCGGTCGTCATCCGCACACGCTGGTCAGTCAGTACGACTCCCTTCTTGCGCTGGGTGAGCATGACCCGTGCGAGGATGAACTGGGTGGGGAAGCCGAAAGCGAGAACCTGCGGGATTCCTGATGAGTAGCTGCTGGTAACGGTGAATGCAATGGACGTACAGCGAGTCCGACTAGGGCGGAGTACCCGAGCTATGTAGAGTGTGCTGAGCTGCCACGCAGGTTAGACGGTGCAACAAGAAGTTCTTACGTTGCGAATGAGGAGACCGATGCCGATAGCGATCTAGGTCCGGACGGCATCCTCGCTCAGCTGCAGTATGGAGGGACGTCTATAAGACCGCATACCTGAATCGGAGCAACCCACAGACTATATGCGCATCAATACGGTCCTTTCCTTGCTACACGGTCGAAGCCAACTCACTTGTGGATGTTGGCGCTATTGCGGTCCAGTCTCGTGGCGTCCGTCGAGATCATGGTCGTGATCTGTCCGACGCTGTGCTTCATCCGGGCACGTCCGCTGAGTCGTAGCGATTTCCTGAAGATGGCGCCGATCAACTGTAGCAAATCGTGAGTGACGTGACCGAAGATCGTGGTTAGAGGGAGGGGGTACGGACGCTAGTACGGAGGCAGAGACCATTTGTCATCGCCACTGCAACTAACATGAGCATGATCCTCAGATGCACGTGAGGAGGCATACGAACCCATCTGATAGTGGTTGGATAGCTGCGATCGGTAAAACATGATGAGTATGGCGCATATATTCGCTCTTGAACGAGTTCGTCACTTACCAGACTTGAGAGCTCTGCACCGTTGCGAATGTGATCAGGAACCGGGCGCGTCGCATACAGCGGCTCATGAGCGTACCTTGCATCGAGAAAATCGCAAACGCGAGTCCGATGCCGTACCCCATGCCCTGCGGCTTCTGCAGTCCGAGCGCTGCGCGCTGCTCCTCCGTTGCACGGAAGTAGACGAACGACTTAGTGAGCCATGTCAATAGGACCTGGTTAACGAGAGGTGTGGTCGTGTTGAGGGTATCTGCGGCGGTGGAGATGCTCAATGAGCACTACGGCGCGGTGGGAAAAACAAGCTGCGCACATACCAGAGAAGAGCTTGAGCACTCCCGCTGTCCACCACTGCTTCCAGAACACGCTATGCAGGGCGAAAAGCAGGGACGAGTCCTGCTTCGGTTGCTTCTTCCCCTTTGGCTGGTTTGGCACCTTTGACGGGGAGTCAGTGGCCGTAGAACTGTCCGCCTTCTCCGGGTCTGTTTTCTCGAGCGGGATCTGCTTCGTGGAGTTGGACGTCTGGCGTGATACGTTGTTGCCATCATGATCGTCGCGGGACAGCCCTTCGTCCTTCTCCCAGACGAATGACGGTCGCTCCTCGGGAGGGCATCTAATGTAGAACGCCCGTTCGAGCTGCTCAGTGATGTTGCCAGTAAGACGGGCGTCTGGCATTTCCCAAAAATCTATGGAGGCCAGAGCTTGAGCGGCTATCCCAGAGCTCGACGAGATGAGCAATTGGCTTACCGTCTTTCTCGAGCGGCCGCGAATATCCGACGGACAAGAAGGAATCGAGCCATGAGAACAGGAGCCTCGATACCGGTCTGACGAGGATATTCAAGTCAGTACGACGGATTGTGTACGCTTGAGTTCAGCCAAAAGGGACAAGATGCATCTATGCATGCACCGCAAGCTCGGCAAATAGTTGCGTACCACCGCGGATGCAGATGCCAAGCTTTGAACCTAACTCTACCAGCCCCCCGGTGCCTATGCGATCGCTCAGTGACTTTGTACTCACGAAGCTTGTGTCTCTGGAACGACCTTGCCCTGGCCAAAGCCCGGCGGTGCTGGTCGCGGACGGAAGGGATTCCACATGTGCCGCAGACGAGGAGGGGAAAAGCGAGTCAGCCCGGGAGCTGGCGGACGTCGCACGGCACCTTGAAATAGTCCTGGAGGAGCATTGCTGCGACTCTTGAATTGGCCGTTCGCGTGGTTCCTCCGAGCGCCTCACTCGACGACAACACCCACAACTCACCCGAGCCCGTATCCCACGTATAGGCGCCCCCGGACCTCCTCCGCCCAGCCAATCAGCGCCCGCCGAATGCACGATCGAGGGCGTGGGATTCCTGGCAACGCCCGTTTCGGAGCGGGCGTCTACTGACGCTCGGTGATCTTGAGTCACTTTCGCTGACGAGATCGGCACCTCCCTCCGACCTCCGGGACGGCGGGAGATACGGACGCAATTGCCGTCGGGATGGCCGAGGCGCCCGTCCCCGCCTCCGGACCGCCCGGAGAGGCGGGGAATACCCAAAGAAGAAATGCTTTGAATTTGGGCGGACTTTGAATGCACGAGTGGACGGGCTGAGTCGCTCTTGTCTGGCCAGCTCTCTCCTTGCATTCCTCCACCATGGCCCACCGTCGCTGACCGTCCTATGTGACACCGTCTGAAGCAAGCCAACGCATCTTATCCTACTCTATCTTTCTTCCCTCTACTTTCGTCGCCAGACCATCTACTTGTCTCCAGCGCATTCCCGAGCGTTTCACACAACCCAAGGATGAGTGACAGATTGGACCGGACTCCTTCGGTGCGTTCCCCAGCGCCGTCATACCTGCACCTTGTGTATTTACATCCTGCATGCAGGTGGGGGCTGACGGGCAGGGTCTCTTCTCCCTCGTCGAGGCCGCCACCATCGCCCGACCTATCCCCACAGCCAGAGGTTCTTCCGTCGAGAGTTCCTTCTCTCCCGGTAGCTACAACGGTCCCAGCAGCCTCACCACGGGTGGTGGAAGCAGCCTCGGTAGCACCTCCAAGGTCCATACTGCCATGAAGCACCGTCGGCTATCCTCCACTGGTCAGGCGAGACGCAGGCTGAGCGATGCACGGGAGGCCACTAGCCGTCCTTCGTGCGTAATTTGCGTTCTATGAACGTCCCTTAGAATCAAATATTTTGCTCTTAGGCCTGTCATGCTCTCGACTGCTGCGGCAGCCCTGTCTTCTCTGGCAACCCTGTCCCTTTCTGGTTCTCCCCCGCCTCAGAGTGCTCCCCAGACTGCCACGTCGTTCACTTCTGCGAGTGGCCAGATGACTGCTGGATCCGCAGGCAAGCTTCCGAAGCAGGAGGCCAACGATGAGGAGACTGTGCCCGATGAAGCTTCTGCGGTGCCCCCGGCAAAGACCGAGATTAATGGTGCTGGTATTAGCGTCACTAAGACCGGGAAGAAGAGAGGGACGATATTCAAGTGTGAGAGCTGCTCCAAGGTCAGTACATCGCTGTCCTTCCTCCTTCAACGAGGCAGTCCCCACAGTCCCGTCACTCCACTCGCATGAAAGATGCACGGCCGGACTTGTTCGGCCGTCCCAAATTGAGGCCGAGAGACATGTCGTCCCATCCTCATGTTCTGGCGACATGTGCTAAACGCTGACTCTTTAATGCCAGGTATACCGCCACCCGTCCTGCTTGATCAAGCACCGCTGGGAGCACTCGCCGCACTGGCGCGAAGCGTCCAAGTTCCTGCTGAGCAAGCACCAGCAGGTACAGTTGCTCGAGGTGAGCTGTCATTATGATTGCCTTCCTTTCCAGGATAGGCGCCCATGCTATTTCAGGCCGCGGCAATCCTCTCGCACCTGGACCCCTCGGCCACCGGAGGACGGTCCCTGCCCGAGGACCGTTCTCTATGGCCCTCGTTCTTATCTGGAGGTCTGCTTCCTCCTCCGGATACGGCCAACGGTGTGCAGCAGGACAGCGCGAAGTCCACGCCCAAAGGCCGCTCGTCATCGGTCTCGACGTCTCTTGACCAGCCAGCCGTGTACCCCACCTCGAGCTCCGTTCCGGCTACTTCGCTGCTCTCATCGAGTGCTGGAGCCGGCACTGGAAGGGGCCTTACGCGTTCACCTTCCGCAGGCCCGCGCATGCACGACTACGCGTTACCAAACTCGGGTGGCATTACGCATGTCCGTCCGGGTGTTGTGGGCGTCCCGATGCAAGTCAGTGCGCAGCCCGACTCGATAAACGGACATCCGGGCTCCTTCTCGAACGCTAGTGCTGCAGGCTACGCGACAGCGCAGCACCGCTCTGCGCCCGTCCCGGTGCCGGTCCGTGATGCATACCGCGACCCGCACGACGGCGCTGGGTATAGCTTCGTCAGTGCCAGCGGCGCGTCCGTGTCCGAGGCCTGGAGCTCGCCGGTCTCGGTCGGCTTCGCACAATCATCCTTCCGCTCGTCCTCGGTCACCTCGCACTCGGTCGCGTCGTACTCGGCCGCCTCCGGCCTCGAGCGCTCGTTCTCGTCCGAGGGCGCGGGCGCGTGGAGCCTGCCGCGCTCGTCCGTGCGCTCGAGCTCGCTCTCGCGCAGCAGGAGCGGGAGCGTCGACGAGGGTGACTATGTCGACGTCGACGGCGTCGGTGTCGGCGGCGGGGCTGAGGACGCCGAGGCTGTCGGCGTGGGCCGCTTTGGCTTCACTTCGCGCAGCTGGAAGATGGACATGGACCGGAACGGCAAGGATAAGATCGAGGAGGAGGAGTGGGACGGCATGGAGATGGAGATGGAAATGTGAACGAGCTCGGGGCGCGCTGTCGCCGAGGACGCAACGGTCGGGCCTCGGGTTCTAGCAGACGGATGGACGAGGAGGCACGCGCAGGAAACCCCATTTTCACGGCATTCACGGACATTCACGGTGTATGAATCTTCGGTCCGTCAGTACCCATTTTTTGTTTTCTTCTTCATGTACGAGAGGGCGGCGGCAACGGGGAGACGGTGGAGATAGGAGGAAGGGTTTGGGCTCGAGGCGCTTTTTGGCCATCTTATTTACTACCTACGCACACACACCTTTACATATTCTCCTCACCATGTACATGATTACCGGTCAGTGTTGTTCTGTTGTGCAACTAGTACGTGTACTCCGCTGTACTTGTCCCTCGGTATATATTCTCAGTAACATATCATGGACACGCTGGACATGGGGAGACTGGCTACAATAATGCTGGCTGGTGCGATGTTCGGTAGTCATGCTTGTTCTGTATTGTGACTCCCGGTGACTCGCCATGACTCGAGTGAACTACGCGGACGCAGCAAGGGCGTCGTGGACTATCTGCGCAGCACGCTCGGATCTAGGGCGGATATCGCAGGGGAAGTTTGTTGGCACCCTGTGGGATATCCATCAGCATTCAATGCCTCGCCTAACGTCGTATCGCTACACACGGACCTCAGCGAAGCGTCGTGGTACTCAGGTCGCGGCTCTATGACGCATCCGTCGACATCGACCGCTTTGCGAAACTCGAACGTGGCGAGCATGCACGCGATGGCGTGCCAGAGGTACGCTTCGACGAGATGTGTCCCTGCGCATCTCCTGGTGGAGAGTCAGTCATCTTGCCGCTTCGAGGACGAGAAGGAGTGGCAATGCGTACCTCCGGCCGAAACCGAAGATGCTGCTTCTGGGGTCGCGTTTCTTCGCGGGTCGCTTGGTCGTGCTCTTGCAAGTAACGCTCGGGAACGAAGTCTTCGGGGCTCTGGAATTGCTCTGGGTCGTGGGTCATCTTCCTGGTGATGCGTTCAGCAGTATGCAGCGCGTGGAATGGCACTTGGCCGAGAAAGGGCTCACCAAATGTTCGCGAAGACGAGCGTTCCCTTGGGGATGAGCATCCCATCGTATACGTCGTCTTCCATCGAGCAGTGCGGCAGCCCTGTCGCGGTACTCGGTTAGCCCCTCTTAGCGGAGAAGCTTAGCCGCGAGTAAGCCGACCGAGAGGTGCCGGGCACGTCCACCGCATGCATTCGCTCATAATTGCCTCAACGTACGGGAGTGCCGGGCGGTCGTCTGGAGTGGGAAGGCGCGTGCCTCCTGTCAGACTGTCGATCTCCACCCAAGCCTTTCGTGCGACGTGTGGATATCGGACCAAGGCAAGAACGAGATGGGATAACAGGGAGAGCGTCTAGGTCCAGATGGAGGTTGTCAGCTAGCGCTGTCGAACAATCAAAATGTGTCCGGAGGATACCATACCGTGTCGATGCTAGCTGGTATTCAATGTCAGTAACGGTTATGACATCCAGGACCGGGAAGGGCGGCAACACCGACCTATGTACATCGCATGCGCCGTCCACAGGATATCCGACTCGAGATTGGGGTCGGGCTCCCGGGACACGGTTTTGTCGCCGAGCAACATCGTGCAGTAACACGGAGCTACCTTTCCCTCCTCCTGTCGCCGTAGTCAGTCCATACGAACCCGGGACGGGACAGGAGCGAGGGGTTCACCATGTTCTCCTTGACCCATTCGAACGGTTCCTTGGCGCATTCCTCGAACTTGGCCTTCCACTGTGCCGCCTTGCGCTTGAATCCTACGCCTGGTAGCCATGACGGCAGATACTTGACTGAACTCGGCGAGAAGCGCACAGTTTAGACATGAATGTCAAAAGCAGCGAAAGAACGCGGGGGCTCACGGAATGGGAAGACGTCTACAAGCCAGAGCCCAGAACTGACGGAAACGATTTCGTTCGTGAGCAGATGCAGAGCCTCTTCTCCCTTCTTCAGGTAAGGATCGTCGCTGGACTTGATACGATAACCGTATACGATTGATGTGATTTGACTCCCTGCGTACCTAAAATATGTGCAAACGTCTGTGAGTGGCAAGTATCACTAACAGTGAAGTGATTTCACAGGCGTATATGCTGCATGTAATTCTCGGGTGTATCCAAGAGCAGCTTCAGAAAAGCGCAGAGCTCGGATGTGATCACCTGTCGGTATGCGGAAATGCTTGATGAGCTCAGAGCATGCTGCATGATTCGCCGCTGTCGCCGGTAATTGTCGTCATAATCGGCGAGGGCAATCTGCGGATTCAGCGAAGCCAAGCGTGGACTTAGACCAGGACAAAGGCAGCAGGGACGACTGGACCATGACTCATACAATTCTATCGCAGCCACAGCTATGAGAGCAACTCGTTCAGCAAAGAGCACGCGTGGGCCTGAAGAGAACCCACAGTTCTCCGCACATCGTCGTTTGCGGCTTGCCGGCGTAGGCAATAGAACGTTTCTCGAGGATTTCAGCGGCGACTTGAAGAGAGTTCAAGAAGAGCAAGCCTTGGCCGAAGACACGCAAGTATACAACGTCTCCTGCCGTCAGAGGGTTCATGCATAAGCGACGAATAGCGGTAGCGGAAGGCTAAGTGGGACTCAAACATGTATAATATCACATACCGTATATAGCAGCCCACGACGTGACGCGGAGCCAAAACTCGTTCAGAGTGATGTCGAAGAGGTTGCCTACGAGCGGGAGTGACTTCGGACCTGGAGGTAATGGAACACGCGCACGCTGACTCCGTCTGAGCAGCGCAAGCAGGATGCAAATCGTCAAGAGGAGAAAGACGGTGGCAGGATGAGTAACCGAAAGCATCGTGAGGGCGATAAAAGCTGATGGAGCTGTGATGCGCAACACTTATATCCCTGGCAGGTAGAGCCTAAGCATCGACGCTGGTCAGCGCGGCATCTCATGATGCCCGGACGGAGTCGCTGCGCACCTGGACGGGGACCGGGGGCTCGAAGTGGGCTCGACAACCCGGTACCAATAGCACGCCGCCCTTATATCCTATATCAGTGAGCATGACTTCCCTGTCAACCGAGGTCACATGAAGTCGCGGGGACGCAGAAGAAAGAGGGAAAGAGAGGTGCGGGAAGTTGCGCTTCCATGCCTGTTCAACGCCGGCCGTGGTTAGGCCGTGGTAAGCGCTAGTAAAAAGGCGAAGGGAGCGCCGACTCGGACATCCTCTTCAATGCAGGCGCCAATTGCCAGCGGTTGGGTTCACGTTGCGTGCATCGGACGACTTGGCCTACTCCAATGACATGGTGCAAAGTTGCCCTTCCTCATCAGCGTACCACAGCATAGCTTGTCGCCATCATGTAGCGAAACTCAAGTCGAGCAAGTGTTCGACATTTGAAGCGTCTATTGCAAAGCATGACATCGCCTGGGACTCACTGGCAGGCCAGATTGAACGTACAGAGGAAGTCGTGGATTGGCCGGGGTGGTACTTGCGTTGTAGATACCAGGGAACCGTGGAAGGTCCGAGTCGTGTGACGTTGGTCTGCATACCGATTCGTGTTCGACATCTAGCAGCCGGGCTATGTATAGTTTCCCGCGGATGAGTAGACAACTCTAACCGCCTCCTCGGACCTGGGGGTAATCACGCATGGGAACGGGGAGGGCAACCTGAACTCCACCATTATCAGGCAACATAGAAACTTCTCGATTGCACAGTGGACAAGCACACTTACAGGAAGGAGGCGTCATTGTACGCGGGCAGAGGTTCCAGGACGTCCCCGTGAGCATCCTTCGCCTTGCTGAAGTCGAATGTCGCCAGCATGCATGCGATGGCTATCCAGAGTGAGGAATCGGCGAGGTGGATTCCAGGGCACCTCCTGCCACGCGACGATCACTTTGTCTGGTGTAGATGTATGGAGCGCTGATGCGGAACACGCACCGACGCCCGAAGCCGAAGACGAAGCTTTTGGGATCGCGCTTCTTGGCCATCTCTTCGTCAACTTCTTCCAAGTAGCGCTCCGGACGGAACTCGTCGGCATTAGGGAATATGTCTGGGTTTCGAGACATCTCCCTGAAGTCAACAAGTCAAGTCACGGTGCGTGAGACTCTACGCACCGCTGCATGATGTAGCCTGGACGTACCACACGTTGGCAAATGCAAGCGTCCCCTTGGGGATGTGCATTCCTGCGTAAACGTCGTCTTCCATAACACTATGTGGGAGACCTGAGACGTTGCAGTACATGTTCAAGCACCTCATTGGCGGATCTGGATAACAGTAGAACGTACTGAGGGGAACCGGTGCCGCCCACCGCAGACATTCCTTCATGAGTGCACCGACATAGGGCAGGAGTTGGCGGTCTTCGTGAGTAGGCAGACGCTTCCCTCCTGTCAACACGTCGATTTCGTCCTGTGCTCTTCGCATGACGGAGGGGTACTGGATCATGGCCAGGATGAACTGGCAAAGAGCTGTAAGCGTCTGACCTATGTGTATCAGTACCATAGACTGCAGGAGTATGCAACCAGGTTCCAAGTCGCACCGTGTCAACGCTGCCTGTGAGGAAGAACCGCACGGACGTGGGCACTTCAGACTCTGTGACCAGACTGTGCAGTGTGAACGGCAGCTGACCTATGTACATCGTGCTAGCTGTCCACTTGATATCGAGTTCGTCCTTCGCATCGGCAGCCGTACCCAGTAGCATCGTGCAATAGCATGGCGTCGCGGTACCTCTCTCCTAACAACCGATATTATTATGTCTGTGCTTTCCGGGATGAATACTCTGGACAACTTACCATTTCCTCTTTCACCCGTTGATATGGCGCGTCGGCGCATTCCTCGATTCTGGCTTTCCAGTCGGCGGCTTGACGCTTGAACCCGGCGCCAGGGAACCAAGACGGCAGGTACCTCACTGGGAGCCAGGTAGAATGAGCCATTTCCACCAGGAAGCGAGCTTCGGATACTCACAAGGCGGAAAGATATCCACCAACCAGAGACCGGCTCCTGCAGATGCGATATGGTTCGACAGAAGATCGAGTGTTTCCGCTGCTCTCTTCAAGTGCGGATCGTCGTCCGTGGCCACTCGGTAGCCATATATAATCGAGAGTGTTTGACTGCCAATAAATCTTCCGGCACGTTCGTCACTAGCTCCTTGCCATACCATCAATGTAACGTACCTCCGAATGTGACTTCTGTAATCATCCGGCGACTCTACCAAACGCTTCAAGAAAGCACACGTCTCGCGCTTCATGAGGGCATGATAGGCAGAGATGTTTGCTGGGCCAATGGCAGAGTGCATCAATCGACGATGTCGCCGAAGGAGCTCTCCGTATCTAACAAAAGGGGTCTAAAGGGGCCGGATAGCGTTAGGCTCCATCCGTAGCTTGGAAGTCATGGTGTACGTACAATGTTCTCACAACCGCACCTGTGCCGCAGACGATGTCGCAGACGATGTGCATGAGAGACATCCTTGAAGTGATGATTCCCGACCTACAGTTCTGTACACATGACCATACGTGGCTTGTCGGCATAAGCGACACCACGCTTCTCGAGGACATCGACCGCGACCTCGTAGGAGTTCAGGAAGAGGATACCTTGGCCGAATACGCGCAGGTATACGACATCCCCTGGCAGTCAAGGTCCGGATGAGTATGCAGAGATGGGTATGTACAGCAACACAATGTACCCACCGTACTGTTCTGCCCAGGACGCGGCCCGCACCCAGAGCTCCTTGAAGGTTATGTCGAACAAATTGCCGATAAGAGGCAGCGCCTTCGGGCCAGGCGGCAGGTTTGCTGTTCGATGTCCTTCGAGCCATCGCCAGACCACGAGCCACGTAACAGCGAAAAGGCCCAGCATGCTAGCAGTCGAAAGCATGGTGGAGACGCAGCCAGAGAGTCGTTCGACCGAGTGCATAGACTGGAGCACGAGATATAAGTAGGCGAAGCCTGGGAATCGGGCTATAACGAACCTTGTTCCTCGTCGCCCTGGTTCGGGAGCGATAGCGTCCGCAGGGCGGCCCGGCGGCCTGTGCGATATGATTCCGTGACCTATGGCAGGAACGTCAACGAACGACGAGTAGAAGAGAAGAGTAGACGAAAGCGGGAGACTGCATCACACGTGTGACATACCACTCGACAGCTGGTGGCAGGGAAGAACTGCGGGTGTGCGCACGCGCGGAGCTGGCACAGACGCCACCTTCCTGCGGTCCACCCGAACTTTGGAAGGTCGTACGTGCGGACAGTAATACTGGGAGGAACAGGCACGTGGCGGACTACAGCACCATCCTCTGGAGGGCGTATATGACCAGGGTATCAGGGCGGATGCCAACGGTATGGGCCAAGATCCAGCATACGCCCTGGAGTAGGATATGTTCGAGAGCGCTTCCAGCATTCCCGTACGGAGAGTGTTTGCCCCCCGCCACCCACAGGGGCATGGGGCAAGTTCATGCATATGCTGTGCTTCATGGCTACTGTACACCCCGTTTGATGTACGACTGTCCACCATACTTAGTCGCCGCGTCCAGTGGTCATAGCACGTCTCTTCACGCACCTTTCTCTACAAATGTTCCTCGGAGATGTACACAGAGTTGACGTCGACTCCGTCCTTAAACCAACGCTCTTCCTCGGTGATTGCCACGTCGTTCCCGCTCATCTGACGCTTGCGCATGAGACCATCGTCGTTGAAGGTCCAATCCTATCGCAGGCGCATTAGGTTTGGTATCCGGTAAGGAGGATGGGCCGCCATACCTCTAGACCATAGGTACGGTACCATTGCTTCGTACCGTCCGGGTTGCCCTCGTACCACTCGTAGAAGAACTGGTAGCGATGAGTGACGCGTCCTTCTACCTTCCCCCTGCGAATGACATACCTGTACGGCGATCTTGTTGTCAGTGAAGGCGAAGAGTTCCTTGCGTAATCTGTAGCCGTTCTCCTTGGCCCACTTCCTCGTGAGGAACTCGACGACCTGCTCACGTCCCTTCAGGAACGTGTCGCGGTTACGCCAGATGGTGTCAGGCTATTGAAGATACCACGCTTAGTCAGCTACAGCGTTGTGGCGCATGAATGGCTTCGAACGTACTGTGTAAGCAAGCGATACCTTCGCAGGGTCCTTGGTGTTCCAGAGATCCTGGGCGATCTTGACCTTCTGCAGGGCGGTCTCAGCGGTGAACGGTGGAGTGATGGGAGCCATTGCTCGTGAGTGAATTGCGGCCACTGGCATCCTGGGCAGTGCTTTATAACGGCGCTCGCACTTGAAATGGACGGGAGCGCCAGAGCCGCCGGCTGCTGACCGGGAGCGACACGGCACTCGCGCGAGTATTGATCGTACCGGCCCACTGGCCGCGCCTTCTACTGTGAGCTCCGTGAGGAGTGGCATGTAAGCGACGAGGGCGGCAAAGAAGAGGTCTGAGCCTTCACTTTCCACGATGCACGTAAGCGACAGGGAGAAGAGGGGTTGGACTACATAGGCGCCCAGGCCCGTGTGCATCAGGGAGAGGCGGCTATGAAAGGGCCCACGCAGAAGATGTTGGTTATACCCGAGTGCATAGCGGCAGCCGTGTACAGATTTCGCTCCGGTCAGAGTCATGGTGGCGAGGCTGGAAGAAGGATGAACGAATCCAGACCATCCACGTATGTACGGCGTTCAGCACTAAGTCTAGATACTGCATCTCGCCTTGAGGCGCAAGTGCGTGAAGCTCAGTCATCCAGCAAGCACTATGCCGTGCGTTTCACGGTCGAGCCGGACGTCAAGGCTCATCGATGCACCATGGCGGGGGGTGGAGCCCTAGGATGTGCGTCCCTCGTCAGGCTCTAGTACTTGGAATGCAACCACGCCAGCCGTGGTAGACCGGACCAATCGTTGAACGGAAGGCGCACTGCAAGGGACGTCGAGGGGTCGATTGTCTCGCCCCCGTGTGCTGTGGCTACTAACTGCAACATATAGATAGATGGGTGATAAATCACTGATCCTCCGTTTCCAGCCGCTGCAGAGCATATGTTTGCCGGCGTCGGACATAGACCATCTGTTGAGTTGACGGCTAGAATGAGATAAGCTGTCCGCAGATGGATCGAGGAGGTCGACCATTCAGACCGCTACTATTATGATCAAAGGCCTTCTCGCCGAAGGCCGGACACAGAGCGAAGGCGATCGGGCACAGGTGCCCGGATAGGGCAGGAGATCTGAGAGTGTCCGAGTAAGTCACCAGTCTCAGCTTGAGGCAAGATACGTGCGTACCGTGGCGCAAAGACAACAATCCACCGAAGACTTCAAAGCAGCATTCCCGGATTTCCTACGAGTTTACGATGCAATGGATCGGCTGAAGGAGTCAGCTAGGCAAGGCCGGAGGACCCATCACGGTCACTTGCGCTGAGCACTTTGGAATCTCACGTATCCAGACAGCATGGACATCTTGAGACACGGCTTGATATCGGCGTCAGCAGCAGCAGCAACCGCGTATAATAATCGTTCCGTGGTACCTGGCCGCGAGGGGAACGGCGCGGGAGGCTATGGGAGCAGGGCCTTTATCAGCCCTGGAACAGCGTCAGCGTACCTGGCCATCGCAGTGCACCCTCTTAATGCTAGAATCGAGGAGCCCACTCACGCCTGGCTTGTCCGCCGCTTGTGTTCGTCGTAAGGCATCGAGAGCCTCCGCAACCAGCTGGGGGACTTGATGCTAGATGAGACTGCCGCCGGTCCAAGTCAAAGCTATCGCACCGCGAATTTGCGTCGGTACTGATTGAGGCCCACAGAGCCAGAGCTCGGGTCAGCAGCTCACGTTCTATCTGTAATACGGCAGAACTTCAAAGAAGAGCAGGCCATGACGCATGCCGGGGACGACCATCCAACGTCACTGCGAGATGGGCATCGACGCTAGATCACCTATGTAGGACTCTGTCTGAGCGCAGAGCAGCGGGTTCGTGCCGTAATCAGGTTACAGTTCAAGCAGCAAGAGGCAGAACTAGATGAGTAAGGATTCGCGGTGTGGATTGGAGACTGAGAAGACGGCGTTAGAAATCCCAGTGGGTCGCCGCGTGGCCACAGCCACAAGGAGGCTTGTCCTGCCGGCTTTTGCCGCGTCGCGTAAGCGCACAAGGGTCGTCCCTGTCTTTTTTTTTTTTTTTTTTGAATCGTGCTTTTCTATCCCGCTCATACGTAGTACAGGTGCGGCTATGACTCGAGGGTCGTCCCTGTCACGACTTGGAGCAGAACCATAGGACGGAGTCCTCGCGAGTCAAAGACTTCGGAATTCCCTACAGGGTACGTTTCCTCTCGGCGAGGCCCAAAGTCACCGGGTTGCAGTTCACTGCTAACAGTGCAGCATGACGCGTACTCTAGCTAACCTTGTTCTAGCGCCTCCGCAGGAAAACTCGCCGGGGTGGAACAACAGCTGCACTCTGCGGCGCAGCATGTTTTGGCAGCAAGACTGCCTTTTAGGCGGCCGGAAGCGTTGAACTGAAATCTGCTAACGCCTTGTGGCGGTACACGACGATGGCAGTGCGTTCAGTCACGAGAGGCATCGACTCACGCTCAGGGCTTCCAGCCAGCACGACTCGCCCCGATCCGTTCGGCGGTATCATCATGCGGGGGCCCGGAAACGCAAGTTGATACAAACTTGGCAGTCCGACGCCATCGACTGAGCAGCACAGTGGCGGGTGTCAACCACTCTAAGTTGCCTTCAACGAAGCCGAACGCGTAGGCCACTTGATCGGGGTGTTGAACATCGTCGAGGTGCCACCGCGATTCTCCTAAAAGCCCCGGGCGCTCTAGGTTTGGAGCGACGGGAGGCATCGGGTATTGGGCGATGCAGACTCCGAGATCGACTCAGTACGGCCCACGGAGTGGTACGCCGACGATTTCTGTCTACTACGACCAGTGAAGTACTGATAGGTGTAGTTTGGTTTCGGCAGTGTCTCCCGATACCTCCATCGCACGCGAGCTCCTTACCCATCCAGGCTGACAAATCACCACATCGTCGTAATGTTCATACAATTGGTTCGCATGCGACAATCATGTTTGGCCACAGATCCTGCCCTAACCTCGTTCGTCCTGCTATCGTCATCTTCCCGTCCTCCCGCAATTCCGACGCTCCTCGACGTACTTCGAGTCACGCAGTGTTTCATGAGCTCTGCTCCGATGTGCAGCTATGACGAACGCCGCAGGCGAGGCGCTGCGAAGATGATAAATCTTCCAATGTGTTCGACCTGGCATAGGAGGCTCTGAGTCGTATATATACGTGTGCATGTACCTGACAATGTAATATCAGCAGAAGCACAGTACAACACATTCTCGTCGATGTCTACTACCGCTCGTCCGCTCAATCGAGGCGCAGCATGCCTTCCTTGTCGCAAGCTCAAAGCAGTGAGTCTGCTCTCCTTGCAGGGGACCCTGTCGTCGACGCTGACATACCCGCAGCGATGCGATGGTAATAGACCCGCCTGCGGACGCTGCGTTGCCAACAATAGGCCCGACGACTGCGAATACGCTATCGGTGGCGAGGTCACTCGTTCTCGCCTGCTTGAGGAGAATATCGCCCTCCTGGAAGCCAGGATCCGTGAGCTCGAGAACCCGAACGAAGCTCAATCTATGAGGCTGCATAACCCTCATCCGCAGAAGGCCGTCGCTGGGAGCTCCTCTGGGACGCATCCATCCCATTCCTCTAATCCCTGGCTGCATTCGCCCGGAACGCCGCAACAAACTGGTGGGTACTAGAACTAGAGCGTAAATGTTAGTGGGGCACTGCTCATCGTCTGTACAGTCACTCCAGGACCACTATCCGCTCAGCAGCCTCCCACACACGCCGAGGCTCGCGCTCTGTGAGAAAATCGCTCTACGCATGCTCTCCATCACTGAATGTCCTTGTCCATCAGTTTTCAGGGTTTCATGGCTCACACCTCTCAACTCGGTCTGTTCTTGAATCCCGCCAGGTTTGCCCGAGCGGTCGGTCTTTCTCCTGGTTCCCCTGGCGCCGTCGACGAGCTTCTCATGAACGCCGTGTATCTTTGGGGAAGCCGCTTGTCAAGTTCAGCCACGCTTCGAGCCAGGGAGGAATACTTTTCCGCCAAAGCTGTGCAGGCGGCTTCAAGCGCCATCCTATCAGCCCAGTCCGTAGCGCCTGTCAACGGTGTCCTACACACGTTGCAGGCGGAGGTTCTCCTCGCCAACTATTTCTTCTCGTCCGGCCGCTTTCTAGAGGGCAAGTACCACTGCCTCGCCGCTGTCGCTCTGATCACAGCAAGTGGATTGCACCAACTGGACGTGGCCGCTCTCGCCGGGGCTGGGGTGGACTCCGTATCTGTCGGCGAAAAGATCCACGCCTTCTGGACTGTGTACGCACTAGATCAAGCGTGGTCCGCGGCGATGAACGCCCCACCTTCCATATGCCAGCGGGGTCGGACGGGCTTCATAATCACCACCCCCTGGCCGCTCGCCAGTGAGGCCTACGAACAGGTGCGTATACGCCGTCCGACTCTAATTTAGCCTAATGACGTGTGTCTAGGGCATCATGATTCCACGTCGCGGCTATGGCTACTCGGTCGTCGACTTTCTCCAGGGTAGAGCTGACGAGTCTGGGGAAGAGTTCTCGCGTCTTGCACTCCGTGTGAAGGCCGCTGCGCTGTTTTCTGGCGCTGTTTACATCTCTTCTCAGTATCGTCCAGGTACGTCGGGGCACTGTCACGCTTCGCACCACGGTTTCTCTGACTACTCCATCATGTCCCGATCACTATCATCCCTGCCGCAGACCTACCAAACCGAGGGGAATTCTTCGTTCAGTTCACCGCTCTCGACAATCAGATAGAGATCTTCCATAGCCAACTTGCCGCCATCCGGAACAGAAGCCCAGACGACATGCGCGAACTACTCATCTGCCGGACACTCGCCTGCGTGGCCGCTATCCACCTGCACTCCGCATTCGCTAACCATCAGCCGACCTCCAGGCAGAAAATTCTCACTGTCGCCGTCGCATCGGCGAGAGCTCTGGACATCATCCATGCCAATCAATACCAGCATCTAGACGCTGTGATAGCTGTGAGTACCACGTCTTATGCTTTCGATGCTGCCGTCACAAACAATACTGATTCGCAACCAGCTGCTCTGGACTACCATCTGCGAGACCCTCGTAGCGGAGGTGAGACGTCTCAAACGCAATGCTATACCTGTGCGACAAGAGGACATGGCGAGAATTACGACGAGTCTAGACAAGATTGAAGGTGCGATGAGTTCGATGACATATGTCAGCCCTTTGATGGGTGAGTGCTCAACAATTGCGACGTCGACGCGAATTAATTGATATATACTGCTCAGCTTCGAAACTTGCCGAACTGCAGCAGACAAGAGCTACCATCCACTAGGCTCGCATTGAGATCGCTCCTCCCAATCTGAAGGGTATGGTACCACCACACTAATATCAGACAACTTGAGGAGTGTTAAAGACTCCGTTGAAGTCCTGCTTCTCTTGCCGTTTCTTGGTCAATATTACCGTGACTCGTTATCTGTATACCCGATATGTACAGAATCCCCTAGATGAGATCGAATACATCTGCATATTTATTTCTCCGTCCGCCACACCTGCTGCTGATGCGGCGCGACGGTGGCAATGTCATTCCCGTAAAGTACCTCTCGGATTCATTCTACTATGCCTGCCAAATCCGGTAGAGCGCCACGCGATGATCATAGTCGGGATGAGTGGGCGCCTCCTCCGCTGTATCCCTTGACTATCCCTTGCACTCACCCGGCCGGCACTCATTTGACCCCCCTACCCTGTAGTTCATCTGTGCTGCCGGGAACATCACCAGAGTAGAAGCCACGCTTTGCCTACCACAACTGACTCGGACTCGATGGCTTCTCTAGCCAAGCTTACGTCGCTGTCGACGCAGACGCTCTCGCTGCTCCTCGAGCGTCAGCGACTGCAGACCCTGAATTCGACATCCCTGCACACTCCTCAGATTGCGAAGAACCTCGAACAGCTAAGATTGGGAATACTGGAGATGGAGGAACGGGAGGGTCCCTCGGAGGCGTCACGGCTACTGCGATCGCAACACGAACGGATGCGGGGTATGCTGGGTCCGGAGGCAGACGCAGCGGGAGTGCAGAGGTATGCTTCTCGCTCAATGAGTTGTCTTCAGAGAGTCATCTCACGGAAAACAAGATGTGAAGAGCTTCGACCGCTAGTACCTGAAGCAGCTGCCTCCAGCTCATCATCACCCGTCCCCGGATCCCCGGTGGCTCCGTCCCCCGCCCCCGCGTTCGCAGCGGCTCCCAGCAATCCAGAGTACGCGCCCTATACGGATGATCCTGAAGCAGGCTACTCTTCGGAGGAGATGCTGCTACAACAGCGGCAAATCATGGATGACCAGGACGTGCATTTGGACGAGCTCTCGCGGTCGATCACCCGCCAGCGGGATATTTCGCTGCAGATCAATGACGAGCTCGACGTACATACGGGTCTCCTTGAAGGGCTGGACCATGACCTGGACCGGACGGATAGTAGGCTCACGCAGGCGAGGCGAAAATTGGATAGAGTAGCCAGAGGTGCTAAGGAGAACGGTACGTCTGAACTCCGGTGGACTACATGGTGCAAAACGTTTGATACCAACGTATCCGCAGGTTCCACCGTCATGATCGCCCTGCTCATCCTCGTGCTACTCATTCTAATAATTGTCTTCAAGACATAACTCCAGGACGCGTATACCCCGGCTTTCCAGCATCGCATGTATGGATATGTACATCACATTTCACCTAATTCAGCATTGGATGGTGTCCATGACCCTCTAAGTCGGCGCAGCGAATGTCGAGGCACCTGCGCTTTCGTGTCTGGTTCCGTGTGCCGGACCTTGCGCAGGACTGCGCGGCCCGCACCAATGGTCGGTCTGAAAGGGTGCCGACGTAGTGTCAAGCCCTGTAGCCGACACGATTACAGGCCAACCAAAATTCGGTTCCTCCTTCCTCGCACCAGCCAAGCGGCCCCAAGTCGCACTCCGCACATGCCAAGAGCTTCAGCTTCCGCCCCCCGGGACCTGCGGGCGTAGCTCAGTGTCACAGCCACAGGATAGAAGAGGCACATGCCGACGTACCCGTGGCCTGCACGGCACGCGAGAATCCAATATTCTCAAATGCCATAGCGTTTGGTTTGACGAGCCACCACTGCGCAGTAGCAGGCGGCGCGGGGAGCGCGCCGAGCGACTCCGGGAGCCTCTGCCCCGGAGGTTCAAGCTGCACGCTTTCGCGCTCGACCCAGCTGGCGACACCGCTCTTGAGGATGACGCTCCCGCAGCCCAGGCGCGGGCACAGCAAGTCGTACTTGTTGGTTAATAATCCCCCCGTTCCATCTCCGCCAATGTCCGAGACGACGTCTTTGACCGCGTTCGGGAATGAGGTGAGCAGGCGCGCGACGGGGCGCGAGCGCGTCGACGATCGTTGTAGCGCCTCCCAAAGTCCCGCGGGGAGTTCCTGTGGCTCAGATGGAGCCTGTTCTTGCTGTGTCTGCGCGCCGGTGGTCTCGGGAGGTGCAGGGACAGCGCCAGCCCCTTGAATTTCCTTTCGCATCTCGTACCAAGGGCGCGAACCGTGTACTACCGAGCTTAACCCTGCCCACTGGAACCCAGCCTTCTCGTAGAACCCTCGAAGCTCCTCGTGGGCAATGAGCAAAATTCTCTGATAGCTGGCATTGTCCTCCCTGACTGCGCGCTCGGCACGCGCCACGAACTCTTTGACGAGGTTTAGGCCGACCTGGCGGTGGCGATGCTCGGCATCGATGCAGACCGAGTGGATGCAGATTGAGGCTGCGCCCGGGACGTGCGTCGACATCGACTCATGCGTGAGGGTGTCGTCCGGGGAGAGTGTTGCGCAGACGTAGCCGACGAGCTTGCGTCCTCTGCCGTCGGGCGCGGGGACGTACGCACCCAGAAAGAGTTCCGGGGCCTGAGATTGTCGGTACCTACGAACCCGTCAGGCAGTGCCCGAACGCAGTATCCGTGCAGCACCGTACCTGAATGTCTCCAAACTTCCGGCCTCGTCTTCCGGGTATCCTGGACAGCGCAAAGCGAACGTCAGTGCTGCTGATGCTGCGAGTTCGCAGTACGTTGTGTTACCGTTGGCTTCTATCCGATGCGCATCTTCCAGCTCTTCAGGAGAAACGAGATCGTAGAATATCGACATCTGTGATAGACTGACCAGGAACTATGCGCCCTGGCAATCGTTACTGCTGCAGTACTCGGATCGAGATATCGTCGTAGTCCAACAGTGTCCACAGTATTCTCAGTCAATCTCAGTTGCGGTCTCACCCGATGACGCAGATCTAATTGGGAGACTGCGCCACAATCTCTCCGCAATCTCCAGTGGGCGTCAGCGTCTACTGTACCGCAGCGCAGTGGCAATTGGTTTCGACGGCGAACTCGGGCTTGCGCTTGCACTGTATAGCTTCCCTCGACAAAGCGAATACCTCAGGAATGGGATGCGACAGAAAAGACCAAGGACAGAACGACCCAAAGATACAATTTCAGCGCGGCAGCTACAAAGCCAGAGCGTCCATGGGTGTGCGTGCGATATGTATATGCGAATGCGGACGGGACGGCGGGGCGAGACGGGAGCGTGTCGACAATGGGTGCACTCTCTGATCGTAGAAGAACAAACAAACAACAGATAACGACGGGGGGACTAGGAGAAAGGGAGGGGGGATATGTGATCTGCGAATCGGATCTCAGAGAGGGCAGTAATAGAGGCCAGCTAAACGAGAGGGAGCAGCCCAGGAGTTAAATTAGGAGAGGGAGAGTGCGCGTACTGATACAAGAATCCAGTGACGCCAATACCAGGAGGGGGCACGAATTTGTAGCGTCGGAGAACGAAAGCGAGGGGTGGACAGTGTTGCGTATATGCCGAGCGCAAAAGCAGCAGTTCTGGCATGACAAGACAGGGATGCCGGCAGGGTGGGGGTAGCGGTAGGGTTGAACGAGCACGAGCATGCGGAGGGGCCTAGCCCATGACGCTGGGGTAGCTCACGCTCTCGCTGAGATACTCGTTCCCGGGGTTGTACGTGAACCCGCGGAATTGGTCCTGCACGGTCTCGGAAAGCGGCGTGTCGTCGACGTGCGAGTCCTGCGGCTTCTCCCCGGTGAACTCCGCGTCGAAGTTCGCTACGTCCAGCACCGACTCCTACATTCCGATATGGTCGAGTCAGCGTCTTACACACCATGACCTAGCACGATACAGGACGAGAGCGGCACGCACCACAGTGGGCTTGAACGG
The DNA here is from genome assembly GCA_022385765.1 of Trametes cingulata. NCBI lineage: Eukaryota > Fungi > Basidiomycota > Agaricomycetes > Polyporales > Polyporaceae > Trametes > Trametes cingulata. The sequence goes on along the minus strand of MU277983.1, from coordinate 1,185,964 downwards.
AGGCTGGATCTTCTTCGCGATCAGCCTGCAGGCGGGTGCAATGACGCAAGCAACTCGTCAGCATTCTCCCGCATGTGCACATTCCTCGTGTGAAGCCTGAGGGCAGGCTGGGTGTAGGGAGAGGGACGTACCGGTTCCAGTCGATGTGCTTCGAGAAGAACGGGTGGCGCTTGATCTCTTCCGCGCCGTTGGCCCCTAGGCGCTTCGAGGGGTCGCGCTGCAGCAGGCCTGTGATGACGCTCATAGCATCCGGGGGCATGTCTGGCGGGAACAGCAGTGGATCGGAGAGGATGCGCTGATACATGATGTTCACATCCTCGTCGTAGAATGGCGGCAGACCCGTCTACGAGAAAAGCCGAGTTAACCGACGTCACATCGGAATGTGCGGAATTGAGGGTGGAGGTACTCTGACTAACCATCATCTCATACAGCAGCACACCGAGCGTCCACCAGTCGACGGTCTTCGTGTACCCTTGGTTCATGAGCAGCTCCGGAGCGATGTATTCCGGAGTACCGCAGAAGGCTGTGCATGACAAAGCATCAGCAGTCAGTTATTCAGTTCTTCCACAGTAGCCGCGAAGGAGCCTCCGCCGTGCTGCGTCAGGCCGGTACGCACTGTTCGTCTTCTCCGTCTCGGACATGTTGAGCTTACACAGGCCGAAGTCGCACAGCGCGATGTGGCCCGTGTAGTCGAGCAGGATGTTCTCGGGTTTCAGGTCGCTATCCCCCGCCGCGTCAGCACTCGAGTGATGTAATGCACGGCATGGCGAGGCTTACCGATACACGACGTTGAAGCCGTGCAAGTGCTCGAGCGCGCACAGAAGCTCGGCAGCATAAAATCGACTCCGGTTCTCGTCGAACTTGCCCTCTCGCTGCAAGTGATAGAAGAGCTCTCCGCCGTTCACTTTGAGGAAGCAAGGTAAGATCAGCCGGCGATATCACACCCCGGCGCGTCTAAGGGACGTACCGAACGACATCACGAGATAGAGCTTGTCCGGCGTTTGGAATGAGAATTTGAGGGGGACGATGAACGGGTTGTTGACGAGCGCGAGCACGGTGCGCTCTGCGAGGATGTGCGTGATCTCGCCGGGGCGCGAGGCGATGTTCGCCTTGCGGATCGTCTTGAGCGCGTATATCCGCTGCGTGTCCTTCTTGCGGACCTGCATCACCTTGCCGAACGAGCCCTTGCCGATCACCTTGAGCAGCTCGAACTGCTCGATCGTGAGGGACTCGTGGCGCGCCGGCTTGAAGTCGATCTTGAGGTGGAACGCGCCCGAGCCCGCGGTCGCGTTGTACCATTGATCTGAGGCGTGCTATTTCCGGCCGTGCGGAGGTGGCCAATGGGGGAGAGCGCGCGGGCGGCGTAGCGGCGAGGCAAGGGAAGGAGGGGAATGCGAGCAGAGTCAGCATGGGCTCTCTGGGGGCGGCGACGGCACCGGGCGATAAGCATTACTCACATGTCCGTCCAAAACGGGGGTCAGATCCACACGCGCCATGAGGATGTCGTTGCCCATGTCCTCCTTACCGCGCACGGACTGGTTCGTGCGGAGGTAGGCAGAGACAGAGACGTTAGATGTACGCGACACATCGCTGCAGGCGTACAGTCGGGTTCAGCGGTGATTGGGTGGCACGTCAGAGAGGGTAACGTACAAATCTGCGCGGTAGTTCCACTCAGGCTTGGATAGGTCGCCGCCGAGGGCCTCTACGAGAATCTCGTTTTTGTCGAATTCGAGGACAACGTATGGAAGCCACCAGTATTGCTTGCGTTGCATGCTGTCGCGGTTGCTGGTAGACTTGCGAGCAGGAGGATGGGACTCGAGAGCCTTCTGAATCACCTCGGGCACTGGGACGCCAGGGGGAAGCGCGAGGCCGCGTCCTGCACAGCACAATGTCAGACCAAGCGGACGCGTCGTCTGGAGGGTCCATCGACGCACCAGAGAAGATACGGATGGTGAGGGTACCCGAGCGGAAGTTGTTCTCGGCAGCATCTGGGGGCTTGGGGGTGACGGAGCGCGAGGGGATGGGGGTGACTGAGCGGGAGGCGGCGCCGTTCTCCTTTGTGTCTTTTGATTCTGCACGGCGCGGACGATGTCAGCTACCGCGGGAGTTCTACACAGTGAATATGCATACTCTTGGAGCCGAGCTTCCAGGACATGGTGGCGGATTGAGGGAAAGAGGGGGGCTGAGCAGCGCCCGGCTGGGGGAGGACGAGCGCCGGATGCAGATGGTGGTCGGGATGAGAGGGCGTTGAGCGGCAAAACCACGCCTGCGATGTCACTTTCACTTTCTCGCTCGCCTTTCTTCTCTCTATATCTCTTCTAGCTGCTACGTTCGCATTCCTCGATGCGAAGATCTTATCTCGACGACGTGCTCAATGTCGGCCCATCTTGCAGGCTTTTGTGCTCATGTCCCCTATCTGCACCTCATCATTCCTCACGGCCTCTCTCTCCGACTCTCATCGGCATTCCCGCTCCTCCCACCCGGCCTCTACGGGCACTCAGCCGGACTGGAGATGTCAGGCGTTCAGGTCTTGTTGAAGTCTTGTGGTATTCTATCCTCGGGCGTCGCGCCCTGTGTCGCGCTCTCTATCACGTCTCGAGGCAACGACCTCCACCGAGTGCAATCATGTCAATCCCGTAGGCCCGCAGGGGATATTCGGGACCAACGTCACGGCGTGGATCGCTGCTAGCACAGCGCCCGCACATCATCTCGTAAGTCTCCAGCACTACCAAGCCTTCTCTGCGCGCGAATCGGCAACACCGTCTATTACATTCGCGCCCGGCGATACACTACCCCCTGCTATGCTGCGGTCTGCTTCTGCGGACCACCCTCCGCCCTCGATGCGCGCAAGATCTCCCACAGCGTCTTCCCTACCACGCTTGGGCCGTCGTTGCGCCAGTCCGCCCTACTTGCATAGTCGTCTACGATGTCCTTGTTCAGCACGCCTGTTGAATGTCGCGCCTTGACGATCTCCTCTGTGATGCTCTTGTGGAACTCTGGATGTCCTTGCACGGTGAAGATGTGCACGTTCGCAGGCGTGATCGATTCCGGCGACGCGTCTGGATATAGCTCGACCATCCCTTGGTTGGGAGCGATCGATGTGGAGCCGAGCAGATGGAAGGAGGGCGGCACGGCGGGTACGTGGTCGCGGTGCATCTGTTCGAGGTTCTGTGCGGCAATAGACGCGACGTTCAGCCGCCGTCCGCGATACAGTATGTCCAACCAGAACGTGTCTTACCAGCTTCGACACCCCAAGGAGTCTCTGCCCGATGTCGGTCAGGTCTATCTCCGTGATGCCCACTTCCCACTTTCCGTCATTCGGTACGCACTCGCCCCCGAGTGCGCGGGCGATGATTTGGTGCCCGAAGCATATGCCTAGTGAGAGCGCGTTAGGTACCGCCCACCACTCGGGTAGGAAACGGGACTGAGTCCTGACCAATCAAGCGGATATGCGGCTTCTCCTTAGCAAGGAATCGCACGTAGTCTGTTAGTTTGTTGATCCAATCTAGGTTCTCATAAGCCGACGCCGCTGAGGTGAGGTAAGTATCCGCGATACAGTCTCCGAATCGCAGACTCGGACATACCGGATCCTGTGAGCAATACCGCATCGTACTGATCCACATCCTTCGGGTACACCTGCTCGTTCCGCACATCATAGGCATCAACTACGAACTCGACGTCCCGATCGCCGACCGCCTGGAGCGAGTTGCGGAACAGGGTCTCGAAAATCGCGCCGTAGTCGCCCTGGGACGCGAGGATCGCCGGGAGGGGTGTGTCGCACAGGAGGACGGCGATCTTGTATGGCCGTGAGTTGGAAGAAGCGGACATTGTGTCGTTGTGCTGCGGTGATAGGATGTGTGTGCACTGTGGGACTACTGTGGGTGGAGGTCGCGGAAGAGCGTGAGATTGGGCGATCACGACACGCTCGGCGTAGATGACGATGGGTTTGTCAGTACTTATGTTGGATCCGGAGTCATTGTATTATGCATTCACGATCCTCAACTTTCAAGCTCCATCGTGAAAGTGTTTCGTGCTCTTCATCCTCGATACGTTTGCGGTGGCTTGGAGGTTGGCGATGATCGCCCGGGGTCGTGAAACTACGAGCAAAGCAGGCTACGTGCACGTACCATCGAACTTACCCCAGACTCGGAGGGCGCACTGGCAGCGCAGGCGTTGAGACTCGATGTTGGGTGAGTCTCTCGGATCATGCACTACGCGTGGCCATCTCTGAAGCTCGCGAGTCGCCACATAACTATCCCAAACACTGGTCAGATCGTCGAACCATTGTCGTCGCCGTACTCAACTGTCCATGGACAGACATGTCGAGGCCACAGATGAGTCGAATCCGTGAAAGCCGGACTTAGGTTGCCTTATCTCAGATTATCTCGCCCGATCTTGCCGCCGGCCTGCTTCCTTACACAGCTCTAGTGATGCAGACGGTGCAACCTTCGCACACTGACGCTCAAGCAGCCGCTAGGAAAGCCACAGTACGTTCGTCAGCCCCCTCTTATGTTGGAAAAAGTTGACACCTGCTTGTGCAGACAGAGAGCAGATTCCAAACTCCAGGCATCCCGTGCCTTTCCTCTTCCGACTCGCCTCCGAGGCTCGAGCAATGGGCCAAGGCTTTCAATCTGAGACGCCTCCCAGGACCGTTAGCGGCTTATCTCGCCTGCATGCCTGCGCTCGAGAGCCCTCCCCACGCCTCTCCAACCTGTCGCTGATAAGTGTGTCAATGACACGCTTCCGACGGCCGTCCTTTTCAGCTTTTCCTATCGTAATTCTCCGCCGATAAGCAATAGTCAACGCCGGTCAGAAGCAGAGATAGAGAAGCACTCGCTGCCCCGATGCCACATGCGGAGGCCGAAGCACTGCGCTAGCCCCGGGCTGGAGGCTTCTCGCTTCTTATAAACGCCAAGTTCGGGGACAGCGGTTGATTGTGCTCCTCGACCTTGGACCCCAGCTCTCTGCCGGCTTCTTCGCTGAAGTGGGAGACGCGCCTCGCGGTTTCGCATCAACGACCTCTGAGCGACTTGATCTGTCTCCCTCCGTCAAGTCTTCTCTCAGAAGCTACTATGTCTGCAAACGAACCTGTTTTGCCGCAGGGCGCGGGGTATGGTGTCGGTGAGTTTGTGTCTCTCATCTCGATCGACAACCGTGCTGACGATCATGGTTTTCCAGTCGTCGGTGTGTAGCATTGAGAATGTATGCGGTGCACATTGCTGAATATAGCGTCAAGGCATCGGCCTCTTCTTCAGCGCGTTCATGCTCGGCCTCACCGCGATACAGGCGCGGTATACGGGTTTCTCACCCAAGAACTCGGAGGAGTTCAACAGCGCGTCTCGCAGCGTGAAGCCCGGTCTCATCGCATCTGGGATCGTCTCTGCGTGGACGTGGGCTGCCACACTGGTGAGTTCTTGCATGCCATGCATATTTGGAGTGCCGGAGTAACCCCCATGTTAGCTGCAATCGAGTGCGGTGGCATACAAGGATGGTATCTCTGGACCATGGTGGTACGGCTCCGGTGCCACCGTGCAGGTCCTGTTGTTCGCCCAGGTTCGCCATACTGTTGTTCCTCGACGCATATAGCCTAACACTAGGCTTGCACAGCTGGCTGCGAAGCTCAAGCTCAACGCGCCGCACGCGCATACATGGCTCGAGATCGTTGCGGCACGATGGGGCACCGTCGCGCACCTTGTCTTCATGTTCTTCGGTCTGGCGACGAACATCATCGTGTCGTCTATGCTCATTCTCGGTGGCTCGGCAACTGTTACCTCTCTGACAGGCATGAGCACTATTGCCGTAAGTCCAAATGCCATCGAGCTTGCAAAGGACCATGGGCTCATGCGCTCGCCCAGGCTTGTTTCTTGATCCCTCTGGGAGTCGCCATCTACGTCGTCGTCGGTGGAATGCGAGCGACTCTGCTTTGCGACTAGTAAGACATATCCGCACCCTCGTCGCTGAACAAAGACTGAGAGTCGTATCACCCAAAGCACTCACACGACGGTGCTTTTCGCGATCATCTTCGTCTTTGTGTACACCGTCTACGCCACGAGCGACAAAATCGGCAGCTTCCAGGCGATGCACGACCTCCTAGCCAAAGCCTCGGAGGCAGCGCCCGTGGCGGGCAACGCGCAGGGCTCCTACCTCACAATGCGCTCGAAGAACGGCCTCATTTTCGGCGTTATCAACGTCATTGGCAACTTCGCGACTGTCTTCCAGGACCAAGCTGTATGCGCCATTCTCTACAATCCTTCGAGAGAGTGACTCACGGCTTTGTGATCATAGTACTGGCAACGCGCCATCGCGTCCCGCCCAGCGAGCTGCGTCAAAGCGTACCTCCTCGGCGGCCTCGCGTGGTTCGCCATTCCCTTTATGTTCTCCACCACGCTCGGTCTCGCTGCCGTTGCCCTTCGCGGCGATCCCGCCATGCGCACGCTCTCGCCCGCCGATGTTTCTGCCGGCCTGCCCGCGAGCGCGGCCGCTGCTGCCCTTCTGGGTAAGTCGGGCGCGGCTGCGTTGCTGATCGTGTTGTTCCTAGCCGTCACGTCAGCGACGTCTGCGGAGCTCATCGCCGTTTCATCGATCTTAACATACGATGTCTACAAGGTACGCTCCGAGAGGTCAAGCCCTCTATGCGCGAAGCGTCCTAACACATTCTGTGTAGAAATATTTCAACCCGCAAGCGACCGAGGCTCAGATTCTGAAGATGTCACACGCGATGGTCGCGCTCTTCGCCATCGTCATGGGCCTCCTGGGAGTCATTTTCTTCTACATCGGGATCTCCATGGGTTGGCTCTATGTCAGTGTTCCTATTCTGTCTCGTGCCATCCGTTTGGGTCGCTAACAGGTTGATGCAATTGCAGGAGTTCATGGGCGTGGTGCTCGGTTCTGCGGTGGTCCCGATCGCAATGTGCATCACCTGGAGCAAGGCGAACAAATGGGGCAGCATTTGCGGTGCCATCTCCGGCTTCTGTGTGGGCATCATTGTGTGGCTCGTTACGACGTCTTCGTTGAACGGCGGCGAGCTGAGCGTTACTGTACGTGACCAGTGTGAGGTCGCGTGCATGTCATGGAAGTACTAACTGTGCGCAGACGACTGGAGGGGACTTGGAGATGCTCGCAGGCAACCTTGCGTCCATCGGCGTCGGTGGAATTGTGACCGTCGTCACCTCTCTCATCGTCAGTAACCCTCCTACCATTGCCATCATCTTGTTATTGAAGCTCCTACAAGTGGCCCGACAACTTCGACTTCGAAGCGACCCGTGCCATCAACCGCACCTCTCTGCACGAGAAGGACGCCTCTCAGGGATCCGAGTCAATCGACGACTCCGCCAGCGAGAAGAAGCGTCCTACTGCAGAGGTCACGCTCCAGCCTGTCGTCTCCGCCACCGCCGCCGCAGAAGAGGAAGAACGTGAGCTCGACCCGGTCGCGCTCAAAAAGTCGTTCAGCATCGCCGCTTGGGCGTCCGTCATCCTCGTACGTCTCTCCTCGCCCCTGTGGACATGCTATATGTGTCGCGGAGTACTCACTCGGTGTGCAGACGTTGGTGATGCTCATCATCATCCCGCTTCCGCTCTTCTTCGCGCAAACGGTATACGGCGTCGGCGGGCTCACAGCATGGGTCGTCATCGGCATGATCTGGGCGTTCTGTTCTGCCATTGCGGTCGTGCTCTACCCGCTTTGGGAGAGTCGTGCTGCGCTAACACTCATAAGTCGTGGCGTGATCAAGGTGAGCAGAGCTTCCTCCACGGAGTGGGATGGGCGAAGGGCTAACAGTGGTGCCTGTGACATTGCAGGATATATTTACCAGGGGAAGCGGGAAGTTCGTAGAACAGCCGGCAAACCCCAATGCATGACGGAAGAGAACGGATGCAACCACACAAATACATGCATGATGCAAATGTATCTAGTACAATTGTCCCTTTTCTCAAATTTATCTCCATGTTAACTGTCTGTGTGGTTGATTGCGAAGGGAGGTTTGAGTCTCCGCAGCTGGGGTTTGAGCGATCGTGAGTTGAAGAAACATCATACAGCAACTGCACAACGTAAGGATACACAACAGCGTGCGCTCTAATAGCAACATCAAGCAACACTGTACACCACATCCTCCCACACCACACCGATGCACTCAGCTCAAGCCGCCTTCGCGCTGCCCCAAGCGACCTTTTGCCCGCCAGTTCTGGGTGCCGGAGCGGAAGGCTGGGCGTCACCGGACTTGCCGGCGTCGCCCTGCTGGGCTGCAGGCTTGGGCGGGATGGGGAGGGGGGCGTTGCGGAGCGTGTCGAGGACACGCTGGGCGTGCTCGGTGTTGCGTATGAACCAGCCGGCGTACCGACGGCCGACGGTCGACTCGGCGATGTGGACCATGTTCTGTAACACACATGTCAGCGGATCTATCGCTGACAAAGAGACAGGTGAAGCAGCCCGTACCTCGTTGATGACGAAGTCCAAATCGCTCGTGGACGTGATCTGCCCGTCCAGTAGCCCCTTCTCGTTCTCGACGCGGCTCACGCTGCGGCTCGCCTGCTTCATCACCATCAGCTGCTGCACCATCTCCTCCTCGTCCGCGTCCAAGAAGTTCGCGAGCTTCGACGCGTCGAGGCTCGTGTACAGCTTCAGGAAGCTGCGCAGCGTCGGCACGGGCGCCTGCGCGCGCACCTCGTCGAGGAAGAGCTGCAGGTGCCGCTGCGCGGGCTCGACCGGCGGCTCGTCGATGTACGCCTGCAGCAACTCCGGGTCGTCGTACGGCGGCGGGTTCGCAGCGATGAACTTGGGGCACGCGTACAGGAAGAGCTCCTCGAACGCGGGGATGCCCTCCTCTCTGCGGGCACGACACAGAACGTCAACACCGGCTCGGGATACACAGTTATGTGGCACTGGCTGCACACGGGGATGTCCCACTCACCCCCTCGACATCTTCGCGAACTGCTCGCCATACCGCTCCTTCACAATGTTGGAAATGTTGTCGTCCACGCGGGTAGGCGATAGCGCGTTGCAGATTGCGAAGAGCGCGTACATCCGGTCCGCGGTCTTGTTGATCTGCGGACCAAGTAAGCAAACTGCAAGGCATTCGGTGAGACAAACAACGTACCTGGTCGTACTGGTAGCTCCTCGTGTGGTATTGCCGCATTCGGAGGATGAAGTTGAGGATGGAGACGAACGAGCGGATCGCGTCAGGGTATCTCCTGAGCATGATGTAGCAGAAGCCGACGTAGTAGTACGTCGTCACATGGCAGGCGGTGACACGGGTGAACGGCGACTGCAGGACCATGTTCAGCTCACTTTGATGGGGCAGAATGATACAGAAGATACGCACCTTCTGGTTAAGCTCGACGTTCTCCATAACCTTCAGCGCGAGCGTGAAGTCGCCGAGCAAGCTGTGCACCCGGAGGAGACCGATGATGCTGAAGTAGCCGAGCAACTTGTATAGCGGCCGCGTGCCGTACTCCCCAACAATCTCGCTGGACGTTAACACGTCAATTCTGGCTGTAAATTTAGTAGACGGGAGTCGAGACACGTACGCAATCTCCTCTGCGCTCTTGCTGTCCTGGAGAGCGATCAGGTGTTCGTTGATTTTCGACTTTTGGATCAGGGAGTAGAGGACGTTCAGGACACTGTATGAGCTCCACACCTATACAACCAGTTGGTTAGAGGCTGTCGCTGACAATGCAACCAATGTTTTCTGCTCACCTGACTGCCTTCCGCAAGCAGAGCCAACTCCTCCTCGGTTTTGTTTTTAACCTTGGAGCGCCAGACGCAGAACGACTGGAACTGGTAGATGAACTCGTCGATGATGTCCCACAACCACTGCTCGGGCAGCTCAAGCTCAACGGGGCCATCGGAGTCTGTAGGTGTCTAGGTATGAGATGGCAGAATAGCAGAACGAGTACACTAGGTTGGCGTACTCAGGAGGTAGTTGAATAGCTCGCAGCTGTTCTCGTACGAGTGAAAACGGTCGTCGATATCCGGGGTGAGTCTTGAGTAGACGTGACGGTAGTAGAGTTCGCGGTAGAGGATGAGGAAGATCTGGTCTGGAAGCAAACCACGCGTCAGCTGCTGCGCCGGGGAAGCAGGGTTGACAAGAGCTTTGGTGACACACCATCGTTAACGAGAGGCGCGATGACTTCTGCCTCGGGCCATTCGGTCTTCGAGTAGAATTTCTCGGTCAATCGGTTCCAGCCGCTCTCATATGCAACAGTGATCTCCGCAAGGTTGTGTTCGAGGACTGCTTTATGGAAGTGCGCGATGAACTATAGCAGGTCGGATCTTGCGCACAGCGGAGGGACTTGCGGGGTACTCACTCGTTTTACGACGTCAGGGATTTGGGCAAAGGCCTGCTGCTGTGCAACCTGCTGTTGCATAGCAATCAAGGTGGCCTCGTCTATCCTGGGCTGCGCTAACGACGGGAGAAGTTCAACGTTGGGCGAATGCACGAGGTTGGATGATGCGCACCGTCATCGTAGAGGCCGCTCTGCCCGTAGGTGCCAATCGCGAGATTGAGGTCGACGTCCTGAAAATCCTCGTCGAGTTCCGCGTCCCAGAGAGGTTTGCGATGCTGAGCCATTTTGAGGAGACCGAGTGCGAGGGGGAAGCAGCAGAGCCGGAGGACCAGAGACAGAGAGAGAGAGATACGCGCACGCCGAGTTGGCCTGCCGCTGCTCGACTCGTCTGCAAAAATTCGGGCAAGCGCACAGCGTTCCCAGCCGCCACAACCCGACGCGCACCAGACCGAGCTGCATTTGGAAGGAGATCCCTGATCTGGCCGGTGGAGGCGCCCAGAGGGCTGTAACAACTCTCTCTGAACTTGTACTCTTGACATACTCCTCCTGCAATCACTCCGCGACGGGGCTCTGCGAGGCTTGGGATGCTTAACTGGACGGCCTTGTGCTGAACGCCGACTTAGCTCTCCTGTACTTTAGCTGCTTTCATCGCTGCTCGTGATTCCGCCTGCTCAGGTGTTTGTTTCCGCTAGCATGGGTGTTCTCCCCGGCAGTGGTTCAACCTCTTTCACGGCGGCAGAGTCCAACCTCGTACGAATACTCAAGAGTGGATCTCGGCGACGCAAAGCACCCGCCAGGCCTCGCGCTCGGTACAGTTTGCCTGGATTGATTGACGGCCCCTCTGCATCAGCTCCTACTTCGGAGCGAGCGCAGGACGAGGCTAGTCCCTCCACTCTGCCAGCTTCTCCTCATGTCTCCGGCGAGACCCCAATAGCTGTCCTTAGACATTCGGGATCCCCTGTTCACCCGCGGGACGTTATTCGTCACGTCAGCCGCATTGAACCTTACGCACCAAAGGTGAGCGTGCGGTCAGTTGCGTTGTTTCTGCCGCTGCTTATTCCGGCTCACTGTAATGTAGAGAACTACCTCTAGCTCGAGAGCACAACACCGCTTTCTGCAGGCCTTGGACATATTGGAAGCCTCTCGGGGAAGAACCCGAAAGGTACACACTTGTGGCTTCTGTTCTCGCAATGCACTCGCGTATCTCTTCAACTCACCTTTGCGTAGCAGTCGCAGCAGGAGAACTTGTCTGAGGATGAGAAAAAGCTGCTGAACGAGGCAGCTCGTTTGAGAACGGTCACAAGGCTACGGGCTGTAATCTGGGACGCGTACGGACACGAGTACACTCCGCGTCCATTTGGCAGTACATGTTACGGCGCGGGCAATCTGGAAAGCGACGTCGACGTCACGATCATTGTAAGTTCTCGCCCAGTACTCAGTAACACGATTTCGTGCGACGAAAAGCTGTAGGACGAAAGGAGACCTCACGGAATCGCACCCGATGATACCGAACCGCTACCTAGTATGTTCCTTCGCATCATGCCACCCGCACCGCTGAAGGCTTTCTGTTCGATCCTCCATAGAGATTTACAACGTTAGGTAATGTCCTGATATCACACGTATCGAATGCCGTGTACTCAGTCCTATAGTCATCTCGGCCGACAGCTGATGAAAAACGGATACGAGTACGTACGGTGGATACGCGCAGCGGTCCCCATTGGTAAGTCGCTGGACTGCGCCCTCACATGTCTCGCACACGCTCGCTCGGACTTACGCTCCCGCCTCTTCTCGTCAGTGAAGTTCACAGATCCCAGAACCGGCCTCTCGTGCGACGTGAACATTAACAACCGCCTCGGGTTGTACAACACCGCGCTCATCGGGCAGTACTGCCAGCGCGTGCCGTACCTCCCCTTGTTCCTCCGGATCATCAAGGCATGGCTCAAGTCCGTCGACCTCAACAATCCCTCTCCGACCGACCCCGGGAAGCCGAAGTCTTTCAGCAGCTACGCGATCACGCTCATGACGATCGCGTTCCTGCAGGTGCGTGCACTGTTCCTCCCGGGCTCCTCACTGTTTGCCTCTCATCACCTCTGCGTCCCACCCGCTGACGTGTCTCCTCGCTCGTGTATCGGGACAGAACGCGGGCCACGCACCCAATCTGCAAGCGGACACGGAGCTGCTGGAGGACACGTACTTCTGGGATAACCGCTTCGGTCTGCACCGCCCCGTGCCCATCCGGTTCGGGCGCTGTAGAGACTGGGAGCCCCCGTTGCACGACCCGCCGCCCACGTTCGACGACTGGCTCTGGTGAGAACGACCTGCCCCTCATCCTAGTGTTCGCTATCCGGGCTTTGGCTGATGTGGCGCCTGCAGGCATTGGGGCCATGCGTTCGAGTACAGCGTAGACGCGATCAGCATGAGCGACGGCGGCTTTATCCAGCGGCCCGAGGTGCCGCCGCAGGAATGGGGCCACAGATCCGGCGGGCACAACCGCGACGCCGGGGTGATCGTCGTCTTGGACCCCTTGACGAGCCGGGTGAGTGGCGGTCCTGCGCGATGCGAGTAAGAGGTTTGCCTGATATGTTGTGCGACGGCTAGAATTGCACGTTCGCGATCTCGGGGGAGGTGCTGGAGCGCTTCAAGCAGGCATGTAGGGACGAGTGGTTGAAGCGGAGGTCGTGGTCGTCAGAGTGATAGCACAGGTAACGAACGGCTTCTGGGAACGCCTTGTACCCCGTGTGCAAGGTGCCTACAGCACAAGGTGGTAAGTGCAGCTTGAGAACGCACTGCCGGCAACGCCAGCACCAATTGCCATGGCTCATTCAAGACGAAGACGTTGCACTCCACATACTAGCATGTTTACGTCTCGTTCTCTAACGAGGCTTCGCATGCAGCGAAGTAGGTATACGTCCCCTCAACATCGCGATTCTCGCTGAGGATGCCCCGGTAAGCAGAGGTGCGCGGGTCAGGTCTTGACGCCTTGACCAGGTCAAGTGGAGCTGGGGTCTGACCAAAAGTCGGACCCGGGGTCTGACCACAGCCCTGACCCGTCGGGGAGGTCAGCATCGCTGAGCGCTCGAGGCCTGGCGCGCGCATCCTCCACTGACCTCCGGGAGGCTCCTGCCCTCAGATGACCCTTGCCTAAGACAGTAGGTGGTGTAGATACTGTATTCCCACGTGGGCTCCACTTGACGTCGACCCAAGGTCTGACCTTTTTGGGTCTGACCAGGGTCAAGGTGGGGTCCGACCCGGGTCCGACCTGGTCAAGCACACCTCTGCCGGTAAGAGCGCAGTGTGGTCATATAAGAGATATCACTAGTCGCGTTACAACACATGCATATGCCCAGAGCCCACCAAAGAAACAGGGGTGTGCTAGATCTACTTCCCGCGTGTCTTCTTCATCTTCCGCTCCTTGCGCTTCCGTCCAATCAGCGAACCGACCTTTTTACCGGCCTTGTCCTCGCCTTTCGCGGGCGAGGACGCGGAGGATGGCTTGGGAGGATCGGACATCCGCCGTTTCTTCTTCGGGGGGCGTTCGTCAGTGTCCTCGCTCTTGACGCTAGGCAATGACTGCCGTCGCTGCAGCTTTTTGTCGCCACGAGCCTGGGCAGATGAGCATCACTCGTCAGCGACAAGATTGACCGCATGTGATCACTGGGACTCACCGCTTTCTGTTCTTTCCCGCCCTTCGCGCCCCTCTCCTCTCTCGAGCCCTTCGCGCCCTTTGCAGCAGACTCTCCGGGCTTCAGCCCCTTCTGCTGCGCCGCACGCCGCTGAACGACCTGGATGTTCTCAATCGAGAACTCCACAATCAGGGTGCCCCTGCTTTTCGGCGGCACGCCCTTCTCGAGCTCGTCCCGGATGCGCTTGATGCGCTGCTCGTCGCGCTTCGCCGCGTCCTTCTTCTTCTCCGCCTGGATGAGGTCCTCGAGCTCCGCGCGCCACCACGTCTCGAAGAGCTTGCCGACGGCGAGGTTGTTGTTCGCCCAGCGCAGGACGCGCAGAGCATCCGCGTGCGTCATCATCTCGACGAAGCCGTAGCCCTTGCTCCGGCCCTTGCCCGTGACGGGGTCCACGCGGTCTTGCTGCCGGACGATCTTGGCTTGCTTCACGCCAGTGGGGCGGCCGCCCTTCTTGCCCTTGAGCAGCTTGCCTTTCTTCCCCTTCTTGGGGGACCCCTCATCTTCGTCCTCCTCCATCTTCACGTCGGCGCCCTCGCCTTCGCCCTCAGGTGTAGGCTCGGCAAGCTCGTCTGCGGTGAGCGGCTCGCGCTTGCCCTCCTTGACTTCGGCTTCGAAGGCACGCACGGCGTGGATGGCGAGACGTTTGAGCATGCGCTCGGTTACGAAGAGTGGCAGCTGGCGGACACTGAGACGTGTACGCGAGACAAACAATGACGGGTTTGAGCGAAGCAGAGCGCGACGCGCGTTGAAGGACTGTGTCCGCTTCTCGACTTCCGCGGGAGGGAGAAGCTCTGCCGCTGGCGTGTTCGGAAGGATGACTGGCGGATATGTTTCGGTCAGAATAAAGCAAGGGAAGAGAAACAGTAGAGCACATACTGCCTTCGCGCAGGAGGTACAGGTTGCGCTTGTCAGCCTTCTCTCGCTGCCGCTCTCCGATCTCCTTCAACCTCGTCGCCTCATCTCGAGTGACCGCACGGCTGACGTCGAGCGTTCGGCCATGCAACACTAGGTTCTGTGCGATCGACGCGGACGGGTCAGGCGTAAGGAGTGACGGCATCTTGAAGGGGTTCTTCTTGACCTGCAAAGGGTTGTGAGACTATGCCCGACTAGTAGTAGAACCGCACTTACAACGACTGGGTCATTGCCAAGGGTCTCTGCACGAAGGATGTTACTCTGCTCGATCGCCTTGTCGGCGTCCTCCTTGTTCCAGAAGCATACGAAGCCTGTTCCTCTTGAGCGACCAGTGACCGCGTCCATCGTGATACGGGCATAGCGCAGTGGACCAAACGCACGGAACCTAGAAATGTCGTGAGTGACGTAGAGGCGCATTTGAATGGGATACTCACAAGGTGCGGAGCTCATCCTCAGTCGCCTCGAACGGGACGTTACGAATGAATAGAGTCGTGCCAACTTCCGGAGGCGGTAATGTAGGCTTGGCGGGCTTCTGCTCCTCCTCATCCTCGGACCCTTCGTCGGAGGAGCCGTCGTGGCTCTCGTCAGAATCGCTCTCGTCCGACTCACCATCGTGCACGCCGAGCTGCTCGTCCTCCGATCCGCTCTCTGCGCTCTCTTCATCCGACTCGTCTGAGTTGTCTGACTCCTCGCTCCCTTCGCTCTCCGAACCCATCTCCACGTCCTCGTCCTCGTCCTGATGCGTTTCCTTCTTAGCCTTCTCCGCCTCCCACTTGTCCTTGCTCAGGGCCCAATCCACAGAGATCACTCTCCGGCGCCTGTCCTCGCGTTCGTCCTCGTCCTCGGACCCTTCACCCTCCTCTGCCTCACCGCTCGCCAGAGCCTTACGCTTCTTCTCTTCCCTTCGCTGCTTTTTCTTTTTCTGCTTGTCGGAAATGAGCGCTTCCGCCACACCAGCTTCGACGGTCATGCCATTGCAGTTCTCCAGGGCCTTCTCCGCGTCTTTGCGGCTCAGAAACCAGACGAAGGCGAAACCCTTGATGCGTGGACGCGGTTTGCTCGTCCCCTCCTCTTGTTTCACCTCTTCTTGTTTGACGTCTTCCTGCTTCTGTTCGGCTAAGGGGATGTGAACGGAATATATGGGGCCATAGGGTAGGAAGATGGCGCGGAGGTCTTGTTCTGTAATGTCGAAGGGGAGGTTGCGGACGATGAGACGGCTGTTGCGGTTCGGTGCAGGGGCTGGTTTTGACTGAGATGCGTTCGCTGAGGGCTTAGGCTTCTTTGCGGCTTTTGCAAGGCCGTCTAGCCGCTTTTTGAGCGTGGCGGAGAGCAGGGAGCCCTTGAAGACGTGCGCGTGCAGTTTGCTCACTGCCTCGTTCGCTGCAGCGGGAGTCTCGAAAACCGCGTGTGCTTGCGTCCAACGTTTAACCTCACAAGAGTACAAGAGGCAACTGAGTGACATACCGGTGGTACGGTCCTCGTCTCCAGACTCTGCTTTCACGGGCCATTCCACCTTTTCGGCGCCCTGGATCTTCCGTACCTTCTTCCAGAGGGCTTTCGAATCAATGCTGGCAGGTAGACCGGAAATGACCACGGTGCGAATGGCGAGAGGATCCGAAGGTCCTGCAGGTTTCGCTGGCCTGGGTGCCGGCTGCTTATTTGCAGGCTTCTTGGGCTCTTCGGCGTGTTCATGGTCCTTATTCTAAATGGGATCAGTCTGTGTAACGGCACCCATGCAGACTCCAAGGGACCGACCTTGCTCCCTGCCCACTGCACTCTCAAAGTGCGACCGTCAAGCGTAATTCCCTCTTTGCTGATCTTGTCGATTGCCATAGCGGCATCCTCGCGGATGGCAAAGGAGACATAGCCGACGCCCTTCGAAACACCAGTACCATGCTCGAGTACTACGAACGCGGTCCGCACAGGCGCGATGTCGGAAAAGAGCGTCTTGAGGTCGGTCGATGTTGCGGTATACGGCAGGTTGGACACAAAGAGTGTCGACCTGCATTTCTCTCAGAATACAAGAGGACTTGCGAAGAGAATGTGGCACGGACCCATGGGGCTTCTCCTGCCCTTCATCCTGGTTCTCCCTCTCCTTCCTCTTTCCCAGTGTCGACATCACGATACCGAAAACTTTGGCCCCAGGCTTCTACCAGCTTAGACGTATGCGAAAGCTCAGAAGCCGCGTGTGGAAGAGATGTTGTGGATAGACAGCCCAGAGGATGGTTCTGCCACCTCGACCCAGCACAACCTGCAGACGATCGAAAAATGGCACGAAGGAAGCGCCCAATTCTAGTAGCCCTAACCCTAGACTAGCACCAATCGTTACGGCAAGTTTGATAGGCGCACATAACTACCCCAGATTCTGAGCTGCCGCAGCGTTGTGGCGTGCTACCATCCACCCCCCGAGGCTCGTCTCTCCATCTCGACCACCAAGCATCGTCACTTCACCGGCTGTTGAGCTTTTGGCTCTGCTTTTTGATTGATACCAGACTGCTTTGTCTGCCTGGCAGTTGATCGAGGCCTTATAACTGGTGCGTCGCGCTGGGGTCTCATGCGCTATTCATGCTGACGCGTTGCTGCACTTGGGTAGTTTCTCGCAAGACGTTCGATACTCACCAAGTCTGCGGCTGGTGCTTTTGTCTCTTTGCTGGCATGGACAGATCCGTGCGTGCCTTCTCCCGAGTGTTCTGTTACGAGCTCCCATCTGACCTTCAAGCTTCAAGGTCGCTCATAGTCTTCTCTTGGTAGACCAGGTTGGTGCCATCGCCGTATCTAGACGCACGCCGAGAACAGCAGCTTCTGCCATCGTCTGTGCCCTCAGGGCATCCTCGCAGGGTCCCCCCTGTTCCTTTCGTTCATCCTGATGTCCGCCCAAAACATCCTTATCGTGCTTCTCGACCATGTCGTAAAGGCGGAGGTCGTACTGACATGAGGTATCACGACCACATCGCGGGCGGTGTTCCATGAATAACCCAGGTATTACAAGCCCTGTGTAGGGACCCTGGACAGAAGAAGCGGCATGCGCGTCAGACATGCGCCGAGCATTACGCTCCGCCTTGCTCAGCGCGCGCTGCATCTGGTGGTCCAGGCGCTCGCGGGTCAATGCAGCGAAGCTCGACGGTCTCATCTCGTTATCTCCCTCTGTCTCAACAGCGCCCAGAAACTGCCTGTGGCCGAATCGTTCTGACACGCATGTTCAGACTTTCATCAGGTATGGATTGGACCTCTCCGAACATGTTCTGTGGCCTGATTGATACTTTCGCGTAACCGCCTCATGTCCGCGACGTTGCACAGTGTTTGACAGTCTTCGCCGAGATAACGACTGGCCACCGCTGGGTCCTCGCACGTACCGCTCAGGTAGGTGAGAACAAGGTAGGTCCTGATGTCGTACAACGCTCCTCCCTCTGGCCTTTTTCGTAGGCGGCGTCCGCGTGACCGCGCGCCGCGCCTCGCAATCGCCACCAACGCGCAGTACGCGTGTTGCCCGGTTATAGCCAAAGATGTCTTGTCTTTGGGCTGTCTTGGCCCGACGCGCTGGAGACCCCTGGGCAACTCTAATGGCTCTGTCGCATATGCTGCTGCCGCCGCTCCTCATTGCTCGCTAGTGTCCGACGCACCACTCTTGTCTCAGTGATAACTGGCACGTTGTCTCCTTCCGCTCCGAGTTCGCCTGATTATCGATGTCGCCTACGACGCCGAGACAGCTCTTGTGCAACTAGACACTGCGTCTTGTCCAACATACATTTGACTGCATAGTGAACGGGGACTCTGCTATACTCATGCATCCTCGGTCGCACACGGTTGTTCAATAGGCTTCCTCGGAATCTCTCACGGACTATCACCGTACAGTAACGTCAGAGCACCTCCTGCGTCTGCCTCTGTGCCCGCCCGTCATCCCAGCGCCCCGAGGCCGGAAGAATTACTGGTCCATCGCATCTGATTCTCACCGCCCCCGCAGCACGCTATCAGCCTTCTGCCTCTCGGACACGGCCGCTCGGTAGCCTCACAGGGCATCCGCCCCCGCTTGGCCGGTATTTTGGTCCCCAACTCCCCCCGTGGAAGAATCCTCGCTCCCCGGGCCCGAACTCCGTGCCATGGTGCGTACCCGTGGCTGCCATGACCTGCTCAGTTCCTTTTGCCGACGCATTTATCGCGCGTCGCATACGTACAGCGCCGTCCTGGCGAGAGCTGCTAGCTGCGCGCCGGACCACACGTGGAGGCTTATCGTGGGGCTCGTATCCTCCTAGAAGTGGCCGCCGCTGGGCGGTATCAGGACACTCCTGCGCGTGTTGGCATTGGCGAGCGGAACGAGGGCAGGAAGGGAGTCCCGCTGCCTAACGCACGCACCGAGGACGGCATCCACTTGCGCAGGGACACGTAACGGACTGAATTGGACCCGTCAAGTACGGTGCGTGCTCCCAGGCTCTTCGTTTCTGCACGATAGAGAGGAAGTCGCGCGTCCAATAAGTGGTCGAAGCGGCTTCGCGCGCGTACGTAGACGTCGACGTCGACGTTCGCGTCGCGTCGCGAACCCCGGCACCGCCGCAGGAAATGCCCCGGCAGAGGCATGAGAATGCAATAGATTCTGAAGCTCCGCGTACACACATGCGCGGGAAATCGCTGTATACCGATCGTCATGCGCGGTCGCTCGACCGTCCGCACCGAGAGCGCTCCGGCTCCCGAGACACGGCCGTTCGGGACGGGATGCAGCGTAACGTTGCGATCGGCCGTGCCTCGAGTCCCGCTCCGAGGGCGCCCTGCGCGAAGCTTGACGGCCCCGCACCTCGCCAAGTAGGCGTCATACGAACGCGCCTCCAGATCGGGGATGCGCCCGGTCATCATGTATGGCCCTGCTCCTCCTCTATGAAGGCGCCTCGCGCGCGCAGGAAGTCAGCATCAGAGTATGGGTCCACAACGCGTGGTCTAGTCCACCAGCCCGCACGAAGGCGCGGGAAGCTCGAGATCCACCCGGAGTGTATTGAGCGTACGCCACACTGACGAGTGTACGCTGGAGTTTTGAGCCTGCACGGCCAAATAGGCAGTGATCGTCGATGGCCGGGGATGATAATGCCTCGCTGCGCTGCGAGTTGTCTGAGATGCGTCCAATGCCGGCTGTGGATGTCGAGAACGTGCCTATGTCTGCGGAACTTGGGTTCCCGACCGGGTATTTGCGAACGGGGTAGTCAGAGAGAGTAAACACCCGCAGACGAACGTTGGTTCACTACCGCGATGCTACTCTCGCGGTCCAGAGCCGTTGCATGGGATCCTCTGCGGTTGATATGGTTCGAGACACAAAGCATGCAGATACGAGTGAGTAAGCCGAGGAGAAGTGGAAGGTGATGGCCGGATGAGGGCAGGATATATGAAGGGGCGAGGTCGGTGGTATGCGATATCTGAGCATCGGAGGAGGCGAGATGCGAATCCAGGGGTGATATATCTATCGTTACCGAGATACTGCTATCGGGATGCGATGGATCAACGCAACAGTTTCGCTGAGCGCGGATGAATTGTACGGAGACGGCGGGGAGGTCGGGGACAGGGCGTGTGTCGTCAGATGAGCGGAGTGCCGGTGGGGAAAACGAATGAGCAGCGCAGCGGGGATACGGAAAGACGAATGAGAGAGGACTGAATTCGAGTGGGACATGGAACCCACCAGTGGGCCCGGCCATACAAGGGCAGCGGGTGTGCGTTCTGTTGCGCTAAGATGAGACGGAGCTCCCGCTGCCCTCGTACGGCTGCAGGACTGCGGTCATAGAGAATTGAGGAAGCCGGTGCAGAGGGGGATGCAGCTGCGAAGCGAGCAGTCGAGTTGTCGTGCGAGCGCGAGGGTGAAGACTTCGGTCGGCTGCGGGGACCCTAATATCGCAGACAAGAAACTAGATCGTGCGAGAAGGATGGCGAGAGGTGAGCATCATCGCAGCCGCAGCGAGATTTCATAGATGTCGATCATTCATGAACGCGAAGCAGGTGAATATTGCAGGGAGCACACGCCGCCGCAATGAGAACGTTAACGCCACGCTCGGAGAGTTCCACTAGACACGGTTGTCGTCAGACCAGCGCGCCGTGGAAGCGAAGAATTGAGAACCGTGTACGACAAATGTACACATACGCTCCGTACGTCAATTCCCTCAGTAGGGTTCCACGGACGGTCAGGCGGGCGCACACGGGTCCTGTCAGCTGCCGGCGAGTCAGCTGAAGCACTCCGGGCGAGTTTTACGCAAATAGAGGGCCAGGGGGGCGGGGCCTTATGTCGAGTGAAACGACGTCCGAGGTCATGGCGGGTCCTGGCGGTGTTGCGTGGGCCTGTGAGGCGCAACGGCCAAGGCGTCGGCGACGGTGGTTGTTGCGAGGAACCGTCGCGGTCGGAGGACCCGGGCCAGGGACCGAGCGTGGGAAGAAACAACCCTAACCCAAGCGCGCGTATCAGGGCGGCAATAAAAGGTTGTGAGTCCAGATTTCGAGCTCCGTCGGTCATCTTTTTCATGTTTTGCTTCCGTTAAACCCAGCTTCCTCGAACTCGGCCGTCCTCGCTGCTTTTTCCTGCTAGCTGTGAGTGCATCCAGGCGTCTCGAACCAGGTATGCGTCGTATTTCGATCCCTGGGGGAGTCGGCTCACCCAGAGTTGTGTCCGCTGCAGACCAAATTTGTATGGTTTTGCCGCCGATTCGCCGCCGAGATTCGAGTCGAAGCCGCTGCGTCTGAGGTGGACAGGGAGCGGACAAGCGTCCGCAGTGGAGAGAAAAAACAAAAACCTATTGCAGGTGAGTCGCCGGGACGGTGTGTGGCGACGGCGGCGGAGGAGTGGCGAGTGCCCTCGAGCCCGCGGCGTGCTCGAGCTGCGACGGGGGCAGAGGGCTTAGGGCAAAATTTTGGCGCCCGAGCATGAGGGCTGTGTCCTTCCATATCTGGAACCCAGGCACTCGCCCCTCGTATTTATTCCCTGACTCATTGTTTCCGGCTCTGAGCTCAATGATCATCCTTTCCCCCCTTCAGTTCTGTCGTCCTAGAGAGGGTCTTTCTTATGATTACCCTTAGTCCCGGCTCGCTCTGCGACGTGTGCGCAGAGGAGTACGGTCCGCACAACTTGCCCCATTCCATTCCTTGCGGTGAGCTCCTCGTTCTTTCTACTCGGTCTCGGACGAAAATTTCTCATCATCGTTCGCTCCACAGGACATGTACTATGCCTCAACTGCTGCAATAAGATCATCGAGAAAACCCCTTCACGACTCACGCCTGCCTGTCCTTTCTGTCGCGAACAGTTCTCCAGCGATGCCGTCCGCCTCATCCGCATCGACTTCGGCAGTGGGTGGTCCACTCCCAAGAGGACGACCATCGAGGCCCACAACCACGCTCACGACCACGATATTGGCGAGGACGACGTACTACTGCTCAACCCAGGTACCCTGAAGACCCGAGCTGAGGCCCGAAGGCTCGAGTCCAAGGTTGCCAAGGTGGCGGCGAAGAAGTGTTCGGTGGAGGAGGTGACGACCCTGCATAAGGAACTGCAGGACTGGTTGAACTCGGACAAGCTCGATGACCAGGTGCGTCGCAACTCATTGTTGTCGGAACTTCTGCTCATTTCTCTTCGCAGACATCCTCCCTCCAGCTCAGCGCCGCACTTCTGCGCGCTATTCTCGTCAACCATGTCGCACATTCCGAGGCCACTCGAATTGCGAAGAACGTCGAGGCCAACCTCCGTGAGCGTCTGGAGGAAGCCCAAAACGAAAAGGAGAAGCTCGAGGCCGAGCTGCGCAGTATGGTGGGTGGCTACTCCTTCCCTTGGGATATCCGTCGTACTAATAGGATATACAGAGATCTCAGTACTCGCAGAAGGCTCAGGAGTGCCAAACTCTCCGTGCCGAGCTCAACCGCGCCAAGATCAAGGCGGTCGCCCCCAGCTTGGGCGTTCCGGCGACGCCGCCACCCAATTCCGCGCCATCGGGCATGATCTCGCCTCCGCGTCCCCAGTCCGTCTCGACCACGTCCGGATCTCGGTCGGGTGCGACTTCTCCGACGTCTCCGTCTCGCACCTCCTACGCGCCGTCCTTCCAGTCGCCGCTCGCTCGGCCCGCGTTGCCGATGCATTCTCGCACCACCTCACTGCACGTCGCTGGCCAACGGTCGATGACGCCTTCAGTCCGGTCTGGTACGCCCGCCGTCAGCGGCGCTGACATCGCGCGTCCAGCCACTATACCCCCCAAGCCCCGCCGGATGTCGATGTCGACGCCGACACCCACCAAAATGACCCGGTCCAGCTCTAGCTCGGACGAAAAAGAAAAGGAGAGGCAGCGGGGCGACGACAAGCAGCGCGAGAAGGATGAGCGGCGCGTCCAGCTAATCCAGCGCTGGATTCCCTCAATCGACGCCATCTCCCGCAGCCCGCCGACGGGCCGCCCAGAGAAGTTCGACACCTCCCTGTCTAGCTCCGCCGCGTCCCGCCCCGTGCACCCCTCCATGGTGCCCTCGCGGTACAAGACCCCTCTGTCGACGCACTCGCCGTGACGGACCGACGGACTTGGTTTGCTTCCAGTTATTTATCGATTCATCGGATCACTTATTCCTCATTGCGCTCTCGTCGTTGGTTATAGTACACGATATACATAGTTGCTGCTCCACGTTTCCCGCTCTCGATCCCCTTTACTGCCCCCCTTGGTTGCTGCTCGTCACGGATTGACTTCGGATGCACATACCTCTACCCTTCTCGTATATACTTACCCCCCTTTTACTTCGCTGTACATATTGGGTCATCAGGTCTCGCACTCCGCGCTACCCCTCGCATACCTGGCGTCCGTTCCCTTCCCCGATACCTCTTCTCTTCTCATTTTCTTCTCTTCTCTCTTCCATTCCTCGTTTCTCGTCTCCTGCTTCCCCTCTGCCTCGCTCTCGTCTCTTTCCTCTGATCTCTCTCGTCTCGTCTCCTTGGGGGGCTCGACATCTAATCTCTCTCGTCCTCGGACGCTCTCATCGATCTTACAGCTGACCTACTCTCACCCGTGTAGCAAATGTTGTTTATCTTCTCTCTGACTCCTGCTTTACGACTCGTTACGGATAGATACGTCTTTCACGATACCAATACGATATCACGATTTAGATTAATCTTTCGGTGTGACTGCGTGCAGCGAAGACGATGTTTCAAGGGGTTCGGTCTTCCGTGCAAGAGAAGATGACCGAACATGACTTGGGAGTGGAGGCGGTGCGCTCTCGGAGGTTCGAGGCATCCCTCCGGAGTATAGCCACACTCATCTGTCAGCGGACGTTCGAACGTGCTTGAATCCCGCGTGCACCGGATGCTCATTCATTCTGTGCCAATACCGGTTTCGACACTGGGAGTATGCTTACCTGCATGTTGTGCGTCTCAGTCAGCCGCTTGAACGGAGTCTCACATTAGATTTGAATGCAACAGCCGGGAAGCAAGCGTCCGAGTCAGCGCCTGCAGCAGCACACTTCGTGCTATGCAAGTCGTCGCAGGTGCTGCATCGTCACCCACGGGGAAATCGCAGCACTTAGTGGAAGCGAGACGAACCCTTTTTGCTACGAAATGTGAGAACCGTCGCAGCGTGTCTGCAGCGGCCATGACCGTAGCATTGCAGCATCCCGGCAGCTCAAGGGTTGACTGCGATCCCTGCGGAGTAGGGCTTGAAATAGTGCTCGAAAGGCGTGGGCCAGAGCGCGAAGGAGGCGCAGGAAGTCGTTCACGCGCGCATGGGAAGCTCGGACCTACAGGTCAGATGGGCAGTCGAGCGGTTCGGGTTCGTCGAAGGGTGGGATGGTCACTGAGAACACTGCTGATCGTGCGTAGGGTTCGCAGTAGCCACTATGTCACGGTCACCGGAGCTCGTTGCGGGATAGATGCAGCGTTGCTGCCAGAAGGGAAGCAGCGCGATCTAGTGCGAAGAACCATCGTGCCGCAGGACCGAGGGACGTGCAGGGTCGCAGTTGAGCTCCGTGGAGAGATGCTGCAGTATCGTTATACCCACGCGCCGCTGAGGTCAAGGCTCGGATCTTGAGATTCTGGGCTGGAGGTGCTAGGGCGGCTCCTGCTTCTTTTGCGCGTGCAAGAAGCAGGTATGTATGTGAGAGGCGAGGATGGGAATGGAAAGACCACTCCCGCACGATGCAGCCGACGAGGGGTTGCGGTGATGTGATCTCTGTTCAGCCTGAGATCGAGGTAATCTTCGTTGTGTCTTCAGAAAAGCAGGGTTCTGCTTCCAATCTCGTCATGCTGACCTAGCGGACGGGTCAGAAGAACTAGAACGCATGCACCACGAGACGTACGCATGGATGAGTTGAGTGTCACCGACATGGTTTTGGTGTGGGGACTGCATCGAGGTTGCGTGCCAGTGACATTCCTCGTGACTCGTCTGAGCTAGGGCATGCTTCAGAATCTCAAGTGGAGAGTGCACGCGTGCGAGTCGGCAATGGCGCAGTGTCCGGGACTATGGCAGCACACGGAGCTGAGGGACACTATGAGACGAGGGTTCAGCTTCTTACTACGACTATCTTGCCTACCTGCGGATTCCGTTACAAGTCTTGTACATCGTTGCGCGATTAGAGTGATGTAAGAGGCAAGTTGTGGGTCCACACTTAGGATCAGACAACGTATACAACTCCGCCACCACCATGTGCGTCTAAGTGACCTGAACACCCAGATCAAGTGCAAATGTGGTAGGAATGAAATCCTCCGTAGCCATCGCCACTACATGCGCTCGAGCTTACACTACCGAGCCGAAACCATCTTCGCTTCGTTCCCTGATCTGAGGTAAGCGCTGTACCTGGGTCTCCTGAGAGATTACACAGAGAAGAGTTCTGTCAACGCTGGCATTCTGGATACTTCACGCGGCCAAACGAGGTTCGTACCTTCCTAATCATCGTGGAAGCGGCATCGACATCACCATCGTCTTTCCCTTTGCTCAGATAGTACCCATAATCGCCACGGAACTGCTCGTGGGGAGGTTGTCAAAGGCATCAGCTAGCCGCGTATCTGGACACCTACCTGGCTTAGGGCATCGTCCTGTTGTTCTCTTGCTGGAACCAGGTCCGTTGAGCCGACAGTCGACGCCAGCGGTATGGAGACGGGGCCGCCCGCCATCTGCTCTCTGAGCGTCTTCCGCGCATTCAATGTGGCTAGAAGCGCATTGAGCAGTACTAGCAACGAACGGATGAGCTCGTACGTCGTGCTCGGAACCGCTGCAGTATGCATAAAGGATATCACTCACGTTTAGGAAGGAGGAAGTAGAAGGCGATGTAGATGAACTTGTGCGGCGCTAGCGCATACTGGACGACGTAGGTCAGACTGTCTGGTTCCCAATGCGTGGCGCATTGCAGGGATCCTCACGGCTATAAGACAAGCCAGGGTGCACACACTGATACGTCTTAGCAATCAATGATGCTGCTATCTGCGCAAGATGCGTGCTCACGTGGTAAGCGCACCGGTGTTCACGCTGTACACAATCAATGTACGGACTGTGCGGTCAACCCTGATTGGGCAATGTACGTCAGTGCCGCCATTCAGCTCTTGGAGACTTGCGAGCCACTCTCTGGCGTACCTTGCGAACACGCTTCGTCTACGAGCGAGCAGGACGGACAATGTACTTGCGATGAGAAAGTCGGAGACAAAAGTTGTGGCAAGGCTGAAGTAGAGCAGCCACTATACATCGCGTCCGACATGAGCGAGCCGCCGCCCGGCGCATGATGTATCAGAATGGACTAGGACGTACCGATATCTCTTGAAGGCCCTCATAGGTATTGTACTGGAAGCTATAAGAGAAAATTCAGGTTTCGTGGAGAGCAACCGCAGCATATGGGCCTACCCTTTGATCGGATACGCTGGTGGATATCGTCAATTGCTCTGACATGAGTCGAGGCAACAAAGTATTTCAGCAGGAACCGACGCTCACCCAGACTACAGCCTATAGGACGACTATCAGTACCGGACTTAGATTCCGAGCGACACCGACTTACCGAAGCTCATCAGAGAACTGATGACCTGGACGAAATTGTGGTGAACAACGAATTGCTAGTCCCCGATCAGCATTTACTCACGATAGCCAAGCAGAGCAGTTGGTTCTTGCGGCTGACTGCGAGAGGTCATTGGTACGTTCGGTGAACTGCGACAGGCGAATGAGAACTCACGTATCCAAATCCTGTAGCAAAACAAGCTGTCGAGACACTCTGCTGAGTTAGCTGCGGCCGTCTTGAGCGTGAGTGATCATCATACATGACTCACCCTCTGACAATACCGTCACTGACGCCCTGCAGGCAGGATGAGTTCCGGCACTACAATCCCTCCCAGTCGGCGCTTACCGTCACAATGACTTGAGCCTGGAAGCAATTCAGCGATGCAGCAGATGCTCCCGAATGGAAGTACTCACGAGAACACTCCTAATGCCCTATCGTTAGCACAGGGCACCGTATATCTTGCCTAAGTCTCGAAGACACGTACCATGTGGGTGCAAGCAAACCTGCATAGTTCGCGAAGTCTGTAATTGCATATTTGTATACGGTATGAGAGATGAGGCCTAAATGAAGTGTGTCCAGAAGCCTGAAGTATCGTGTCAATACTCTGCCGTTAGGCGAGTCTGACCGATATTGCAGTACCATAGGATTGGCATCTGAGCGGTGAGTACTTGGGTGAGGCATGAGCATCAACGGGCCGAAGGAAGGCAGGCTTACAAGACCCTTCATGGCGTCGCGATCTTTACCACTCCGACAGTAATAGATATATGTCTGCAGTGTCGTTAGGCCATAGAGACTGAGTATGTAGTCGTCAGTTCTATGCATGGGAGACAAAGAACCTATGAGCTTAGTTTCACCTTGCCGCTAGAATATTCCCTTCCACACAACAGCATATGAGGATGGACTGCACGGTGGAATAGATGGTTTGTGCATACCTATGAAAGCAGCTCCTAGGGTGCTGTCCAATCGCAGAGGTGGTTGGGCCATATCGTCCACGGATTGGAGAAGAGCAAGGGAGGACCCGAGGACGCAAGGTAGTGACGGTATATATATGTCAACGGTCTTCAACAAGACACCGGTACATCACGCAGATGGAGGAGTACATCACGCAGATGGAGGAGTACATCACGCTGCCGCGAAGGGCTAGATAGCACCACAGGACCTCGGCCGTAGGAGGATGGTCGCTCAATGTTGATAGGACGCTATGGCTTCTCACGAGCGCCAGAGCGCCGCGCCGAAGCCACCTCAAGCTGTCGATTTCACCGGTACCTGCTGGGCCAGACGCCGCTGAATCATCAGCACTGATCAAAGCCTTCAAGACAGGACAGATAGGTACGCACCTCTCGAGCGTGTACATGGCCGCCGGCACTGATGGGTGGACGTCACAAGCCACTGAGCAGAGTGTATTCGCTGATAGGGAACTCATGATGTATAGCTGGCGCGAGAGGTCGTTGAGAAACTGCTTGTACGGCCTGGCCAATACGACATGATTGGGACCCTAGATCGCTCGCGTCGTCCTGATAGCAGTCATGATAGGAATCTCAAACAAGACGCCCTCTCTGCTGAGCGCGTCCGACATACTCACGTTGTGTGGCGGCCGCGCCCAGCGGAAGAAGTGATAGCTGAGAGCCCGAGACGCAGCCGCTTTCGGCGCTACAGAACGCACCTGTTGTGGCGATGAAGGCTGGGCAGACGTAATGAAGTGGTACACTGGAATCTCCTAGACAGTGATAGCTACAGGCTCTTCTCCCTTAGCAAGGAGATCCTCCCAATACTTCTGTCGAGCCTAGGGAATCATCCGGTTGCACTGTCAGAGTGAGGCATGATTGCGGGAAAGAAGAATGAGACGCCACCTCGTCAAATTGGGTTCTGGGATCTGTCTTCAGCTCTGTTGATGTCTGGACCTGAATTTGCAAACCCGTCTGTGGCGGGTGAGCCCGAAACATCATCGGTACCTTCAGCATAGCTCCAAGATGATCCAGCATCGCACAACCGACCTCTTCGGCGCGCGGCCGCATGCTGTATCGCCTAGGTGGTCTGCTCACAGACTCGGACATGGGTGGAGTTGTCGTCACCGAGAGAGGTATGGAGACCATGCTGGCGCTTGCTTCTCGCAGCGGCCGCCGCGCGTTCAACGTCGCCAGCAATGAGTTCAAGAATACTGTTGTCATGATGAGTACCGTGTGATCAACGCCGCACAGACTCACTCACGCTTCGGAAGTACGAAATAGAAAGCGATGAAGACGAAGTTGCTAGGCATCGTTGCGTACTGTGGGTCCCTTCAGCTGAGCCATACGTCACCAAACTTGCAGAGATACCACTTACGCTAATAAGACAAAGCAGCGCACAGAGGCTGCAGTGCGAAACGGTTCGTCAACGGGAATAGATGTCGGCCGTGCCAGCTCGTCGGGCAACTCACCTCGTGAGGGCGCCGGTGTTCACGCTGTACAGGATGAGCGTGCGGACCATCGAGTCCGTTCTGACGGCCCATCGTCGTCAGGTAACATGAGTTACAAGCTGAGATTCCGACATACCTTGAAAACCCTGTTCGACGCTGCACGAGGAGCACGCACATTGCCGCGGCTATGAGGATATCCGCTACTACGCCTGCGCCCAGACTGATATACAGGATATCCTAGAACTGCGTCAAGAGTAGCTTGGAGTATGGGATGAAA
Organism: Trametes cingulata; assembly: GCA_022385765.1. Taxonomy (NCBI): domain Eukaryota; kingdom Fungi; phylum Basidiomycota; class Agaricomycetes; order Polyporales; family Polyporaceae; genus Trametes; species Trametes cingulata. Next base: position 1,156,455 of record MU277983.1, on the reverse strand, counting down.
TACACTGACTGAGATCTCAAAGAGGTCGAAGTAGCCAGGCAAGCTGAATCTATCCAGGGTTCTCAGCTAAGCTGCAGACGAGGAGCAAATAACTAACGTACCCCTTTACAGCGAAGGCTGCTCAAATCAGCGAGGGAAGACAAAGTATAATGGAGCAAGGGCGACTTACCGATACTACCCCCTGACATCGCGAGAAACTTGGTCATTGATTGCGTAGGTGCAGAGGTGCGCAGAGGATATACTCACCGAATACTACAAGGGATGTGGTCACCTGATGAAGCGTTCAGGAGTCAGCACAGACTATGAGAGCTGTCTTGAGGCATAGTCTCACAATCGTAGCAATGAGAATCCAGTTCCTGTTGCTCACTAGAGACTCATTGGCGCCTGGAAGGCGGGGACGAGGGCAAACATCACGTACGCTTCCATACTCTCTCGCAGAAGATTCTGTTGGTGTTGCGGTGAGCACATTGGTCGGTCGGAAGGAGCGTCATCTACGTACCCCCTGACGATGAGGTCGCTGACTCCCTGTCGGACAAGCCGGTCAGTCACGTCCTGGCAAAATGGATGTTCGACTTACGGTCACGACGATCTGTGCCTGAATGCAAGAGTCGAGTTCGTCTCTTATAATTGAGCTGGGTTGCTCGCACTTACTAATATACTCCTACAGAAGGCAGTAAGCACACGCGTCAAGATATGTATCGATATCCATCGCACCATATGGGAACTTCGAGAGCCAGGAAGTTCGCAAAGTCTTTGACGGCGTAAGTGTAGACGGTATGTGTCACAAGCGCCAAGTGGAGGCTATCCAGAGCCCTTCAATGAAGTGAACGACCTGCACGGAACCCTCAGGGAGAGGTGATGGTCACCATAGCAGGAAGACCTGGAGCAGTTTGGTCTTTCATGGGGATACGACCTTCAACTCGCTTGAGCACTCACTAGACACTGAAGATACAACCGATCGCCCCCGCCGCGCCCGTAGTACATCCAAGTCTGCACCACAGTGATTCCATAGAAGCTGCACCAGCAATCAGCGGAGAAGCAGACTGAACTCGAGGTGACTTACCAAGCTGCTGCGATGTTGCCTTCCCGGGAAAATGAGGACACCGGCTGAACGTCAAGGCGGGAGCAACATACCTAGGAATACGGCACCCAACGTATCATCCAGCGACAATTGGGCCATTCTGAACGGGCACTGGCAGTATCAGTCGCCGAGGCAGAGGTCGAGCAGAGCTACATCGGCAACGTGGGACGTGAAGGGGGTTACTACTTATGTCTCCTCGGGAGTGGTGCGGGGATATCTGCATGCGAAACAAGGGCTGCCCGAACCGTGTCGAGCGCGTGCAGAGGCGTCCTGAAGCAATGCGCAGCTTGGGGGGCCTGAGAACCGGGAGCTTCGCGGCGAACTTTGCGTGGGACTGGTAACGGCGACTCTCCCAGATTGTGACCCCGACATAGAGGGAACAACGCCAAGTGGCCTTCGACGAAATGCCATGTGAGCTTACCGTGCGCGGGCGTGCGTGCATATATAGTCATTAGACACGTCTGACTCTGCGTGAGCAAATCGCCAATGGACGACTCGGCCTCGCGGGGTAAGCAGTAGTATAGTAGGCCTCCCATCAGGTCAGCGCTCAAATCGAAACCGCCTTGCAGGTGCGGGTCGCATGATGAGAGCATACGCATTGAGGTCAAACGGGACGGGTTGTGGTAAGACATAATGTTACTCACATCTCGACAGTTGAAAGTGATTGAAGGCTTTCTCGTGACCGCCGACCGCAGCCACGGAGGACACGGGCGCTTCCCGCCCTCATCCATGGCGGCTATGGAGGGCTCGCCTTGCACCGAAAGCCAGTCGGGAACTCAGGGGGCCCGATAGTATAGTGCGAACGGTCGAGTACTCCAATAATCGAGCCCCAAGTCTTCTAGCCAATCAATGCAGCCGAGCAAATGGCGAGAACCAGCGTCTCTCCTCGGGAAGTGTGGTAGTGCAGAGCGATGGAGCGGATCGCAGCCCGGATTGGTCCACCTGAGGGCATCCACCGAGAGCATTATTGAGTCGTCGTGCGACAGCCCCGCTGCTCAAAGACCTGCACGAGGATCAGCGCCAGGTATCGTTAGCATCTGTGCGAACCTATCCGTTGTCTAGGCACCGATAGGAACGGGTGCACTTGGCGATCCGCCCTTCGCCAAATCTGCACCGGTCGAATCCTCGGCTTCAAGATTCCCGACACGGGTTGTGGCACTGGCCGTGTTCACCACTGTGCCTCATCGTCGAAGGTGACCCTTGACCTTAACTTACATAGCACCCCATAGCTGGAGCGGGTGCGATGCACGCTGAGCACGAGGTGAACAGTTGACGGTGACACGGACGTGAAGTGCATGCGAAGGAAGCATACAGCGTCCAGTCTCAGCGACATGCGAGGAGTCGAACTTGAAGCTTTGAAGCGTTGAAGCTTGAAGACGTCCTTCTTGCCAACAGTGAACGGCTTCAGCTGATAGCCTCAAAAGCAGGTCATGTGCGCTTCAGAACCCGATCTGCACTCACCCTCTGCCTGGCTAGGAAAGACACCGGCTATGATGACTCCCAGCCACATGCTCTGCACGCCAGCTATTGGCCGCAGAGCGATCCACAACGCGTTTGGTGTTCTTGAAGAAAATGCCTGAGCAGCTCGCGTTGTAACCTCGTATCGTGCCTCGCCATGAGCATCATATTTTGTGAACACGTCCAGGCCATCAGTTTCGAGCTCGGCCACGCAGACGGCGACGGCAAATCGTTTGAGCATGAGCAGATTGGGCAAGATGCCAGGCGATATGCGGACGCTGCAGAAGGTGTCCTCAGTCGCCCTCAGTGTCATTGAACAGCGAAAATACCTTCCATACTAATACAACACCAGGTTTCACGCTTGCTCCAGCGACCTGTACAAAGCACCACATCCAGCGTCACTCAATCCTCCTGTGCCTCTCGCTCCCGGATTTCGCGCTCAAGGCGCTCGCGTTCTGCTTGTCGCATACGCAAAAGAGTAAGGGACTCGTAGTCCATCCCCGGAACCTCAGTTGGTGCTGTCGGGGCCTGAGGCGCAGCATCGAGATCCGGCTATGCGAGCGTGCGTTAGTTCTGCGACAGAGGTTTGACGACGAGACTGACTCACAAAAGTCGATGGAAATGACGAGAAATCCGCGGATGGGGTCGCCTTCGTACATGGGGTCGACGTGTTGTAGTCCGCAGATATTGGAGTCTGAGCGGGCGTCGCCTTTGGTCTACTCTCATCGGCCTGTGCAGGTTTCGAGCCTCCCAGCTTGCCCATCTTCTTCAGCCATCCGATCAGCTCGGGCTCCTTTCCCTCAGCCCAGTCCACCTCGATATCTGCCAGACCGTTCTCAGCACGCCCGCTTGCGCATACAGCCGCGAATGCGCCAACAATCTGCCGGAAAGGGACTAAGGCTGTCCCACGTTTTGGCTTCTTCGGCGGGGAGGGCTTCAGCGACAATACGATGGACGAGTCATCCAGGGGACCGAAAGGTGAGAATAGGGCAGCGATGCTCTCCGCGGATGTAAGCGAAGGGTGGGCAGAAAGGGTATACTTGACGCGGACGGTGGTATCGAGCGGGCCTGACACGATGCTGAACTCAGCATACAGTCAACAACGAGCAGACAGATGGAGTACTTACCCAGCGAAGGGGGCTCCAGACCGTTACTTGCTGCCTGTGCCCTCCTCTCCAACTCTTCCCGTTCACGCTCTTTCCTCTGGAGCTCCTTCTCCCGCTCCTCCCGCAATTTCCTGCCTTCCTCCATGATCCGCTCATTCTCGCGCCACCGCTCCTTCTTCTGCGCCTCCGTTTCCGTGCGCGCCTTCTTCAGTGCTCGCTCACGTTCCTCTAGTTCTTCGACGAGTCCCTTCCTCTTCGCATCATACTGTGCATAGCGGGCTTTCCGGGCTTCCTTCAGGCGCAGTTTGGCGTCCAAGGCCATGCGCCGGAGCGGGTCGAGGAGGAGCTCTTGCGCTTGATGTAGTTCATGGAACTTACGCGCTGTTTGGGTACAGTCAGCGTCGTTTCAGAGAGTAGGGAAGTCCCTGTACGTACCTGCATCAGGGTTTCCTCGATTCTTCACAGGAACTTGGTCAGAAGACACGTTCAAAATGTGCAGTGGTAGTAACACCGTCCGGGCCACACTCACCCTGTCTGGATGGACCTTGAGGGATCTTTGTCGATACGCCGTCCGGATCTCTTGCTCCGACGCCTCTATCGATAGACCCAGAAGTTCATATGGGTTCACTTCCTCGTCTGTCGACGACATCTTGAAGTCTTGGCAAGGCGACAGTACTGAAGCAGCGGACGATGGAGGGCGAGTTGAGAGTGCAGACAGTCACGGTGTGGCTGCAGCTCGTGGTGGACGTCCAGCGCTCGGGAGGATGCGCTCATCGGAGCCACGTGGTGGCTGTGAGTCGGCGTGACTATGTATTCGTACTGTCTGCACTGTGCAGTGACCGTCATGGCCCTCGAACTTGCTTTCAACCGGGCGAATGGAGGCTCCAGCCATCACACATCATTGCCCACTACTGGGAGTCTTCATCGGCTCGAATCTACGGGCTGTCTCCGCACCGCTTGATCTGGTAAACTCTGATTCTCCTTGTCATGGTCTAGTCATACGCATTCGGTTCCCTGGACTGGATCAGTAACTGACTCCCAACCTCCGAGCGCGCGATATTTGATTTTATGTAGGCCAGTGAAACTTGCTCATCTCCGACGACACGATTATCACGACTGAGTCCCCTCCAGCAGGAATTCATGCAGAATAGTGGACATGCATATTCCTAGGAGTCATTCGTCCGTCCCCGCGTGAGACTCCTCACATTTGGTATTATCCTAACCACCGTAAGCCTTAGTAAACGAACGGTATCAAGCGGTACCGAGCCCTCTGAGCCCATGCCTCCCACTCATCGCCAAATTTCTCACGCAACACCTCGTCCTCCTTGTTTACGCGGGTTAGAACCTGCAATCCGACAAAGCCGATGTACCCGAAGGCAGCGACCAGGTACGCTTTTCCCCAGCGCGTATCCCTCCAGCCCGCCTCCGTAAAGTATGAACCAGCGCTGGTCGCCATGATCAAGTTCCCGAGCGGCGCCATGATGAAGCCGGTGTAGCTGGGGTGTCGGACCCACGCATAAGGGCCTTCGGTCACGAGCTTGTGGTCGCTCTTGACAGCAAGTTGCCACGTGAAGAAGCGACCCAGCGTGCGATAGGCCCAGGCGCGTACTGCTCCGCCGACGAGTGCGACCGCGACGCCGAGCATGTATCTGGGTGTGATCTGAAGGGGAAGGGGATGGGCTACCCCTGGAGCGAGAAGGGAGAGAAGTCGGTCGGAGAGCGACGAAGGGAACGCTTGGGCCAGGACGGCTATCGCCTCCGCGACGGCCACAGCGCAAATTGCGATCTGCGCTCAAAGTGTTGTGAGTATTCAGCACTATGACATCTCATGCATGAGAGTTGACCTTTGAGAGCACAACCAACTTGATTTGCACCGTTGAGGTGCGTGTGAAGAAGTCCGGCTTCGTGAACTTGTCCCGCTCGTCCGGGGGCGGCGGTGGATTGGGCGGGGTCAGAGAGATATAGGTGAGTGCTACATCGGCGACGAGAATGGGTATCTTCAGCAAGGGAGTGGTGAGTGCAGGAGCGATGAGCAGAGACATGTTCGACAGCGTGGTGGTCGCTGCGCGGGAGCGATCTCCTAATTACGATGTATGCAAGACTCACCTATATGAAGCCGTTAACCACGCCTCGCTTTCTCCTTATCTCATCCCTTGTGGAAAGTCGCGAATATAGGTGGGGCTCAATTTCACATCGAATTGACCAGGCGCGAGCCGTCATACCCGAATTACAGAGATCCTGGGAATCCGATCCTTGCTTGGGACATGCTATTCGCAGACGTAATCCGAGCATCGAGGCACAATGAATGTACCCCTACCTATAATGTAGCACAGCGAGGACTGTGCAGAATCATTAAATTGCTGCTCGCAGCTTGATGAGATGTGGTGCTGAGGGTATGTGCCTCGCAGCAGCTTGCGATTCCACAGCCCGCACGAGCGAACGACATGGCCCCCGAACCCCTAGATATCAAGTGACTTTTCGCTTGTGAGAAGCAGGGACACAGTCAAGTCCGACGGCTGGACTTGCCGCTGACTCACACACATTCGACTGAGCGTACAGCATGTGATCAGGCGGAGGACGACCGTTCTGTGATTGCTCTGCTGGGTAATGCCCCCGTCAAGTGCGGAGTATTTGACCATGGCAAGCAACGACGATGCTACAGCCTGCTCATTTTTCTGTCAGACACAATCAGAAGACGCTTGGTGCACCTGGGGAAAGCAGCGAGTCGAAGGTCGTGTAAAGTAGTTGAGGCGTGAGACTGAAAGCTGGGAATGTCATCCAACGCTCATGCGCAGAGACGCCGATGCGGAATGGTCTGGAATTCGAAGCCTGTATCAGAACGCTCAGATATGAAGACGCCTCCGTATCCTACCTCGACTTTGGCCGGGAGTGACGATGGCGTCTGCTTGTGCCCGGGGAAGCCTTTGGTGTGCATACGTACCAGCAACTGCGACAACGACAATGGTGGTCGGGCTTCAGACACTGCACATCTGAGCGGAACGTACCGGTTCGCCGCACAGCCTGGTCTCGCGATTGAATTAAGGAATGCCCGACGACACCGTTGTGTTCGAGTTTGAGAGGTCAAAGGAGCCAAGACAAGGGCCACACGGCGCCTGGCGTCATCTACCATATTCTGCAGCTTCTTGCGCGCATTCAGGGATGCGGGAAAGGAATCCAGCAGAGTTGTGACGTTGAATGCGCATCATGCGGGATCTGGTGAACGAACTCAATGAACATACACTTCGGCAACGTGCACAGGATCCCTATATCAATGGAGCTATGTGGCTTCGTGGCGTACTGAGAGTATGAACGATGAGTGCATGCGCATAGATCAATATATGCGGTGAGACGAACCATGAGAAGGCATCCTAAAGCGAGGACGCTGCAGCTGACTGAAAGATGATGTCAACAGGTTTGCATACGCGGCAGCTGGCGCAGAAATTACAAATGTCGCGAATGCCCCTGCGTAGACGCGATACAGCATGAGTCCGGAGGAAAGACCTAGGCCAAATGAGCATGTGGACGGTGAGCGTAACGCGCGTACCACATACCTAGCACTAGCAGCGCGAACACAGTCTGAACCGCGCTTTTGGCTATTCGCCTCATAGATCTTCAGTATTTGACTAGAGACTGTGTACTGCAGGACGCACGACGCTCCACGGCGGCTGCAGAAACGACGAAGGCAAACAACGCGCCGGCCCCAATCATCCAAGCACAGGCTGGTCGAAATCGCTCATAACGCCGCTATAAGACAACGAAGGCGAACCGGCTTTCTCGCACACGCGGGTACTGCCAATGTCACCCCGGTACATCCGCGACCACATACGGCTTCGATCAGTGTTTTCATCCGGCTTGTCAAAATGCGGTCCCTATATCCCAGGGAAATTAACGCGGCGAAGTCAAACTGCACCTTCTAAGTAAGCGGTACACGGATGCTTCTAGACAAATGCGTCAGTGATTGAGACAGGCTTACCTCGAATTTGCGTGCCACATCCGCTGGCATCGCACAAGGAAACCAGTGAACGACTTTTCTTCAGCATGATGCGAGACACCATGAAGCAGAGGTATCTCTCAATGGTGCCGGGCTGTCGAATGCGCCACCGGCGGTCCCTTTGAACACTGGTGGTTGGCTGATAGGTGTGGGAGGTAGCTTCTGGGCTGGACCCAAGTCTGGGATTGCACAAGCAGCACATCCGAAGCAACCACTTTGAGACCAGGGACCAGGGCTCGGGCGCGGACCTTTGCAAGATGGAGATAATAAACATGGTCTCTGCGATACGGTTATTGCCTTCGTCTCTGCAGCAAACTGGAAAGGAAGATGGAACAGTAGAATAGTCCGCTCGAGACCTACGAACACATGGAAATCCGCACCGAAGAGTGTATAGACCGACTAGGAATTACGACTGCGCACATAGAAATAACACAACAATGGCCCCCGCCCGAGGTGGGTTGGAGATGTACGAGTCGGGTCGGAGCGGGGGCCACGGAAGGAGGGGCGGGGCGAAAGGGGGAGGACGACGGCAGCTCATTTGCCTGTCGCCTTGACCACTGAGACAACGATAATAACGATGATGATAGCAATGGCGACGCCGATGATAATCCTCATCTGGAAGGAGACTTGCATGAGTACCAGCAGGCACTAGTGAGTACCGCAAAGAAGCGCTCGTACCTTCATGTCCTTCCACCACATGTTCTGCGAGCGGAATGTAAGTCACGCGTCTTAGAACATGCATTGAACATGGCTGCACATACCTTGCGTACGCGGTTCGCACCGCGACGGAAGCCTTGTGCGGATACAGCGAGGTTGTCTGCAGAACATGATGACATCAGCTACAGCGCTCCTACATGCAACAGCGCGCGCGGCAGCGGCGGCAAGTACGCCGGTCCTGCTACAGGCCGCAGTAGCACGTCACAGGGAGTGACAGCAAGCGACACTGACCTGTCTTGTCCTGCAGTTGATCGAGCCTCTCTCCTCGCTCAGCGACCTTGGTGATGTTCTCTCTCATAATCCCGACAGTGTCATCAATTTGGGCCTGGATAGCCGCAGTCTTCGAGTTTCCCGCGGGACCAGCCGGGTTTGAGGAAGAGCCGCCACGGGGCAAGTAGGGGTCGTAGGGTTCAGACCTATAGGAACCATCATCCGCGCACAAAGAGCAGGTGAAGGGTCAAGTTCAGAGGGCAGAACTGTAGAGCGATAGGGAATGCCACTGACATGGCTGTTGCGTGCGGTTTTGAGGTTTGAAAGGCGTCGAGGATGAGCTAGAGAGCACCGAGGGCGACAGCAGACGGACTGACCGGATTAGAAGGAAGAGGTAGAGTGCGAGCGTCGGCGGTCGTGAGGGGTGGTGGTGGTCGTGAGCACAGAACGGTGCGCGGCTGGTGACGAGCGACGGCGGAGCAGTTGGGCCAAACACGCGCAAGCACCCCGCACCGCCAGGGCACATCCCATCTCCATCTCAGATCGAACGTTCTGCGCGCAGCACGGCGCCGCAAGCATTTCTGACATACCACACGCTAGTCATCTCGTTCCAAAATTCTTGGACGGGTATGTAACGCAGGTTGCTCGCGCGACGCACATGAGATATCGACCACCAAGGCCCGAAGCCTCGAATCATACACAGGGTATCATAGTCATCTCTAACCAGCGAGCGCCAAAGTTCCATAGTACGAGGGATCCAACCGGTGTGGACTGCGCTCATAGAGCAAACAGAGGATATACAGCACGAAGAGAAAACGAGGGGATAAGGATAGGAACCCAACAGGAAGGCTGCAACAGTACCAGTCCTCGAGCGAACTGCAAGGGTATCTATGTACACCTGAACTGTCCGAGCGCGAACCAAGAAACCCACTGTGTCCGCCGGGCACCTACTCCTCCTCGCCCTCGTCCTCCTCCTGAATACCGCGGAAGGCCGGGCCAGCCCGCCCCGCCGGCAGCTGACGCCGCCCACCACGCGGCTCTGCGCTCTCGAAAACATTCTCGTTAGGCAGTGGAGAGCTGCGCCCAGCGGGTGAGGAGCGGTTCGCTTTGTTCCTGCCGCTGCGGGCTGCGGGTGCAGGTCCGACGCCGAGACTTGTCACGGCCGATGAAGAGGCCGCTGCCCGTTTGCCCGTGGCTGCGCGCGGCGTTGAGCTCCGGGGAGCAGGAGACTCGGCCTGTGCGAATGTCGTGATGGCACTGCTCGCGGACGAGGGCATCTGGCCGAGCCCACCAACGTACGCGGGGCTCTCGTCATCCTCATCCACCCAGTCCGACTCGTCTCCCATGCTCAGAGAGTGCCTACCGGAGAAGACGTCGCGGATGCCAGCCGGCATCTCCGGAGGGTACACTGCCAGGACCTCGATGGCGGGGTGCGCAGACCGTGTCTGCCAGCCTGGTGGCTCAAGGCCCCAGGACTTCTTCCAACTCGAGCGGCCCAAGGAGTTGAGATACCCAGTGCCATTCGGGTTCGCGAATGGTGTCTGCCGCTTGTGCGCCACGAACGTCGCCGCAGCATGCGCTCGGCGGGGTGTCTCGTCCAATGACCTCCTGAGCGCAGCCTTGTGCGGCGAGCTGTTCCTCCTGCTATCCGTCTCCGACAGGTCGTATATCGAGCCCGGGCGCGACGACCCACGCGAGTGCACCGACGACGCCGAATTCGACCTGAGATGTGGGGGCCGACTCGCCCCTCCAACCGTCGGCGTCATCTGGATTTGCCTGACCACCCTCGTCGACGAGCCCGAGCCCCCACGGCGATGGTGTCCCTTGGGCAGGGGCGACGCCGTGCGGCCCATGTACATCGACCCCGCACTGCTCGCAGAGGGCGATTTGCGGTGGCGCGGGTGGTTAACGAAGCTGTGGATCGAGCTCGGGCGCGACATGAACTCCTCGCGCTCCGAGTTCGGGGTGTGGCTCCCCCAGGAGCGGCGGCTGGGGTCGCTGCGTTGCCGCGAGACGGACGCAGAGTACGGCGGGGACTCGACTACGGCGAACTGCATGGACGTGGAGGACCGCCGCGAGTTGACGCTGCTGGAGCGTCGTGAGGAGACGGATGCGCGTTTGGCGCGGTGCGAGGTCTTGCTGCGTCCCCCGGCGGCTTTGCCGCGTCCGCGGCCTTTGATGGTGCCACCGCGTCGTTGTGAGACTGGGCTTGAGCCAGGGCTGTTGAGGGAGCTGGTATGCGAGAGAGCCTGTGTGAGCGCTGGGTCCTCCTTCCGCTTGCCCTTGGGGTCCTCCCTAAACCAACGCTGGAACGTCGAGAGCAGACTCGCACGACTGCGGTGGCCAGAAACGACCTTGCTTCCGCGTGTCGGAATGCTCGGGAGCGAAGTGAGAGTATCTGCAGGGGACCCAGTGTCTGGCGGAGGAGATTGCTTGCCAGCCATGATCCAAGGCGAGCCCATCTGGCCCTGCGAGGTATCCAGGTTCGTCGGGGGAGGCGTCGATGACAGCGCCGCGTCCTTCACCGCGCGCATAGGCGGCGTCTTCACGAGCTTGCTTGACCCGCTGCCATGCGACGCACGCGGCTCCTCCGAGCTCCCCGTACCGCCCCCGCCGCCGTTCTTCCTCTCGGCCTTCTCCCGCTCTTCTCGCTCCCGACGCTCGCGCTCCTCGCGTACAGCCTCCGCGGACTTCTTGCGCACAAGCCCGGCGGCCTCTAGCGCAGTCGTCGCGCGTTGCATGATGCTCACGCTTCCCGCGCGATTCTTGCGCCCCTTCGAGCCCTGATTATCCTTCTCCTTCTCTTTCTCCTTCATGCTCCCGCTTGGGGTCGCCGGCAACGATTTCGCCAAGGAGTCCGCCACAGAAGGAGTGGGAGATAGGAGGGTATGCGTAGGGGAGCCTGCCCTAGGAGGAGTGGTAGGCCGCTTGGTCACAGGAGCAGTCGGTGTGGCAGGGATGAGCTGCAGCTCAGGCGCGGACTGCGCAGGGACGAGCGCGGGCGGGATCGGCATGCGCGCCTCCCTCGTCCGCCCAACGGAGCCGCCATTCGCCTCCGCGCGGCCCTCGTCCTTGTGCGACTTGTGCTGCGAGCGACTGTGCGACCGCTCGCGGCCCGCCGATCGCCTCTCCTTCTCCTTCGCGGGCTCTTTCTCCTTCTCCTTCTCATGATACGGCTGCTCGGTAGACACGCGCTCCTCTGGTGTCTCTGCGGCCGGCTCGGCAGCGGCAGCGGCGGGTTGCTGCGCGGCTTCCTCAGCGGCCTTCTTCTCGGCTTTGCGTTTGAGCATCCACCACAAGGCGCCTGTCGCGTCGCATGCGTCATTGAGGACCGAATGCACGATCTGGCCGGTGTCGAGGCCTAGTGAGCTCATCGAGTTGAGCAGCTCGCGCTCGAGCGGTGTTGAGAAGATGAGTGGAGCGGGCGTGTGTAGGAGAGACGAGAAGTCTTGCGGAGGGAGAGGGACGTTTGACTTCTCAAACGTGGTCGGACCATGCTCCGATAGTGTCGAGGAGACGGACCTCCGTTTCGTGCGTGCGGGAGTGCGAGTTGGGTAGGCAGGAGGGACTTTGGAGTTGCTGTCGGACCGAGACATCGATTGACGCGGTGGCGTTGCGTCAGGAGCCCTGTCATCGCCCTCTTCTGGTACAGGATCGGGCTTTGAGCTGCTGCCCGCGGGACTCGGCTGCTTGCCAATCAGTTTCCTCAGCGTGCTCTCGCTGGCATTTCGGTGGACTCCCTGTGGGTCGGAGGGAGAAGAGTCGGAGAAGACCTCGTCAGGAGTGGTAGGAGCGGAGGAGTAGAACTCGGAAGATGCGGAATGGAAGGTCGCGTCAGAGGCAGAGGAGGCGGAAGGAGGCTGAGGGTAAAGAGATGTCGAGGTCTGCAGCTGGGTAGGGGAAGAGGGTCTGGAGGGTATAGGCAGGCTGCTCTGAGAAGAACTTCGTTTTACGAGCTTGGTGCTCGCGGTGAACCATGGGTGCGTGAGGATCTGTGCGATTGTGAGCCGTTCCGACGGGTCCACTCTTAGGATGTTTGAGATCAGATTTCGCGACTCTGTGATTTCTCAGTGAGTCTGGCTAGGTCTTGACTACTACCGATGCTCACCATCAGAGAGCCATTCGGGATCGTCGTATTCCCCCTTTATGACTTTGTCCCGCATGATACGCTCATCGTCATCATCAAAGGGCAGAGTCCCGGTTAGTAGTGTGTAGAGGATCACGCCAAGGGACCAAACGTCGACCTCTGCAGGCCCAAACGTTCAGAAATCATCACAATGGATATATACTAGACGTACCTGGTCCAAGATACTTCTTGGCCATCAGCATCTCGGGAGCGGCATAGCCAGTCGTTCCACAAAAGGTCTCTAGCAGCGATCCCCTCTCAAACTCCCGAGTAAAGCCGAAGTCTCCGAGCTTCACGCGACACCGCTCGTCCAGCAAGACGTTCTCTAGCTTCAAGTCACGATGCACGATACCCTTCTCGTGCACGTACGCGACGGCCAGACAGAGCTGCCCGAACAACACGCGCGTCTCGTCCTCGCTGAGGCGGCCTTTCTCCGCGAGATAGTCGAAGAGCTCTCCGCCAGAGCAGAGCTCCGTGACGAGCCAAATGTTCGCCTCGGTCGCGATGACCTCGTAAAGCTGGGTGACATGTGGATGGTGCAGCTGACGGTGGTGGTGGATCTCCCTTGTCAACGCCGCAGACATGGCCTTTGGGATCTGCTTGATTGCGACGCGAGTGCCGGTGAGGCGATGGACCCCGAGCCTGACCTTGCCATATGTCCCTTCACCGGCCGACGCGGTGAGACAGGGATGGAGTATGGACGCGATAGCGCGAGCGGGGACTCACCTTCTCCTATGACCTTTCCAAGGGTATAGTTCCCGACGACCCTGATTTTCTGGGAGGAGAGCTCCTTGCCTAGTTCGTTATACGCGGTCGCGAGCTGGGCCTTGTGGTTCTGGGCCTGGGATACCGAACCAGAGGGCCGGTGACCGTTCTGAGCCGCCATAGTAGCAAATGCAAGTCATGTACAGAGTTGAGAAGAAAGGAACGGCGGAGGCGGAGGCGCCTCGAGGTGGTCGTGGTCGTAGAGGAAGATGTCGTAGTTTACAGAGAGGAGGGCGCTCCGGAGAAGAGTAGCGCAGGGGAACGGAAAGCAATGCAATGCAAGGAGAATAAGATTGGCACTCGCACTCACTCGCAGTGGCATGTTCTCCGCGCCCCAATCGCTGCACCCATACGTTCGGTCACAGCCCCCATCCAGATCCCGTCACACGCTGCTGGTGACGGACCGCAGCGGACACTCAGATGGCTCGAATTCCCCCTCCGTCTCCATCACAGCAAGTCAGATAAACTCTACATGCGCAAAGATAGCTCGAATAGTAGTACAACGGTAGCGGTGCTCTCCGTGAAGTCGTCAACAGCGCATCACAGTCCATGTCGTCATTAGAACGCGCTCATAATCCGCTCGATCTCGAGCTGCACCCTGACCCGCGCAGCGATGCCCTCCGGGGACTGGCCACCAATCAGGCGACCTTGCTTGCCATGGTACCCAACGGTGACGCCCTCGTACAGCAAGGCAAGCAGGCGGACCCATTGCTGGCCCCATACTTCACGTGCGAGCACGCCGCCTACGTCCAACGCAGCTATAGACCATCTGTCAGCAATGTTCATGCCAGAGGAACAACCAAGAACTCACTGTACAACACCTGCGCGGCTACGGAGCTGTCCAGAAGCTGTGGATCCTTCAGCATCCGCGAGAAGAACGTCCAGTATCTGGGAAGGCGGACGATGGGATCAAGCGGTCGGTTCACCGGCGTGACCAGAATCTGGAAGTAGACCCGCATCACGCCAGACACCCTGCTGGTATACTCCGCGAGCGTCTCGTCTTCTCCGCGGTAGCCCAGGGCTTTCCGCCGAGCCTCCTCACTGAAGGGCTTGTCGTCGAAATCCTTTGCGGGGACCACGATCGGGACTGGCCAGCCGCCGGCGCGTTGGCAAAGCTTCGCCCAGAATACGTCGGCGAAGCCTTCCAGTACGCTGAGGAGGTTCGTGGTGACCTGCGCGAGGGGTATAGCACTCCGCTTCTCGGCGGTGACTTCAGTCTCGGCTTGCAGCAGGATCGCCTTGGCCAGAGACGAGAGGAGCGCGACGTAGACGGGTTGTGGATGGGGCTGGAGTGGCCTGATGATCTCGACTATCTGTTGCGACTATAATGGAACGTCAGTGCTTGGCTACACCCAGATAGAAGGGCACTTACAATCCTATTGATGGCTTGAGGATCGTTCGTGAGTTGGCCTATCTTAGGCGTGATTGCCCGGCGACCGGCACTCCAGATGGACTTGAGAGCCTTGTCCCCTTTCACCACCCGCATCGGCCCTGTCTTGATCATCTGCAAAGGACTGTTCAGCACCGGCGACACGAGCGCGGGACATCTAACTCACGTTGAGGACACCCCTAGCGCGCTTCCAATCCTCGAAAGCCGTCGTGAAGCCCAGGGCCTTGCGCTCCTGTTCCTCTGCACGGTCCCGCTCGGCCCTCTCGCGTTCAGCCTCCAGCCGCCTCCGTTCCTCCTCCTCTTCCTGCTCCTTCTTCCGCCGCTTCTCCTCTTCCTCCTTCCGCTTCCGTTCCTCCTCTTGCCTCCTCTTCTCCTCGGCCTCCCTCTTCACCCGCTCCTCCTCTTCGCGCTTCTTGCGCTCCGCCTCGAGCTTCGCGCGCAGCTTCTCCTCCTCGACCTTGATCACCGCGTCGATGCGCTCCCACAGTTTCCGGTCGCGCTCCTTCCACTGCGTGCGTAGCTGCTCTTCCTCCTGCTGCTTCTTCAAGTTCATCGCCGACAACTGGATCTGCACTTCTCGCATTTGCTCCTCGTGCAGGGCGGCGAGCTGCTGCTGCGCCTTCGCGTGCGCTTGTTTGCGCTCCTTGCGCTGCTGGAGGCGGTCTTGTGCATGATGTTGCCTTGCGACGCGCTGCGAGATGGTCAGGAAGAGGATAGGTCGGAAGAGAAGGAACGTACGAAGGCCTCCTGTCGCGTCTCCTTCTCCCACTCCTCGTACGGATCGTGGTGGTTGACATGTAGGCGCACAGACGCCACAGCGTCCTCCATCTTGTACTGTTCCGACAGAGGTCTGTTCCGCTTCGGCTTCCTGTGTAGCAAATCATGAGCAACTAGTATCACGGCTGGGACACGCGAGATAGCCTTACGGCGGAGGTGGGGGCACTTGCGATTCGGACGCATAGCAGAACGAGTCGGACGAGGCAGAGCTCGCAGAGTCCGAGTCCGACTCTTCTTCAGAGGACGTGTCTGGTGGTACACCAAAGGTAGAGCGGGGTCTGTATCGCCTATGGGTGCGAATGTGAGCTCAGGAGCCACTCGCCGGTCAACTGCACTCACCTCCTCGGAGACCTCTCCGGCGACGGTGATGTTGAATGGGGTGCAGCAAATCTCATGATGTCTCTAGCATAAGCAATTGGTGTTCAGCAGAGTCTAGAAGTCTGGATGACACGCGCACGCTATGCGAACGCAAGAGAAGAGCAGGGGCAAGCAAGCAAGAGCTGGCAGAAGACCGCAGTGACTGAACGGCGGTTGAGCCTTGCGGCGAGGCTGCACCCTTTCCGCCACAACGTCACCCACGTGGCTGGCACGCGGCGGTCAAAGTCGATCGGTCCCGGGCGCTCATTTGTTGTGGAGGTGCGGCCCGGTACCCGGGAGTATCCCCGCAGAAACTGCCCAGCGCCACAGTTTGCAACGAGTCGTCCTTCCACTCGTTCCCCGCTCGCTCTCGTCTGCTGTCTGCCATCCTGCGTTGTCTTGGTTTTGGGCTTGCTTTTGAAGACCCTCCAATTTTTTGTCTATTCTGAAGATACCCGTTCCCGTAGGAAGTCAGCCATGCGGGAAACCGACGCGACCTACTCCCGTAGCCCACAGCTTCCTACGGAGCTATTACGTGAGGTCGTACACCACTATGCCCGCGCGATGCCCTCGCGCGGTCATGATAAGCCACGGGAGAGCTACAAGCCTCTTTGGAGCGACTTTGAGCCCCTCACACTGGCGTCTAAGGCGTTGCGGCAGCTCGCATTGGAGGCTTGGTTCGAAGTCTACTATGCACAGTCTCCGGACGACCTGCTGAACGTATGGCCGGAGTTCAGCATCTGGACAAGGTGAGTTTCCCCCATTTGTTTTCTGAGAAGCAACGTCTCTGAGATATACATGGTAACACAGGGAACTACATTGCGTAGAGCTGGGGACTGACTTGCAAATCCGTCCCGTCCAGTGGAGCCTCCGCGCCTTCCGCCGCCTGCGCAAGCTGCGCGTCGACTTCGACCCCGCGCAGTCGAACGCGATGCTCCTCATGCGCTTCGACCACCCGCGGAACATCGCCGCGCAGCTGCAGGAGCTCGAAGTGCACGACGTCTCCTGGCCGTCGCCCATGGTCCTGCGCCTGATTAGTCAAGCGTTCCCTGGTCTGCGCGTCTTGAAGCTCGCGCAGGACCTCGTGTGGTGCAATTTGTGCAACATCTGTCGGTTTGCGACGTTCAAGGACCATCCGCCCGAGGAGATCGTGTATGAGAAGGTTGTGGGACTGCCGGTGAGCGGGCTCGTATGTACTCATTGCAACCGTGTCTATAATACCTTTGCTCTGTGTAGAAGCATTACGCTATGTATCTCATGCCGCTCACAAAACTGCAAAGTGTCCACCTCACCGTCAGCTACGGGCTCCGCGGCCTCACCTCGTTGAATCAAAGCAACAACGACTTGTGGTCGGGCGAGTGCGACGCTTGTATGGACATGATGTTCGCCAGCGAGGGCTTCAAGGCGGAGTGGATAGAGCGGAAGAAGACGATGGAGCGGCCACCTTCGCTCAAGTGTGTCCGGTGGAAGTTCCGACACAAGAATCAGGAGGAAGTAGTTGTCGACCTGGAGGACGAGTTGGAGAACGCTACCGGTCAGAATGAGGACGATGAAGACGACGATTAGCCTCCCCGGAGGTGAGTGTCGTTGGCTCAGTAAGTTTCATATAGGCGAAGCCCGATAGACTGCTGATATCGGATACGGTGCAGGCTACTATCGCCAACAATGCCTTCCGTGTCGTGGAAGCGGGTTGCGGTCGCCAATTGCGCGCCCTTCTACCAGCCACGTCGGGTCGCGTGGCATTGCGATGCCCATGCTGCTCCTCTCGATGAGCGCGACCCCTCGGGCATCACTTCTTATAGTTCCACGAGCCGTGGTGTCACCGGGCCAACCAGGCAACGAAGATGGTGCCTCCAGCACGATATACGTCCCTTCCGGTGCGGCCACATCATGATCTGTGTCCACTAGACATTTGAGCTTCGACTGACTCGCTCGTGTCGACAGGCTTTGCATGGCATGGTCAGTTCCCCTCCTACGCGACGAGCTTCAGGATCAGCTTTACGTCCGATGATCCCCGAGTTTTCTGCTCGCGCATTTCCAGTTCTGCAAAGGACAAGCCAGTATTCTCGCTCGGCGGCTCTTACCAACCTACGCTTGGTCAAACGGGCTGTTCGTGACTGGCTCCTCGGACAGTGCGACGTCCGCAGGAATGCCAACTCTATGACCCTCCCTTGGGCCGCGGGTCTATTATCTTCGCTACGTAGACGTCGGCGAGGCACCCAGATAGCTCTCTCACTAGACTCTCACGCCCAAGTGGTGCTGCAGAATACAGACTGTATGGTACAGCTCCGACATTCCCTCGATATATTCTTACACAGGCGAACTGATACATGATCCGAGTTCCCAGTGATCCCAACCGTGGGGCAGTACATTCAAGCCTCAAGCAGCCTTGGTGACGTGCGCGGCATCGTGAGGAGGCTGTTGAATAGCACGACGTCAGCCAAGATACGGCGTGGAGGAGGGGGACTCGACGTACCGCAGTGGTGATGCCGAGGACGCGGGCGAGCGCGTTGAACTCGTCCGTAGTGGGCGTCGCGGCGCCGGTGCAGACTGCGGAGGAGGATGACGACCTCAGCACGGTGGATAGGAAGAGTACGGGTAGAGCAACGTACTGTCAATGACGTGCTGCTCGGGCTTGCCGAGCTGCTGAGCGATCTGCGAGTAGGACATGCCTACAGAGACACATCCGGTACGATCAGCACAAGAGCAGTCGATACAAGGGGAGAGCGAGAGCATACCCTTCTTCTCCTTCGCAGCGGCGAGAGCAGCGCATTGCGGGTTTGGGGCCATGGTGTTCGAAGTTGAAACGTTAGGCGAGAGGGTGGGCTAGGTGGAGGCTAAACGAGATGAGGACTGTGGAGGTAGGAGGTCCTCCGCTCGATCCGCCTTATATAGGTGCCTCCATGGGAGCATGACAGTCCCAGTGGGGGGGGGGGGGGGGGGGGGGGGGGGGGGAGCCCTGTGGATCAGATGGGCGATTGTTATCGAGCATAATCTTATCCGAAAGCGGCGGAGGAGTGCTTCGTTCAGGGAGTTGTCCGGAGCAGGTGCCACCCATCCTCCTGCTGTGGTAGGTATCACGCGAGGAAGTATGCCTCTGAAGAGGCCAGATTATACAGAGATCTTCTCAGGGGGGCTACGGACGAGCTCGAGCCGGACCCGGACAGAACGATGGCCGTACATCGCGGCGAGAGGCCCGAGCGGAGCAATTCAAGCATGGCCGTAAAAGACAATCCTGTTCCGCAGTCTGCAGTTCGAATAGCAGATGCTCTGGCCTATCGGGGTGAGCGTATTTGTCCTGCTGGTTATGTACAACTTTCAGGTGCGATGGAGAGAACAACGATTGGAGCTGAAGCTGTTCAGTACCCCCAGTAGCCTAACAGTACCGCAACGAGGAAACAGACTGTTAAAATGAGGATAGTCGAGGATGGGCGAGCTCGTACGAACGTTCGATCCTCAAACTCCTAGGTTATGGCGTGTTGTTGTCAACGTTCTGCAGCGCACTCAGGGGGGAGAGGACGAGCACACGCGTCTGATTAACGCGCGACGCGTGCCCCACGTGGCTGACGATCAGCATCACGTGCGCGACTTGGCGCCCGCCGACGCACTGTGTCGAAATCTTCGTTGACCTGGTCCTCGTCCTCCTCACCGTCCTCAAGCCTCCTCCCTCAAGACACCCGACGAGCTCAACATCATGGTGAGTACCGCTGAATGCTGTTGCGATGCGCTGGGATTTGCGTCGCGCAGCAAAACGCACGGATTTACGCTGGATGGCTCGACTGACGATCGGATGTAGCCCCCCAAGAAGGTTAAGGCGCCCAAGGAGGAGAACACCGTCTCGCTCGGCCCCCAGGTTGCGGAGGGCGAGCTCGTCTTCGGTGTTGCGCACATCTTCGCGTCCTTCAACGATACCTTCGTCCATGTTACCGATCTCTCCGGCAAGGAGACCATCTCCCGTGTCACTGGTGCGTTCGCCCGACCTTGAATTGTCCTAGAGCAGCCGTGAACTCCGAAGCGAATAGGTGGCATGAAGGTCAAGGCTGACCGTGACGAGTCCTCCCCCTACGCGGCCATGCTTGCTGCTCAGGATGTCGCTGCCCGCTGCCGTGAGGTCGGCATCACTGCCCTCCACATCAAGCTCCGTGCGACCGGTGGTACTGGCACCAAGACCCCCGGCCCCGGTGCGCAGTCCGCTCTCCGTGCGCTCGCCCGTTCCGGCATGCGCATCGGTCGTATCGAGGACGTGACGCCCATCCCCACCGACTCTACCCGTCGCAAGGTCAGTTCAAACGAGCTGCGATCCGCATCATGCAAAGTGCTGACTTGTTCCTCTACCAGGGTGGTCGCCGTGGTCGTCGTCTGTGATCTCGGCATCACAGCGCGCACAAAACATCATCTCCCGGATCGCTGCGTCTATGTATATCTGCATATATGGTAGTTGTCCGTGTCGAATGATCAAAGGTCGCTGCTCGACGCGCAACAGGTTCTTTGGCCTGCGCAAAGACCTGCCCCGTGGTCGATGCCCATGTTTCCCAGATTACTTGTTGGACCGCTTAGAGTGTGCTGCTATGCTGTATCGAATATGTTGAAGGCCCCGCGCAGGCGAGCTCAGAGACCGTGTGAGCGTGAGATGCAGAGTTGTTGAGATAGTGAAGTGACCCGCCTGCGGGTTCGGAAGGCTTGCTTCTTGCACTGACAGCCGCACGTATACCCTGCTAAGTATACCCGCCTGCTTGCCGCTCGAATGGAGTTGAAGCTCGTCTATCGCGGTCTGCGCCAGGTCTCGGACTGGGCGTTGCGATTCTACTCCGAGATATACGTCGATGGCCAAGAGAACGTCCCGCGAGACGGGCCTCTCATCATGTGCGTCTACTTCCAAATCCTTCAAATTCGACTCGCTTGCTTGCTCTCCCTCGTCGAGTCGAGCGCAGGGGTATGGGATGGAATGCAACTGACAACAGGACTCTGAACACAGTGCGTCGTGCCACCACAATGAGATACTGGACATTGCCACCCTCTGTGAGTACCCCGACACCCTCGAGCACGGCTCCGAGACCATATTGAACGGTGTCCTCCCTCTCTCGCCTCAGCCGTAACGACACCCCACGGCCGCCCAGTATGTTTCTGGGCCAAATCGACGATGTTCAAGAACCCCCTCGTGCGCGCCATCCTGCTCTCCTCGGGCAGCATCCCCGTCGCGCGCAACCCGAACAACACGCCAGTCGCCGCCGAGCAGCCCACCCAGCCCCAGACGTCCTCCGCCAACGAGGCACTGTTCCGCGAGACGTTCAAGGCGCTGGACAGGGAGGAGGTCATCGGAGTGTTCCCGGAGGGCACGAGCTATACCGAGCCTGGCATCGCGCAGGTGAAAGACGGCGCGAGTCGTGCGGCGCTGGAGTATGTCGTGTGGGCGAAGGAGACGAAGGGCGGGCAGAAGAAGAAGGTGCAAATCGTCCCTGTGGGAATTGTGTACACCGACAAGTCCCAGTACCAGAGCAGGGTGGGTTCTGCAGCATGTGTCCGTGCATACCGACGCTGACGCTGAGGCATTCCTCGTAGGTCTGCGTGAGGTAAGCCGCGAAGTATACATCAGTATATACTATGATGTCTAATCATGCGTGATAGATGGGGCAAGCCCATAGATGTCGAAGCCTTCGCGCAGGAGCAGATCTCCAAGGACGAAGCGTCTGCACATGAAATCAACTCGCGACCGCTGATCAAGGCGTTGTCAGCGGAAGTCGAGAAGCGCATGCTCGACCTGACTATCAATGCACCTGACTGGTAAGCGCGGGACGTTACGCACAAGCTTGGTTTGTGGTTGACAGGCACATTGTGAAGGGACACGCTGTATGCGGTTGAAGCCGCACGGGACATCCTCTGGGATGACAAGGAGCGCATCCCTGCGTCCCACTTCGTCTGGATCTCTCAGAAGTGAGATTCACGCTCCTCGTCGTCTGTATTGCATGCTCAACAGACTCGGTCCCTTCAGCCTAATCAGCCTCTTCACGGACCCCCATGCGGCACCGTCTATCACCAAAGCAAAGCAGTCGCTCTTGAGATACCACTCGCTCCTCTACTATACCAACACCTCGCATGGCTCGCTCTGGGGTATCCTCCCCGACCCATCGACGCGCCCCACCCGCGCAGGTGCCCTTCGCATATTTTTCCGCCAGCTCTTCATCACCCTTTTGCACCCCCGCTTCGTGCTCTTCCTGCCCACGCTGCCTCTCCACATCCCAGCGTACGTGACCGGTCTGGTCGGAGACCGCCTCTTAGGCAACCCCGAGGAAGAAGAGACGCACGCCCAGTTCAAGGCTGTCCTCGGTGGCGTCGCTGCCGCTGCTGCCTACGCTGGAGTGACTCGGTTCATCGTCCAGCAGCTGATTCAAGGCACACCTGGGGTGCTGGCCCGCGTGAAAAGCCCTGCCTTCCTCGGATCTGCCTTGAGGTCCATCTGGGCTGCCGGACGGTGGTTCTTCCTGGGAGACAACGGACTATCGGGCAAGGCTAGGGCTGCAGTCGGCGTGTTTGGCATCTTCTACGCAACCAGCTACGTTCTGTCGCATTGGCACAACTACTGGGTTGACTGTGAGTCCGGCTTCCCGCCTTGCTCGAACGTATAGCTGATTCTGACCATCCATTCGTAGCGAATTACAAACAGTAAGCAACAGCTGTGCACATCGCGCGAGGTCTTCTGACAGACGATTGTTGCAGGTTGAAGCGGCTCATCGCGTCCTGGAAGCTCCTGCTCGGGACGTTCTCTCCCCGCTCTAGCGATCTGCACGGCGAGCAACTGGCGCGCTACACGGTGCCCTACATCCCACCGCCGAACCCTTTCATCAAGCCTCGCGACACCTCAGAGGGCACCATCGCAAGAGCGAGCTCGCCCAGAGCACCTGCGGTCTCGTCGCGCAAGCTGATCCGTCCGCTACTTGAGGCGCGGTCGGAAGCCACGCGCTCCCTCTGGTCCTTCCTCGTGGACTCGAAGTACCTCCGTGGGCTTGTGACTGCTAGGATGAAGGGCGAGCCTTGGATGCAGGTCGGGCCGGCTACGTAGTACTGTCGAATCACGTCGTAATCATTCGGTACATCATGCGCTCTGGTAGCTGCATGAAGGTATGGGTAGGTACGTAGGGTATGATTGACTCGTGGTAGTAAGATGAAGACGTACGAAGAGGAGAGCGATAGCGTATTCGGGAAACCAGAAGAGACGTGCGAACATTACAGCAACTACAAACCGGGCGTACGTAGGGGAGACAACAGAACAAGAACAGAGCGAAGCAGCCGCAGCATCGTACATGATCCTGAGAAATATCTAGAGCAACATCAAACATAACGGAGACGATGAGAAAAGAGAAGCCAGGAGAAGATAGTGCACACCCGATACAGAGTGGGTATTGGATACAGGACCAAGACGAAAGAGAATGTCTATGTGGGGAGAGGCATTAACGGTATGGGGTACCGGGAAATTTTGAGAATTGCTGCGGCCATGACAGGATTTGCATCCTCAATGGCCGCTCCTTGCGTTCCATGCGCCGTTGAAGAGGCTCCGGCTCGAATGGCGGCTGCTCACAGGACGCGGGGCATGGATGCCCGTGGCCGCTTCGCCGTTTCTGTCCACTGCGGAGGAAGTGCTCGGGGCCTCGAACGACAGGAGAAGCGAGCCCGCGGTGCCGCCGAAACCCTCCATGGGTGCCAGCGAGCGGGGAATGGACTCCTGGCTGCCTTGAGGGCGCGAATCAGAGTACGGTCCACGGGAGGCATAGGGCTGTGCATCAGACGGCTCGGCCGCCCATGAATCGTCGGGCAATGCGAATGGGTCCCGAAGCGGAGCGTTAGCCGCGGCCGAGGCGCGTCGCTGCCTTTGGCCAGAAGACCGCTGCGAGCTAGCGCTATGTGCATTCGAGTTGAAGCTCTGGGTGCTCTCAGCACGGGAACGAAGAGAGCTTCGGCTCTGCGACCTGTCCTGCGAGGGAGGCGAGGGGTTCGCTTGAGAGGACTCCGTCATGGGATGACCCCCAGAGAAATGCGTCACATGCCGCGAGCCATACACCGCGATCCCAGTCCGAGGTCCGATGTGGGCACCGGGTTCTTGACCGGAGAGGGAAGGTTGCCTTGAATGGCGGGAAGATGCGGACGAACGTGCGCTACGAGCGTCGCTCTGCGTGACAGGATCGGCCAGCTGCATGAGCGAGCGGTTGATATCCTCCAAGTCCTCCAGCCCGGAAACCACCTGCCGGGAGCTATTCTCTCTCGAATTAAGGAGAAGACCGGAACCACGCCGGTCTCGCGAACCTTCAGAACGTATGGAGATGGACGCAGTGTCCGTTACGACGTCCACGGTGATAGGCGCGCCAATGAAGCCGCTGGCAATCGACACTTGCTCCACAGACTGCATGCCCTCCGAACCCTGCGGGGAAGTGAAGTTGTTGAGCTGGAGGGAGAGGCTTGACCTTCGGCTCGGCTCATAGGTGTCACCCCAAGAAGTAGCAGGAGAAGGCTCCGGCACAGGTTCCTCTGGCACTTGGTTCTGAACTACCGGGCGAGCCGTGATCGATTGTGCTGGCTCAGACTGCGAGGCAGCACCAAGGCCAAATAGGTTGCGCCCACTCCTCTGAGTAGAGCTCCGTTGAGCAGGTGGTCCAGGATGGGAAGTCTCTGCCACGACCGCGAGACCCGGGCGGCTACTGGTAGCAGGGCCCGCAGCAGAACGAGCTGTGGAGTCCGGGTGGTTGCGGAACAAGGTCGACTCTTCCCTGGCCGTGGAGTACACGGCCTCCTCATCCTCGCGATGGATCGCACTTGTGCTCGGACCTGCCGCTGAAGGTCCTGGAACACCGGTCAACTGAAGGGGGTTGGAAGGAGGAGACGCCCCGTTGCGCGCGTTTCGCCACTCCTCGTCGACCTCGGACGGCTCCTTCGCGATTACGTACCCATAGCGGCTCTCAGTGCCCCGCGCTCGAACAGGCATCTTCGAAGCCTGCTTCTCTGGGATCCAGCAGATCCCGTGCTGGGGGATGAACGCCATGACGTAGCCCTTCTTGTGCGCAGGACCAGGGCGCCACCCGAGCGGTGAACGGCCAGAGACAGGGCCATCCGGCGGGTCAACGCGAAGGCGAGCCGAGCGGGTCAAATAGGGGACCCCTGCGGTCTGGAAATCGACTGTCTGCTGCAGAGACTCGCCATTGACCGCTGGTGGTTGGCTGCCAGACGCAGCAGGTGCCCCACCGAGCGTGGAGGGCCCGGCAATAGGCTGACCAGCGATCACAGGAGGAGGGAGGTAAATGGGCTTCGGGTTGTTGGGATCAATTGGAGGGATGGTATAGTTCTGGTATAAAGGGTCTTTGGACAGGATGTCCCGAAGACCCTCTTCGGTCCCAGCCCAAACAGCAGCCTCGCCACGCCGAGGCCGCGGGTCGGGATAGTCGTATGGCCAATCATCTCCCGCCCAAACGCCAAAAGGACGCACGGGCGCGGCACCAGCAGAAGCGCGCGGGGTAGCTTCCGAGTCGATGTCGGGAATACGGGGCGGGAGCACCTTAGCTGAGGGAGGTGCGCCGGGGACGATGAGGTGCGAACGCCGCCTATTCTCCTGGCGCAGCTCTTCGCCCGTACTCGTTACCCTGTACTTTGATCGCCGTCCGTGGGCAGCTGGGGGATCGGCCGCCTGCATGGCGGTCGGGCCTTGAATTGTGGGCATGTCGCGTGGCTGCGAGCTCGTGGCGGTGGCCGTGGCGACCACCATTCCGGTGGGAACGCCGCCCTCAACTGCGGCTGGTATAGTCCCAGCGGCCCCTTGAGTCGCGGACGGTAGGTTGGAGAGTTGGCGGGTCAAGCTCGCCACCAGAGGGACTATCTCTGGAGGACGAGGCAAGGGGTTGTGGGAAGGTCGGGTATAGCGTCTGAGCTCTTCCTGGAGACGAGCATTTTCTTCACGGAGGGCGGCGAGTTCCGCCTCCGTTTTCTCGTTTGCTTGCAACATGTTACGTTCAACCAACATCGCCCACTCGATATCCTTGTTCTTTACTGCGACATGGCGCTCGTGAGTGACGCGTAGCTTCTCCAAGTCCTTCTTCATCTCGGCCTTCTCGAAAATCATCGCCTTGTGCTGGTGCAACGCGGTGACTCCCAGAAGTAGCGGATGTGTCTGCAGAATTGTGGCGTGTCCATGAATATGCCGCGGCAGGCCTCACCAAGCAATCGCGCTGAGAAACAGAACTCACTGCAGAACCTTCCGACTGACGGTTAGACTGTGCAAGCCAGCTGTTCACCTCCTCCACGAGCGCATTGATATCCTCTGGATTCGCATCGTCGGTGAACAGGGCCGCCATGCGTCTGAACATTTCATTTTCTTCCGCCATCGGTCCCGCTGGCCCTAATCCGTCCCCGTTGACCTTGTCGACGTGCAGCTTTTTGATGCGCTCCGGATTGAAGCCCTTGCGGCAAAGTGGGCAATTGGTCGGGCTCACCGACCGCAGGCAGCTTATAAACCGCATATCAGCGTGGAGCTCTACCCGCAGATGCATCTCCGGGGTACCCACTCGAGGCAGAAAATGTGACCGCACTGTATCGCATGTGGCGCTTTGGAGGGGGTGGACCAGGTGTACGGGTCGAGACAGATGTCGCATTGCGACGACGGGTGGACGAGCAGCATCGCCGCGCCTCGCACCGCCTGCGCTACCGCACAGGCTGTATAACGGTTTTCACAACGGGCTCCAGAGGTAGCACGGGGATGAGAGAAGGGATCTGAGAAATCCGAGCGTGGAGTTTCGAGTCAAGAGCCATCACTGCAGCAACAGCGGCGCCCATATGTGGAATGTACTGCCTCCAGCTCCGCCTCCGAGCACAAGTCCGAAGAGGCGCCAGAACTTAGGCCCAGTGAAAAATCGCTCTGCGCCAATCGGTGCTGATATGCGCGCGCATATTCGCACACATACGCGCCGAAAACATGCACTGGTGCAGATTTGGATATGTGCTCATCTGCGCCCACCTGCGCTCATCTGCACTCATCTGCATGAATGTGCGCAAATCTGTGCTCATTTGTAGGTACTCGAGAGCGCAGAATCGCGCATATATACACCGATTCATACATATCAGGACCAGCCTCGTGCTACGTTGCGCGGCTTGTGCACTCCCCCTTGCCGGCATGCCTCCATAGAATGCACACGCAAGCTAGCCATTGCGACCAACTTACCGTACCGTAAGACCGCCGCACCCTCCCACCCTCGAACCGTTCCAAGCCGCGTACACTCGATCATGGCTACTTGCGCCCACTCGTGGATATGATAAGCGAACTGCTCATGTAACACGTTGTTACGTGCTCACCAGGTATCCCTTGGCTTCGAAGGCGGACGAGCCTTGAGCGTAGCCTTGTGGCCTTGAACCCTTTTCACACACGTCCTGCCAGAGCGCAGGCAGCCCCATTAAAGTGGGCTTCGATGTGTGGGGAGAAGGGAAACTCACCGGGCACGTATTGGAGTCTTGCTCAGGGAGGGAAGTTAGCCTGCGGACATATCACGAACCTGCTATAGCGACTTACATGAAACCGAGACTCTGTGGGTGACTGAGAGGCGACGTCGAATTCCGCGCTGCAGGCCAAGGAGCAAGAGCATAGCCCTCCATACAACCAGAGGCGTCAGGATCCTTGGCAACAGGCTGTGGATGTGAGAGGGAAAATAGAGAGTCACTGGGAAGGGAAGCAGCTCCTAGTCCCCCCAACGACGAAACCAGAGAGGACTCGGACAGGCTTGAGGGTCGCCAGGTATCCCAGGCAGAAGAAGAGGAGGCCTCGGAATCTGTGTGCCCCAGAGAAGTACTGCAGGATGAGCCAGTGTTGAGCAAACAGCCATACAGTGACAGTATGCCAGGGAGAGCAAGGGTGAGATGGAGGAAAAAAGACAAGTACGTAGGCGCCTGCGAAGGCCGCTTTGCGGGGCTCGCGGGGGTCGCGCCGTGCACGCAGCACGCACCCATCCGCACGCGCGTCTGACGTCTGCGAGTCGTGGTTCCGTGCGACCAACAGCTCATGTACGCGCGCTTGCGTCTGATCAAACGTCGGTCTGCGTTCGAGCAGGGAGACGGACGCTGGTGATCGCGAGGCGGACGCCGGCAATCGATGTCGATGAACGTCGGGAGTGTGTCGGGAAAGCGAATCCTAGACGCCCTGCAGAATGGCGCACACAGGCGCATATGCACTCAGCGGTCTGCAGATGAGC
Source organism: Trametes cingulata (assembly GCA_022385765.1). Taxonomy (NCBI): domain Eukaryota; kingdom Fungi; phylum Basidiomycota; class Agaricomycetes; order Polyporales; family Polyporaceae; genus Trametes; species Trametes cingulata. Next base: position 1,128,262 of record MU277983.1, on the reverse strand, counting down.
GCAGCTTTGCACCGATTTGAACAGGTGCATTTCTCACTGGGACTTAGGCCTTAGACTTTCGCCTGAACTGCTCCAGATAGACGGCCTGCATGATGCATGAGATATCGGATACCTGAAATCCCGGAGTACAACACTGATAGCAAATGAAGTGGTCGGCCATGGCATCGAAGAGGACAGGCCCAAGGGAGTTGAAGACGATCGATGAGACTTGAACCAGTGCATATCCAGAAACTAGAGTACATATATCCAGAACAACGACTAATGGAGAGGCATAGCATAGCGAACGGGATTTACGGGGTGGCGGGAGGTAAGGGCAACATGTACCGGGGGGCACTTATGACTTGGCCCCGCACTGGTTCAAGCCTGCACCACAGAATTGAGCCAGGAGAACCCATAGAAGCACCTAACGTTCCATAGTGTGATCAGCGAAGAAGTTCCATATACGAACTGGCGTACATACCAGCGCCACGACCACACTAAGCGCGAGGATGCGCGTATTCTTCCACCACATGCTGCGCCGCACTGTCCTGGCTCCCCGCCTGAAGGCTGTGGCTTGGCTCGCCATGTTATCCGTCTTGTCGACCAGCAGCTCAATCCGCTCTCCTCTCGACAGGATTTGCTCAACATTCTGCACCATGATGTCCTTCACCTGTGCGAGCTCGGCCTGTGCACGAGAGAGCTCGTCCGTGGGTGGGTTCGTATTGTATTGAGTCATGAGCTGCGCAATCACGGGTCCAAAGGTGCCTTGCAGGGCGTATGCCGGAGGGTCAGATGTGGAGGACGATGCCGAAGGCTGCGACATGAACTTCTGTTGCAATTCAGCGAGGAAAGTAAAAGGCATCCGTCTGTTCGAGAGAGCGTATGAGACGTGGACATTCATAGAAGGTGGACATAAGGCTCACCTTCCCGCAGCATCATCCGCCATTACCAGGTAGGTGAACCCGCCCTCGGAGATGTAGTGGAATAAGTATTGCTCCCAAACATAGGTGAGTTTGCTGTTATTGGGAGGAATCTTCGAGAGGATCGTCTGCGTCGCTAGCACGAAGGGTGGGTACACACAATAGCACTACATCTGCAAGAGGCCGCTCACCTTGAGAGAAATCTCGCTGTCCGGCCTGGTGTTCGGCTAGGATTATCGACCCCTTCGCAACAAGCGCGTGAATCTTGTTTCTCAAACACATCAGTCTCTGGTGGTATACGGAGAATATGTATGTGCTCACCAGGGACATGGCGTTCCTACACAAATGAAAGCAGAATACGTAGTTGCGAGCAAGCCACAGCGGGAGGAGTAGGCGCTCGTCCGTTACCAAGTGCGTCACCGTCACGGCTGTGCAAGTGTGACACTGCTCAGACCGGGCCGTGATAGGACCCGGGCAACTCACCCAGAGGTCCGGCCCCTGGGACCCCCGATTTCCGGCCTCAAAAATGCAACCGTACGGGCGACAAAAATGCAACTTGGGACCAACATGTCACGGCTGTGTCACGCGCTGGCTCATAGTTGTGACATTTTGTGACGTTACCCTCGGGCGCTCTCCTTTTAGGCGCCCGAGGCACCCATATCTGGGCTGTCAAAAATGCAAAATGGGCCGAACCTTCGGGCGCTTAAGCCCAACGAAGGTCCTCAAAAATGCATACCAGGCCGAAGGTAGTTGCCTAATATGGTATACAGAAAATGCAACTCGGGGCCGGACCTCTGGGTGAGTTGCCCGGGTCCTGCCGTGATGTCCGCGGTGTCACGGCCACCGCAACACTCCACGTGGCCTGGGGTAGACTTGTGCTCACGGGCTGAGCTGGAGTTGCCAGCACACGTCCATCTCCTTACTCGCCGCCGCCATGGTATGTCGCTGAACACACGCTCGCTGACAGTCTGAACGTTGACATTGCGAATAGTCTGACTCCGACTCTTCTCGTCCCAATGGCCGCCCCTCGAGTGCTGTCGCGAAGCCTCCTGGTGCTCAGATTCGGTATGAGGCCCAGTGCAATTGCGTATCATTATCGCACACTTACATCCCCTTGCGACTTCGCGTGAATCCCACCAGTCGGCGTGCGGCTGGTTCGCAGGCTTCGAGACCCAACTCTACACGCGCCGCTGGGGCCGGCGGCTCGTCCAACACCATGCTGAAGCTGTACACGGACGACTCACCAGGACTCCGAGTGTGAGTCCCGTTCCTCTGCCTTCCTTTCTACGCCTGCGCTCGAGGATATGCTCAGACGAACCCGCTGCCTTCCTCAGTGACCCTTTTATAGTCCTCGTCCTCTCCCTTTCGTTCATTGCCTCCATCTTCTTCCTCCACATCTCCGCGAAGATCATCCGTGCGTTCACCAAGTAAATGGAGTGGACTGCCGCTCCGCAGCTAGCTTACCTTGGGTCGAGGGTCGAGATGGTTTCTTCTGAGTGCTCACGGACTTGGATGGCGGCCTCGTCTTCGGATGTAATCACCAGCACATATCGCGAGCGGTACACCCGGTGCGACGCCCCCGTTGTATCAAAACTGGTGCTCGTAGGAGCCTCGCATACTACTTATCTTATTCAGTCGCTCTTCTGAACTCTCTATCTGCACGGCGTGCAAGCGCTCCGACCGGCCTCGCCCCGCATTGCGAAAGAAGCGTGGACTCGCGGCTTGTGCGCTTCCGACGTGGCACGCTTATTCACGACCGTGTCGCTGAATCCCCGGATCCTCGCCCATCCGCTGCGACTCCCGACAAAGCAAGCGTCGAGCCAGCCAAAGTGTCGCAGTCTCCAGGCGGACGGAGTTTTCGCCTGTATCACCCGGTATGCCGTTCTTTCACGACACGTTGAGGGCTACCCCTCTGCGCTATGTCCGCGAATGGCTCGGGGCCAATCGCATTCATTAAATCCTCATGGTGCTGCGCGCGTTCTGAACAACCCATTCCCAGCCTCCTCCGCGCTCCGTTAGCATTCTATTCGATCCGGCGACGTGAACTTCCAGTATGAAGTCTGATGGGACGCTCTGGACGGCGGGCTGCCACAGGAACGCATCCACCGCGGACGACTTCTCTGCCCAGATCAGCAGAAGATTGCCAGAAAGTGTCAAATAGCGCTATGCTGGCACGCTTTGTGAGTCTGGACGCCTTGAGGCTCATGGGCCATGGGCGAAAGCAATGCCGTGCGCGCATCGCTCCCGCCGTCGACTTCGGTCCGTGACGTCTGTTCCCGGGAAGCCTTCAAGGTTCTATATTGACCGCCACAATGAGCCTTCAACACCCGTCGACCCGGGAATAACCCAGCTGTACGTGCACGCGAGACCTTTGGCTGCGGGGCAAACATTGAAGATACTAGTATCACATAGTGCGAAGTTGTTGAACGAGCACAATACTAGTACAGGGAGAGCGAAAGCCATTAACGGGAGAGCGGAACGGAGGGCAGCGGGTGTGAGTCAGAAGTCCGAGGCAGATAGAAGACCAGGACATGAACGCTCCGAGGGCTCTCGAAGCGGGGCGGAGGAGAGGAGAATGCGACGGACGGGATGGTGAGAAGAGGGGTGGGGACGGGAGTGGCATATGCGTATAGATAGGATACATTAACCACGCGGGCTCCGTCGAGGGCCTCCGCTACGTGGGTGTAGATGCGTTATTGCTGGACCCCGCGGAGAAGAGCTGCGTCGAGGCCTGCGAGACGCGCCCTTTTCTGCGAGAGAAAGTACCTTGTATAATTTACAATGAATGCGAGACACGAGGACGACCTCCACGTCCGGAGGGATGCGCATGCGCAGGCCAGGGACCGAGCACTCGGGTTTTCAGGCGTACGTGCCTGCGAACGCGTGCTGGTGGAGCGCAGGGAAAGAACGACTACGAGACGCGCGGGGCCTCCTGCATCGCTCGCATGCTGCGAGTAAGACCCGACTGGTAGGGCCCGGCAGGGGGAATGCCCATCGCAGCGGCCTTGCCCTTGGAGAGTGATGCGGTGTCGGTCGACTGCCGCCTAGGCTGTGCCGGCCTTGCGGGCGATGGCACCGGAGAGGGTGCCGGGGCGGCGTAGATGGCATGCAGGAGAGGCACGGGGTCTCCGTCGCGCGTTGCGGTCGCGTGAGTGAGAGAGGAGGCAGCCGGATGACCAGGAGCCGCAGTGACAGACGCGCTAGACGAGGCCCGCGTACGCTGCTGGTGTTGTAACGCTGCAGCACTGGCGCTGGAAACCGGAGGTCGTTGTAGAAGGGGCTGCTTGTGGGATAGAGCAGCCTGCTCTTTCTCCAAGGACGAGAGGGATTGAGAGTGTGAGGTGCTCGAGACCGGAGATGGGGTCCGTGTGGACGACAACCCGCTCGAGGCTAGAGGACGAGCCCGGTCAGAACCCCCATCCGACAGGGTGGGCTTTCGGGACAAGCTAGCGCCTGGAGAGGACCCGGGGTCGCCGAGGACATCCCTCAGCTGCGCCAGCCGCATCTGCCGCTCCTGCTGTTCCTTCATCTCAGGAGTCATAGCCGTAGGCGACACGCGCACGGGCTCGGCCGTGCGGAGGCCAAGCGCATTCTCAGGGACACGTCCTAGAGAGCTGGACACGAACTCTACCGGCCGCAGGTACTGCACGTTGGGTGAGGAGGAAACACTCGCCATATGTACGTCCAGCGTGCTCCGGGGGACGGAGATAGACATCGCGTCGGGGTCGATGGTCGAAGAATGGCTCCGCGTGCGGTGCGCATCGGGACGGCGCTGGATCGGAATCGCACGGGAGGGCGAGAGACGGTCGCTTCTCTGGCTCCTGTCATCACTATCCGCTTCATCGATGTCGTCCGTGAGTGGCTGGAAGGTCATTAGATTGGAAGGGAGATCAGGGATAGGCTCAGTGGAGGGCACCGGGGACAACTGGAAGATGTTGTCTTTGCCGACGATCTGGACCTTCACCGCGTTGGCAGAATCAGGGCTGTCCTTGAGAATCGCGATGGGGTCTGCCTTGGTGCTGCTGAGGTCGTGTAGATAGAAGTGACGAGCCTCGATCGAGCGTGGCAAGGGCGGCAGAGGATTGCCTCTGAGGTCTTTGAGCTCCTCGGTGAGTCGGAGGCATTCGGCTGCGCAGCTATCGTACTAGAAGGAATTGGCATGAGCTCAAGCGAACGCGATGTAGTTACGCAAAACGCGACCGCATACTTTGCTGCAAGTGAGGCGAGATCAGCGAGGGGTAGGTTCTGCAAAAGGAGGGCTGCTTACGCTTTCAGAGTCTCGCATTCATTGACGAGCCGCGCCTTGTCTTCCTCGAGGGCCCTCTCGATCGCTAGGAGGAGTTCTCGTTCCTCGAGGCTCTTTTGCTCGAGCTCCGTGTACTTCGCGTCTGCGACCTCTAAGTCCTTCTCAGCCTTCTCAGCGCGCGCCTCGAGCTCGGTGTTACGTTGCTCGAGGTTTGCGATGTGCTGCTTCCCCTTGAGTAAGCCATATAACAGCGTGTAAGTGGCACGCAGATCCGCGTGCTGGTCGACGGTCAAACAAAGGTCCGCAATGAGTGGAGGAAAAACGCACATCGTCTGGACCCTGGGTGCTAAGCCAAGGTTTGAGCTCCGACTGCACTTCATACAAGTCGGATGCAGTTGCGCCTCCTCTGATCATGCGGGTGAGCTGCGTTTGGAACTGACGAGCACGGTCTGCAGCGTCCAGATCTGGTGGGCAAAGTTGTGGTGTGGCTGGGGGCAATGTCGCCTTATCGACGTGCAGCCTCCGCACTTCGTGTTCGTCGAAATGGGTGCGACAAAGAGGGCAGCTAGGTCGAACTAACGACTGCAGGCACCTGTGGTGCGAGAGGTTGGACACCGACAACCGCAAGGTCAATGACGACAGCATCAGGAGCTTGAACAAAGTCCACGCACCTCCGACAGAATACATGTCCACAGGAGATGGTGTACGGCTCCCGAGTGGCAGTGTAGTTGTCGAGACAGACGTCGCACCGGGAGTTAGGGTGAAGGACGAGCATGATCAACAAGGGGACGAGACCAGCGCGGGCACGGGGGGCGAAGGGAGAAGGAGGAGACGGGTATGGGGATAATAAGGTGGGAGGAAGCCGGTCGCCTAACGCACATCGCGTGCCGGCTAGACCATGTACAAACAGGACGGGATGGACGTGCTGAGCTCGACGTTTAAGCACGAGGGCGCCGGACGATCGGGCTTCATCTCATGTCGCCAAAGTCGCATCCGTTCCGCATCGACATCAAGGTGACGAAGCCCGGTTGCAGAATGTCGTTACCGAACGGCTGGGGCGCTATCGGAACGAACAATGCCGGGAATATCGAGCTGGAGGAAGTGACCTTTCGATAAGAGACGGAACTTGAATTAATGCCTTCCCAGACGCTATTCGCCCACAGGAACCATCGGAGGAGCCCGTCCAGACGCTGCTGAGTTCCCCGGAACAAGACAAGTCTCGGTGGAGAGCGTTCATGAAGCAGGTGACCGGCTTCCGGATCGAGTTTCCTTGGTCTTGCGAGCCTCGTGTGCAGCGGCGTGCACCGGAGGTGAAATGTCTGTGAAAGTCGAGATTATGACGAGATATGCCACCCGTACCTGCTTGGGCGATGGCACGCACGGTGTCCTTGACGTGGAGAACTGTCAGCCGTTGGCGGGAGCCAGCGAACAACACATATCACCGGCATATCTGTGGTTCAGGGCGCCTTTACCATCTCACCCCGTGGCATAGGCATGTCATTCAAGCGCAGTACTGCACTTGAACTTTGCGCTGCAACAAGCTGCAAAGCGCATATCCGGCCGGGTGACCATTGAAGGGTTATTGGAGTCGGCCACACCGGGATAGATGGGACGCGGTTCCAGCGATATTTCCTACCAGGGCACCCCCGGCCCGTCTGCGTTTCCTCCCATGTACTAGGAAGGTTCCGGGAAGCGAGTCCGGAAGCGCGCACGTGCACAAGAAGCCTTCGTCCATGAAAGCACTGCGCAAAGAACAGAGAACGGGGAACCGGACGGAGGCGTGCAGGGAACTGTCGCCTCCACGGAACGGCGAGAATAACCGTAGAGCAGCACGGGTGTGATTCCGACTATTCTCTGCTGCAGTGTCCCGATTCCCGAATCATCGTAGCAAGCGAGGTCGCAAAGCCCCAGGCCCTTGTGGCGTAAGGTCGGGTGTGACGAAGCGCACGTTCGCTCATGCGCACAATGTAGGAAATGCTGTAGCAGAGTGGGTGACTAGCCATTTCGTAACTGTAGAGAAAGGAAGGCTCGGGTTCCAAAAACTCAACTGGATCATATCCGCAGAGAAGAGGCCTAGAAGCCCAACCGCTCATCTAAAGATATGAGGCTCAGTTGCGCGTCCTAGCGAACGCACTCTGGTCATCGAGGCACCAGAAGGAATCGGCCTTCATACAACTGAGCTTGGCTGCACATACAAGATGATTCCGATGTCAATGACGAGCGAGCGACGGCATGAGCAAGACTTCTCTCACCAAGACGATGCCGGTCCCATGCCTCATCTGGGATCTGTCTCAGGCCTGAGGCACGAATAAAGCAGCGTCGAGCAGTATCCCGTCAACCCGTCGGCTTGCCATCAAGTACAAATGCCCACTTCTGTCAATGGAACACAGCAGGAGGAGGAACAAGTGTAGCTGAACGCCACAAAGTCAGTTCGCAAAACGCATCGGCGTGATGTCACATATCACGTGTACAGAGACTCAGCCACCTGACTCGTACGGCCCTCTTCTCGAGAATGGCCTGAGTAGGCTTACACAGCTACTCCGTACTGACTCTTTCAAGTAGTTAGTGAGGAGGGATGCTTCAAAGGTAGGCGAGGGATCGCTGTCACAGATTCAGCAAGTAAGCTGTCGATGTTCGTATGATCATGGTAAGTTATTGACGGTGAAGCAGTTCCTGATACTGCCTTAAGGGTCTGTCTTGAGGACAATCGCTTTGGCTATGGCATAGCAACGCCACGTACGATGATCGTGAAGATGGGAGGGCTCTTTAGTTGCCCATGGACGTCATCTTGCTTTCGAGTCACCTTGACAGAAAGTCAAGGGCGATGTCATATGGACTTGTAAGTTGTTGGAGGGATCACCCTGACGCTGGAGTTCTCCGGAAATCCAAGGATGCGAGATGCCAGCCGCCAGCTGAAGCTACAAAAGTGCTCGTTGCTGTGAAGGGCATAGAGGACTTTGTCAAGTTGGAGGTAAGTACAGCTGCCCCCTTCGAGCCTTCGAGCCTGAGTAATCTGCGCTCGTGTAGTGACATATCAGACGGTCGTCGGACAACTTCTGGCACCTACGCCCTTCCGGGAACCCGGTACATGGGGTCAACTCCGCATGGTGCACCCTTGCGAATTCCCCGCCACACTCAAGTCATCCTAAGGTGTGTTCGAGTCTCCGGTATCATCTGTTTCCTCGATCTGATAAGACTCGCGACCTATCTCTTCAAGCTCAAGGTCATCGATGACGTTCCGGAAGCAAGTACACCTGCTCGAGACATTCGACCGGTGCGGTACTACGGCCCGATCCTTGTCTCTCCAGCCCTGCTCTTTGTAGCGTCAACGTCGACCTCGAGGTACGCGCAGGCCGAGCCGCCCTCTAGAGCGGCGGCGGCAGTTGGTTCACTCTGATAACGCAATGGCTGCCTGTAGAACCTCCCAGTACCCAACGCCTTTTCTGCATGGAGGGGAATTAGACCCTCTCGGTCACGAAGTGCTGTCTGATGGGTGTATGCTGTCCAGGGACTCTCTTGCCTTTCACAATTCGCCGAACGAAGAAGAGTTGCCCGATCGAGGAGAACCCACCAGCCTACTGCAGGTCACGAGAAAATTTTGGCCCGTACCCCGTCCTCCTTCGCGTCCTCCAGTGAAGAGCGGGCGAATCCGCGGTCTGGACTGCGGTAGGGCCTGCCGGTGTCGAGCATGGTGACGACACGCGTGTAGTGGGCAGGCGTCCTCAACCACGCCGTGTGCACTTTTCGTGGAGACCCTGCGGAACTAGCGGCAGGGATTGGGTTGAACGTACCCCATCAAACGTGCGCAACTCTCGTATTCTGGACGCGCGGTGCAAGTCTCCATTTCGCTCCTCTGCAGAACTCGTTCCAATCGTGTGCCACTGTTCACTCACAGGGCTGTTACGCAGGTAGAGTTAGCAGTGCCACTCACTCTGGGAATTTTAGTATTCACCTTGCCAGAAGAGAAGTCCATCATTCACCGAGCCTAACCCCATACGAACTGGAGCCGGTCCGCAAGACTCGGCGGCCAGGGCCCTCATCCCTAGATCCCTTCGCCGCTCCGGTGAATGATGATGCCCCTCGCTGCGACTTCCGAGCGACTTGCGCCACTCGTGAGCGAGGCAATTCGCAGCGCCAGAAGTGCGCTTCGTGCCACCCGACTGTCCTGCAAGGTTCCCCGGCTCGTTCGAACCCATCCGAGGGCAGATCGCCTGCGTGGCCCTGAGAACGCACGCCACCGCCAGCGTCTTATGAAAACGGATCGACACTCGCACAAAGCAGGCCTTCTGCGCACAAACGGAAGGAGCCCCCGGCTGCAGTCGCTCCTCCCCCTGGAGGCGGGAAGATCGATGGTCGTCGTCGGTTTGTGCCACTGGCCTGCAGAACCGCTTCTCACGGACGAGTGGGCACACACCGGAGCTCGGGCCATGTCCAGCGGCGCGTTCGCAGCAACGCTCCAACGACGCCGCGTCGCGGTCTGCGAACAGGAGCGGCCGGTCCCAGAGCCCCCTCGGGGAATCCCCCTGCGCATGGCGCACGTGAGGCGCAGGGTACACCCGGACTCTATTGCAGCGGCTGGATCTCTGCTTCGCCCGAGAGATAAGTCGAGTTGCTATGTGCACGCTGGGAGCGGCTGCGGCGCACATGTGAGCGGTAGTGCGAATCGAGCGGCGTGGTGACGCAGTGCCGAGTCCCGATACTCATCGACGACATAGGGAGGCACCTGACTGTGCTTCTCGGCCGTCGCTCGCCTCCGGCCTCTGCAGCGGCATAGTATGATCAGGGACGGCCGCGGCGCGGTAGCAGAGGCCAGATCGCAAATACGGACGCTCTGAGCTTGCGAACCCTCGGAGCGACGGCACCAGAGAGGCCAAGAGTGCGACATTGACGGAACGCGCGGACCAGCGCAGCGGATTGTGGGGCAAGGAACACCGCAGTATGTACATCAGCTTCGACGACACGACCGGTGACAGACTGCTATTTGGTCCAGGGATAGTTCTGCGAAACATGCGAGAGAGCTCATGACGAGGAGTAAGGACAGTACGGACACAGCAAAAATGACCGCAAACCACCTGGGCTTGAGGATAAGACAGCACCGAGAGCCTGAGATAGACGATCATTACTGATGATACACGAGCAAGAAGGACGGGTACACCGCGAGACTGGCTGATGGGGTGGATCGGGGTATGTGCCGCAACGGCGCTGAGGACGGGGGTAGATGGCTCGGAGAGCAGGGAATGGAGCGAGGGAGAGCAGCGTGCATCAAGGGACGCTATGCTAACCGGAAGGGAGATCGGGAGAGGTAGATGAAACGTGAACCTTTGTATCACAGGTTCTGTATCTGCACGATGAGGAACTGCTTCTCGTCCTGCAGACATAAGCACGCAAAGCGTCTGTCAGCGACCATCACTGGCACGAACGATGAGCGCTTGTCAGAACATACCATGAATTGCTCGTCTTAGAGCGTCGGCGTGCACGTCAGCGGCAGAAAACAAGACGACAATCCCCGGTGCGATCGTACCTTCCTTGTCGTTGTGGAAATCCTTCAGGAATTTGAGCAACTTGTCCTTGTTGCGGCGAAGGATGCTCTCTATCTGTGGAGGTTTCTTGGGGTTTGCCACAAATACCTGGCCGGGAATCACATAAGACACGCCGTCACGTTAAACAGGAGCGCTGCAGACTTACCTTGAACACGTGGAACGCCTCGAACTGAATGTTCTTGCTCTTGTCACGGAGGAGGTTCATCATCATCTTGAGATTCGTCTCGCTCGCAATGTAGCGCGTCATGACGTTGAAGTTCGCACGATCCAGCAGGATCTCTCCGAGCAGCTTCAATGACTGCCGCTTGGTGACGTAATTGTTGGACAGGATAAGGGTCGTGAAAGAGGAGAAGAACTATGCGAACGAGCGTCAGCATCGAGCACACAGAATACAGGAGGCTAAAGAGACATACCCGGTCATAGTTCTTGTCGAGGTACTCTGCCACCATGCCTTTGTGTCGCGTAAGGGTCTCCTTGAGGTTGGTGTATGCATCACATGAGATGCCGAAGGTGGTGGACTCGATGTAATGGGGGAACTTGTAAAACCTGACAAATGGTGTAAAGGGAGTGTACCATTGAAGCAAAGAACATGACGTACTGTTCGGAGTACAGCAGGATTTTAGCTAATGGCTCGTGCCGCAGCATCTCGCGGAGGATCATGCCGGTGTTGAGCGCGATCTCCTCGTTGCTGTAACCGTCGAACGCGGCGAACAACACCTCCGGCCTGGAGGAAAGGTACTCCACGGTCGGGAAGCGAGCGCCAATTTGTCGTCGCAGCAAGTTGTTGAATATCTGAACCACATCCTTTCGAGATTCGAACTCGAGCTTGTGAATGTTCTGTATCAGGTGCAGTAGCAAGTCCGTGTTGTACGTCTCCTGTGCGAGCTGCGCAACCAACTCAGGGAGCGGGTCTGTACAACGTCGGGCACGGGTCAAAGGCGCGTAACGGGGGATCCCTTCACAATGATGCGTACCGCCATCGCCATACAAGATCGCCTTGATCTGCTGCAGGTTCTTCGCTACATCGTCGTTCGCCTGCCACTGAGAGTCAACGGAGGTGCGCGAGTGGCTAAACAGGGGCCTACCTTCTTGCGCACCTCCCCGCCCGGCGGTCCCGTCTCAAGCCTCGGGAGCGCGTCCCGGAGGCCGCGGACAAGGTCTGGAGGTGTGCGGGGCTTCGTCTTGAAGAAATTCATGGCTCAGGAAAATCGCGTTGTGTGATTTGGAGGACGCGGTGGTCGGTGGGAGGGATATGCAACCAAGGGAAGCGGGCGGTATCAGTACGTCACGGCAGAACTCGCAGAATGTTGGATTAGGAATGGCAGGTCTGATTTCTGTCAGCACGATAACTGAGGCAGTGCGCACGCCGTACCGCCAAGCAGCGCGCGAGGAGAGCAAGACTGGTAAGGCCTGTCTGAGGTGGGTGGGAGGAGGAGGGGTTGGTCGTTGTTGTGGCTGTCGTCGTCGTCGATGGCTAACGAGGTTGGACCGAGCCGCCAGGGCCGCCACCGGCAAGCGCACGTGACCGCCAGAATCGGGGAGAACGCGACGCGCGTCTAATCTCCCGCAAGCCTGCTTTCCGCCACCATCGTCCTTGTTTCTGTGCTTGCGCTCCAGTCTCTCTCGCGGCTTTCCAGGCATTTGAGGAACTCCGGCGACTGCTAAGCTGGGATATGGCTGGGTACTGTATCTGGGGTGACTACGAGGACCTCGTCTCTGCCTTGCCTGCGTGCTGGATACTATTGCCCTACGCGCACGAATGCGGATGGCTGTCGGCGTCCGGCTCCATTCCTAGAGAGCATCATAAATCTGTAAGGGTCCCCATCTTAGGCATGATGCACTACTGCCTCGCAGGTGCATCTATATGAGATCCTCCTACAAGCCTTCTCCGCCGACATGCGGCGATGTTCACCTCAGATTTCGCTCTCAGGTCCTGATGCTCTGCTATGTTCTGCTGGATATTCTTCAGAGTTCTCTGTGACACTACTAAGAGCAGCTAGACCATCTACTTGTCCACAAGTCACCCTTGTGGTAACTTCTGATGCGCTATAGGGCCTGCGTGATGCAGCGCTCAAAGCAGCCCTCTGATCTCGGTATGGCTTTCGAAGATTCTCTGAGCAACCTGGTGCTTGCCATATACTACCCCGCCTCTCTGGAGAACTTGCAACTGGTATCTGTGTAACTCAGGGAGGAACCTGAGGTTGACATGATGCTCGAACGTACGACCTCATAGCACCCTCTCCACGTCTCAAGCTGGCTCATAGAAGCTGATATTTCTATACAATCCCCGTTCCATTGGGTATGAGTCTTCAATAATTATGGCGGCGAGTAGATCGTCGCGTTGGCGTCGGGGCTGGTGCGCTTGAAGTCTGAAATCCATGTGTGGACCCTAGCGACTTGCTCACAGCGCATGTGCGATCTTGACCCACCTTGCTGCTGAATATGAAGTGGTTGGGTCTAGTACGGACTCCTGTGCAGGCCTAACTACGAGCTCTTGCACGGCTTACTTCACAATATCGTCTCTATGCATCTCTTTTGTATATGTCGGGTCAGAAACTAAGAAAGTACGAGAACTCGAGAGCGATACTGTAGTCTACTGTAGTACCGTGCAGAGACGCGCGCGCGTCATACACGCACCAAGTTTGGACGGATTGGAATGATCGACGTGTCCGCTGCATTCGTCTCTCTGCCACCTCATCTGCTCTTCTCTGTCTCCCATCGCACTCGGTGTCGCTCTGTCGTTCCCTTAGCATCTTGTACTCTTGCACCTCCCGCCAAACTCGGGCTGCTCGAAAATCTGTCTAGAATCCACCGCTTCTCCTCTCCCAAACCGTCCAAGTCCTCCGAGTGCACTTGAACTCCGGACCCACTCGCCCTGACACTCAACGCAAATATGTCCGCCATCCACTACTCCGTCGTCGTCCCCGCGTTCCGGGAGAACGGCAACATCCGCCCGCTCGTGACGCGCATCTTCGGCGCGCTCTCGCAGGTGAACTCGCCCGTGAACCCGCACGAGGTCGAGGTGATCATCGTCGACGACAACTCGCGCGACGGGTCCGTCGAGACCGTCGAGGCGCTCCGCCACGAGGGCTACAACGTCCGCATCATCGTCCGGACAACGGAGCGCGGCCTCAGCAGCGCGGTCGTACGCGGGTTTCGGGAGGCGCAGGGCGACAACATGCTGTGCATGGACGCGGACTTGCAGGTGAGTCTCTTCGACCACTGGGTCTTCCCTCGCGTCCCCCCCTCTGCAACCTGCGCGAAGGAGTTATGTTTGGACGGACGTTTACTGACTCTGCGCGTGTAGCACCCACCGGAGTATGTACCCGCCATGCTGGCAGCCCTGTCACCCACAAAACAGTTCGTGCTCGGTACGCGGTACGCGAAGGGTGTCGAAATCGACGAAGGCTGGCCGCTCTACCGTCGCGTCATCTCGTCCGGTGCGCGTATGCTCGCCCTCCCTCTCACCTCCGCAAGCGACCCCATGTCTGGATTCTTCGGCATCCGCAAAGAGACCGTACGTCCCTCCTCTCCTCTCCCTCCTCTCCCGTTCCCCCCTCACGCTAACGCACCATCCACGACAGTTCCTCAAAGCGCGCCAACTGAACTCAGACGGGTTCAAGATCGCACTGGACCTGCTCGTCAAATGCAACATCCCCGCCGAGGCGATCGCGGAGGTGCCGTTCTCCTTCGGCGTGCGCGCCGAGGGCGAGTCGAAGCTCACCGGCAAGGTCATGCTGCGCTACCTCGAGCAGCTCGCGGAGCTGTACTGGTACCGCTTCAGCGGGCTCATCGTGTTCCTCGCGCTCCTCTTCTTCGTCGCGTTCGTCCTCGTGGCGCGGGCGCTGCTCAGCTCGTATGGCGGGCTGGACGGGAAGGCGCAGAGCAAGTACTGAGCGCGGGGGTGTCCGTCTGTTGATACCCGTGCTGGGGGAGGGATGCAGGGAGGAGGCGGAGGTGGAGGCGGTGTTTGTACAAGTATGCATAACGTTATTCTTCGTCTCGTTTTCTGTGTCCAGGACGCTGTTTATACCTTACAGGACCGTACCTCGCCAGCCGATGCTTCTGTCTATAGTGCAATAACTGATGCTACTCAAACCAAAATGCGTCTACGCCAAGCGAGAGCCCGCAATCAAGGAGTAAGTTGTGCAGCCACGCGTGCAACGACGCAGGACGCACAGTGAGGACTCGGTGGCTAGAGGGTGTACAGGAGCGCCAGCCGCGCTGCAATTCTACTACTAAGCATTACTAGCGGAAATGCTTGCAAGAGTTCACGAGAACGGTACAGGTACCGCACGCCTGTCGCACAGAACGACGAGGAAGGAGTCATGCCGCTACTTCAAGTTGTCCGTGAGTTCCCCTACCCACATCATTCGCATATAGTTCCAGCCTCATCCGTCCCTCCCTTACAGACGTCCACTATTTCGAACCCTGAGCCCGAGCGCCTCAAGAGCCAAAAGGGCAGCCTGAGCGCCATCGCGACGTCGTCAATACGCTGCAACGACGAGCCTCGAAGTCCGCACTCGTACATTGAGTACGCATATGGCTATGGCAGTCGGCTCTACTGGACGAAGATATGGAGCATCAATGTGCTCAGTAATGTGCCGCGCCGCCCCAGAATGTGTTCCAGAGCGCACTAGCCACCACGCCCAACCAGGTATGGCAATGCGTATACCATCCTCCAGTATGTCGCAGCTGGAGTCTACTCGGTCCACTAGCGCACTCTCACACGTCTCATAGACTGTCCTTGCCCCTTTGAACGCTACGAGACGTGCGACAACAGCTTCACGACAACCAAGGTTTCCTCCCCGAGCCCTCGTGAAGGCTTCTGTCAAACAAACGCGGACTCGAACTGTCTAGCCCTGTCTAGTTAACCCACGATCCCCCGAGTGCCAATGGATGCCGAGGGGCAGACTGGCGTCCGTCCCCCCGAAATGCAGCCACTGCGCGCGCAGTGAGTTGACTCTATTAGTGTTTACCCGTCGAAGGCATGAGAACCACGAAGCCTACTCGACTGTTTGACTTCTCGGCATAGGGTCGGGCACCCACCACGCGAGGTCCCCGCCGCCGGTAGCCTGAGTCTAATTCGCCACCCCGATATTGCGGGTATTGTGTAGGATAGTCAATGGGACGACCGCGCCGGAGTCAATATGCTACGACTGACTACCCCGGAAGTATGGTACGATACTACTACCGCGGAGCCACTGCTCATGCCACAGCGAACAGCGCAGAGATCTCGAACAGACCAGCGGACCACATAGGCTCTAGACAGACAGAAAACGGCGTCCGCCTGTCTCAATTCGACAACCCTCGCCTTCAAGGCGGCAGTAACCACAAAGTCGACACGTCTGTACGTGTCCCATCGCCATGATCAGGACGCACGACACCGTCGCCCTCGCTCGCCGTGGTTACCTCCGTCAACGTGAAACTCCCGAAGCCCTGAGGATCTGGCGTCATGAAGTTCCAGTGCAAGTGCTGCGAGGGGTTCCCTCCGCACTCCATCCCTGACTTCGTACGAAAGGCCTAGGGCTAGCTGGAGGCCGGACTTCGGCTTCGACTTCGACTTCCACCGCTCTCGGCAGAGCGGTGGGACTAGGAAGTCGCAAGAAGGAAAATCGCCTTCTATCTGCGCCGCGGACGGCGCATCGGTGTCGTAACTCGACGAAATTTGCGCGATGACTCGTCCGCCTCCGCGCTTTCGCTCTCGCTCTCGCGCGGCCGGACAAGCCACCCTGCAAGGTCGCCCATGGCCACCAAAAGGTACGGACTCACGAATACCACGCTCCTTCTGAATGACCTCCGCGTACAGGGACCCGCGGAAATGCAAGCCACTCTGTACAGAACGCCCCGACATTCCAGTCGTACGGCATCTCGATGTTCAACGTTCACCTTCTGCCTGCGGCGACTTCCGTCAGTACACCCCGAAGCCAAGGCCTGATGTGCGGCACGTCGACGCACATACGCCACACGGAGATTTGGGCCATAGAGCGCACCTCATCCACGGTTCTTCCGTCGCCTTCATGTCGGGATCCAGTACGGCATATCAACGTTCTGCGGAGTCCTCCGTGAGCGAGCGCTCCCGCCGGGGGAACGATGGCGCATGCTGATGTTCCGCGAATGCGGTCCCTCGACGACCACAGACGCACACACCACACGCTGCAGATTCCCGGGATCCTGCCACCTGTCAGAGTCGAGGTCAGATACCGAGAGCAGGTTCTACCGCCCACCTCAGCGGCATTTTGGGCCTTCGCGGACGTGCGGGGAGATGGGTGGACGGACGGACGGACGGATATCATCAGAACGTGGCTTTCTGCGGTTCTCTGGCGGCAGATTGCAAACCTCAAAATCTGACGGAACGGCAGAAATTGCAGAGAACTCCGCATGTGCTGTGGATATGTACATATGTGCCGCAGGGCGCGCCGCAGAATCGCCGGCGGCCCATACATACATACGGAGCACTGCGGAGACTTTCTGACTTCAGACTTTGTTCTGATCAGGCCCCGGGCTCGGGGGCAGTCGAGGGGGGATCTGTCTGAGTTCACGGGCAGTCGCATATGTACGGCACATGAAGACAGGCTCACCGCATCAGACTCCTATCCGAGAGCACGCGCGAATAGACGTGTGCTCATGCGCAGCGGATAATGACAATGCTGTCGGGCAGCCCGGGAACGTGGCAGGGACGACGGCCCCTGCGCTGCACAGGATGCGGGTTGGCGGGCGCGGGGGCGCGCACTCGCCCGGGATGGGCGAATGGCTGTATCGGAGGCGGTGCGCAATGCATAATGCACGACTCGCGGCGGCGCAAGCACTGAATGTATGAGCTGGCGTGCTATAGCAACGTATACAGAGTGCATTACGCCTGGGGTGGATGCATGTTCGCCGGGTGATGCGCAGGGGGCCGAGTACATAGCCGACTCGAGGCACAATTGCTTGACCGGGTAGATTAGAGTGAGTGGGGGCCAGATTGAGCATTCCGTGTACCGAAGCGAGAGGACGGCGGTCGGCGGAGAGAGGCTCGGGCGAGGGTCGCAGAGAGCTGCTGAATTGAGAGTGACAGGGGCGGGGGGCGGTGCCAGCGGGTGTCAAGGAGAGTACGTAGAATGGACTGGGTCGTTGCGAGGGAGCGGCGGGGGCCATCAGGGGGGGTCCTGCTCGAGCCTGGCCGCGAGCGAAGTGAATGAATGGGCTCTGCTCGCGAGGAAGAGGCTGAAGATTTGTCGAAGCGCACTCAGCTGGGAGGCCCACTTGCCCGATCCCGCCCAAGCGCACGCCCCAGTTAGGACATGCCGCCGGCAGCCGCTGGAGCGGGACCCGGCGCGCCGGGGTGATGGGTGATCCCCATCGGCGGATCGGCGATAGCGATGGCGGAGGGCTGCCCGATTGGGCGGGGGCGGAGGCGCGCCTCGACCCCCGACGGCCGGGTGTGCCTGATTGGGGAGGGCGATAATGAAGGGACGCGCAGACGCGACGCGGCAGAACGCGTCCTTGTTCTGTTCACCGTCCGCCCAGACGTCGGCTGCTCCCCCGGTGGGAGAATCACCCACGCACGACAACGACAGCGACAACGACAACGACAACCCATGCACCTCCATTCTCTGCCGCCCGCGCGCACGGCACCGCTCTCCACCTGCCTGGACGAGACAATTAATTGTTGCTGCAGGTGAACACAAATGGGCGTACCGTAGCCTCACAGCACCGTCGTGGTGTCACCCCTGCGCGCACCGTTTGTCTTGGACGAGTGCACAGCTCGCGGACGCGCTCCCCGAGCTGCCCAGTGCCCACGCACCCGCGGCGTCGACGTCGCTCCCTTAGGCTCGCTCGCGTACGCCGCTATAAAGCGCGCGTCCCGCCCCCCGGGCCCCCCTTGCTCACAACGGCTAAACACCCGCGCGCTTCCTCCCCCTCCGCTAGCGAAGCCCGTCCTTCTCCTTAAATCGCCCCATCCTCCCCCGCCCTCCCCTCGCATCCCCTTCCGTCTCCGCTCCCCTCCCCGCGCCGGCCGCTTCCACAACTTCTACCACTACCACTACTTGCTGCTGCCACCGCCCGCAATGCCGCACCTCACGCTCGCCGACGTCCCGGAGGAGATCCTCGAGCGCATCCTCGCCCTCGTCCTCGTCCAGTCCCCCGAGTTCTCCCCCCGCCCCTCCTGGCACCCCTACTCCTCCCCCTCATCCTCCTCCGCATCATCATCCTCCCCAGGGCACCCGACAGTCATCTCCCCGCTGCTCGTGTGCCGCGCCTGGCTCCGCATCGCGACCCCCATCCACTACCGGCACCCCGTCCTCCGCACCGCCGCGCACGCCGACCTCCTCCTCCGCGCGCTCCGCCACGCCCCCGCGCTCGCGCTCTGCGTCCGGAGCCTCCACCTGCACGCGACTGCCCCCGCGCTCCGCGAGCTCGTCGCGCTCTGCCCGCACCTCGACACGCTCGACGTCACCGTCGACAACGCCGACGGCCCCCCGAACGCGCCCGCGCCGCCGACGGGCACGCAGCAGCAGCAGCCGGGGCGCGACAGGCGGGTGCTGGAGTTCTGCGAGGCGTTCGGGCGCGCGAGGGGCGTCCGCCATCTCGTCATCCGCAAGAACGCTTACTTGACGCAGCCGAACGCCACCTACGTCTTCGAGCAGCTCGCGAAGGCCATCGCGCGCTGGCACAAGCTGGTGAGTACCGCGCGTCTCCCCGTCTGCTTGCATCTTGCATCCCTTCTTGGGGGACCACACTTCGATGATGTGCTCGTCGCTGCGCCGCCCCGAGCCGCGCATGAATCTAGTCCACAGTCACACTGCGTGGCATGGCATCGACGTCGATGTGGTGCACTGTTTTCGCGATACGCGCGCGCGTACGTGTGGGCCGCGATGCTCCTTGTGCTCCTTCGATCACGCACGTCGTGGCCGCATCCAACTCTCTTTGCTCCCAACTTACGCTCTTCTCGGACGCATGCTGACGCCCGCCTTTCGTGTCCTCGCAGGAGACGGTGAACGTCGCGTTCCGCCTGAGCCCGTCGCCCGCCGCGAGTGCGCTCACGCAGGCGCTCGCGGCCGCGCCCCGCCTGCACACGCTTTACACGCAGCTGCCCGCGGTGTGGAATACGACTCTGCTCGATGTGCGTATCTCTTCCCTTCCCTCTCACCTGTGTGTTCTGTCGTTCGTTCCTTGTTCCGCTTTACGACACGCGACGAGCATTACCCGCGCTCTTGTCCCGTTCTGCTGCCCCTTGCAACAGCAACTGCACCCGCCCCGTGTCCGTGTCCGTCTCCCGTCTTCTCCGTAGCTCCTTCTCGCCTTCTTCGATCACTCCCTCCGCCCCTTCCTTGTCCCTCCTTCCTCTTCTGCTTCCATTCCACCCGTCCCGTTCTGTCTCTCCCATTCTCCTCCTGCCCGTCACTCTGAAACGCAGCGCTGACCTCTCTCTCCCGTGCACCAGATCGCGCAGAACCCGTCCCTGGCGCGCATCGTGCTCTCCCCGGCGCCCGAGCACGCCGGCGCGCACCTCTTCCTCGCAGAGGCCAAGCGCCACCCCCGCCTCGTCGACCTCATCCGCGCCGGCGCCCCCTCTCCCTCCTCTCCCTCCCCATCCTCTTCCTCCTCCCACCCCTCTGCCGCCGCCGCTCAGGAGGTATTGTTCTCCCTGGCTGGGAGCGCGAGAGCAAGGGCGGCGAGCGCGGTCGTCGCGGCGGGTCGGGGCCCGATGCCGGTCCCGACGTGGGGATACGAACGGGACGTGCCCCCGCCGATGTGCAGGCCGCCGGCAAGCTCGCGGCGGCCGAGCGTCGCCGCGCAGGGCCAGCAGGCCCAGCACCCCGCTTCGTCGTACGCGTACGCACACGGACAGAACGGGGGTTCGTACTACCCCGCGCCTCAGCACCAGCACCAGCAGCCACACCCGCACCCGCACGTCTACGCTCCGAGTCAGAGCGCGCATCAGTACCCGAGCGCGGGCCCGCCCCCGATGCAGCAATATGCGTACCCGGGGCCGCAGTACGCGTACCCGCAGGGCGCGTCGCCGGCGCCGCGGATGGCGGTCGCCATTCCTGTCGTCGTCGCGGGCGGCGCCCAGGCGCAGAGGAGGTCCGCGGGGAGCCGGAGGATGACCGCGTCGTGAGCTCATGGCGCGCGTGAAAGACAGGGGGGTGACGTACAAGGACGAAAAGAAGGCGAAGAAGAGATCTAGAAGAAGAAGATGCGGACTGCAGACCCGCCCGCCCGACCGACCCAATGAAAGAAAGAAAGGAAGTACATACTGCTTCTGTGACGATAATGCCTGCTTGCACTTGCACGACTCGACCGTATTGGGGCCCCTTGGACTTTGGATGGTGATGATGATGATTTCTTGCTCTCGCGCGCTGACGATACGGATACAGATACGGACTTTTCTCCTCATGCATATGATGTTTCACGCGTTCTCCCTTCCTGGCTACATACAATTGTACATATGTGTATAATAGCCCCTATAATACCCCCGCCCCGCACGAACGTCCACCCGCCTCCCGCCTCCTTGTTCGCCCACCCGCCCAATACCCACCGGTAACCACGCGTTGTCGCGTCGTCGCCAACGTTACGACGGACGTCCTCGCTCTCGTTCCTGGCTTCCCTGCTTCCTCGCTCGCTTTACTCGCACTTCAGACCGCGTCTCGCTCGTTTCCGCTGCGCTTTCTTGCTGCCACACTCGCTCGGCTTGTCTCTCGTTTTGGTTTTTCTCGGACCTTGATAGATCTCACGCGCACGACCTTCCTTCTGATTCATGACGCAAAAACCCACGCACACGCCATACGGACGTACGGACGTACTATACCCGCTATACCCGTGCCATCCGCTGTACATGGCACGCTCGATACCCACCCCTCTTTGCATCTGCAATACCACGTCCATTCGTTCGTTGCGATGTTTCAGGTCTGAGCACAAGTTCCATTCCACTCGATAGCAACGTACATACGACGTCAAGGTAACCACAGGACGAGAAGAAACGCCTAGTCGAGCCAGACGAAGCTCGAGCGCGTCGGCACCTCCTTGTTCGTCGCGACGATCTCCATATCCGCCCCGCCCTGCGTCCGCCTCAGCACGACGACGCCCGCATCGCCCGCCACGCCCGCCGCGACCAGGAACTCGTTCTCCGCGCCCCCGCTCAGCTCCATCCCCCTGATCTGGTCGAGCCCCGTGAAGACGTGCTTCACGAACCGCAGCTCCGGCTCGACCGCGTAGATCGCGATCGCGTCCCCGCGCGGGTCCTGCACGCCCACATTGCGGTTCGACACGTATATGAAGGGCTGCGTGAAGTTCGAGCCTTCCTGGGTGGACGCCTCGGCGAGGAGGATCTCGCCCGCGGCCATCTGCGCGCCGGCGGGCAGCCCGGGCGGGACGACGGAGAAGTTCGCGGTGAGCGGGGCGGGGCCCGGGGAGGAGGGCGTGGCGGTGATCGTTTGCTGCGTGAGCGTGGAGGAGAGCTCGTGCACGGTGTAGAGCTGGTCGCCGCGCACGACGATGTGCCGCGGGCCGCTGCCCTGCGGCTGGTCGATCTGGCCCTGGATCTTGTACGACCCGGGCGTGCCGGTGGAGGTGAGCCGCCAGATCGTGTCTGCGCCCTGCGTTGTGCATAGGATGGGTGTGAGTATCGTGATGCAGAAGGGTAGGAGGAGGAAGGAGAGAAGGACGTACGAGGTCAGGGACGAGCACCTCCGAGCCGACCTCGAGCGCCATGTGCGGGTGCGAGACCGCCGCGGGGAACGAGATCAGCGGCGCGCCCTCGGTGAACTGCAGCGGGTCCTCCTCCGTGGGGATGACCAGCCCGTTGCCCGAGCCAAACTACGTGCAGTACGTCACAGAATCAGCGGGACCGTTCATAACGCGCCTGATAGGGCGGGAAAGGAGACAGGATTAAGGAGGCTCACGTTCATGACGGCGACCTCGCCGGTGGACAGCGGGACGGCGAACGCGGGGCCGTTCCCGCCCGAGCTCGTCTGGCCGACGGCGGCGGTGAGCGAGCCGTCCTGCTTCACGAAGAAGGACTGCAGCGCGCCGTCCGTGTTCTCGTTCGTCGCACTGGACATGCCGCCACTCGTCAGCCACACATTCCATTCTCGCTAATCACGTGGAGAACAGAAGGGATGTAGCTCACTAGAGGATGCTCTTGTTCGTGGGGTGCAGGTCAATCCAGGACGGGTTCTGGCCCGTGGGCGACTGGCTGACGAGCGAGAGCGAGCCCGCGTCCGAGTTGAAGAGGTACGTCGCGATGAACGTCGAGTACCCGCCCGCGAGGATCGTGAAGTTGACCATGCTGTCAGTCTCGCAAAACTATGTATCGTTGAGTTAATTTGAGTTGAGTTGAGTGGTAGTGAATGAGTGGCGGCGTGTGTCGGGACCGGGCTTGTTTCGTGGACGTGAATGCTCCAGGCGATGTCGGTGTCAGATTAATCGTGCCAAGTACGAGTACGCGAGCAAGCAAGCAGTCGGTCAGTCAGTCAGAGAGGCTCGGGACACCAGGTCGCGAACCGTGCAAGAAGAGAGTGGGCAGAAGGGAGGACCCTGCATGAGAGCGAGGGCGGTGATATATATCATGGCGTCGGGTACAAGCTATTGTGCGATGTGGATCGTTGATCGAGGCGCGACAATAGCCTTTTGCGGGCGACTGTGTATAGCCGCATCATTACAGTACAGTATACCCATGCGCGTTGGCTTTGCAGTACAAGTAACAAGAGACTGGAGCTTGGAGCATCAGGTATGCATGGGTACCATCATGAGATCAGAGGACAACGCGCACTGTACTCACCGCCTGAATTATAAGCTGGTTATGCTCGTGGCGTGGGCCAAGCATTATATATAAGCCCCGCATAAGCAGATCCATCAGACTGGCAGTAGTAGCCATAATGACTCCCAGTGACACTTCATCGAGGGTTATTGCGAGTGTTGTTACCCACAAAACTCAGGTGAGGTTGGAGTCCGTTTATGAGGAAGTGGTTGCATGACGAAGAAGGATGAGCGCAATGAGCGCCCGGGCGGCGGCAGACTCATACGTACTATCTCCCAAACTTGCAAGATTGGGGGTTTGCTGGAGAAATCGAGTCAGGAGCCTTTTCACTCTCAGGTCTCATGGTGTCCAAGCGAATAGCAGAAAAATTGACTACCAAGGCCCTTGCGCACGGCGTGTTTCTAGACCATACTCATGCTCAAACCTGCTCAGACACAGCAGTCAGAGCCAAACAACGATACTCTTGCGATTGAGTTCCTCGGATACATTCAGAGCCACACGAGCAGCTCCTCTCTAGTCGAGCCATACAAAGCTCGTCCTCGTCGGCACCTGCAGGTTCCGCGTAAGCAACTGCAAGTTGCTGCCGCCGTTGGTCCGCTTCAACATGATCACCCCTCCGTTGCCCGCCACGCCGCTCGCGATCAGGAATTCGTTCTCGGGGCCACCGAGCTGCATGCCGCGGATCTGGTCGAGCCCGGTGTAGACGAAGCCGACGAGCGAGAGCTGGGGCTCGATGCGGAAGATCGCGATGGCGTCGCCGCGGGGGTCCTGCACGCCCGTGTTGCGGTTCGAGACGTAGATGAACGGCTCCGGGAAGCTCGGGGACGCCTCGGCGATGAGGATCTCTGCACCGGCCATCGCGGCACCTTGAGGGAGACCGGGAGGGAGGATGGAGAAGTTCGCGATGAGGGGCGTGGTGCCGTTCGGTGCGGGAGGGATGAGCTGCTGGGTCAGTGTGCTCGCGAGCTCGTGCACGGTGAAGAGCATGTTGCCTGCACAATAGCACACACAATCAACTCTGGTAGACACGGTAGGAAGGCTCTCTGCGTACCTCGAGTCGCGATGTGGCGGGGACCGCTGCCCTTGGGCTGGTCGATCTGCCCTTGGACCCTGAAATTGCCGGGGGAGCCGTTCTCAACAAGTCGCCAGATTTTGTCCGCGCCCTATGCATCGTCAGCCAGAGCACTTTGTGGACACGCCGACAACGCCTCACCAGGTCGGGCACGAAGACCTCGGAACCGTGCTCGAGTGCCATATGCGGGTGCGAGACAGGGGCGTTGAACGTGATGAGCGGGTGATTCGACGTGAACTCCAACGGGTTGTTCGGCTGCGTGGGCACGATCATACCGTTGCCAGTGTCGTACTGGAGGTCCGAGAAATACTAAGGTCACTCCGAGTCTATACGTGCAATGTCGAAGTTCTCTTACGTTCATGATAGCAACCTGTCCCGTGGACAGGGGTGTAGTGAACGCGGGGCTGTTTCCCTGAGAGCTGATGGTGTCGATTGGGTTGGACAGAAGCCCGTTCTTGCCGATTAGGAACGACTGGAGGGCACCCGGGGAGTCCTCATTGACCGCGCTGTCCCAATGCCCGTCGGTGACTGAGCGCGACACTGCACACGATTGTTACTCACTAGAGGATGCTCTTGTTCGTCGGGTGGAGCGAGATCCAAGAAGGGTTCGCCCCCGTCGGGGACTGGTTCAACAAGGTGAGTGCATTCGTGTCCGAGTTGAACAGGTAGGACGCGACGAAGGACGTGTACCCTCCCGCAAGTATCGTGAAGTTGACCATGGCTCCTATCGCTCGACGCTGCGGGCAAACGGGGGCTCACTTCGCTGGGATGCCCCCTTTTATACGAAAAGAGCGGGGTGGCAAGAAGCCCCTCGCATCATGCATCGCAGCGGCTCGGGCTCCCGCGGTTCATACGGTGTTGCGCCATCTCCTGGCCCGGGTGGGGGTCACGGTGATGCGAGATTGGTCCACCCGAGGCTCGCCCGCACCGGGGCAGTCAGAAGGAAGCTGGTTTAACGGCAACAGAAGGCTGAGTAGCGAGGTTAGCAGGCATCACATGTTCAGAGAAGCAGTAGCGGGGCAACAGCAACGGAGCGGCATGACCTCGGTAACGCTCCAACCCTCAGTATTAGATAGAGGCAACATTCTTGCTCAAGCTCCAGTAAGAATGGACGCGTCTTGTGAGAACTTGGGGAGATTGTAGCCGTCACGCCCGAAACTTATCCGGCGCCGTACATTGCGTACCCAGTCCTAATGCAGTCTTACACTTACCGACGTCCGTCAATATGCCGCGCTTGAGATGGTGGCGTCAGCTTTGAGGTGGTCGAGGGGTGCATCCATCTTACCTAGCGGGACAGGCCGAGATATTGCCCGTGAATGACACGAATCCTACTTGGATGTCGACTTCGAGGAGTCTCAGGCTAACTCAGCTATGTTCATCGAGCCATCAAGCATGCGGCGGCATAATATCATCGTGGTGGCATGCTAGACCCATACATTTTGCGCGAGGAGGAAGTCGAAAGCATGTGTCATAACAGAAGAAGGGAACCGATGCGAGTACACTCAGCGGCCGCTCTTGCCGCCCTTCATCTGCTGCTTCGATACGCGGGGAGCGGTGGAGACGGGAGGACGCGCGGGCTGCACATTCGCAAGTCAGTCTACTGACGATGTTCGCCGGGTGTTCACAACGCACCTTAGTCTTCTCCTTCTTCTCCTCCTTGGCCTTCTTCTCGGCCTTAGCCTTCTGGATGGCGGCAGTCCGCGCCTGCGCACGGGCGGCAGCAGACTGGTTCCTCCGCGCCGCGATAGCAGCGAGGTCAGCACCAACGATGCCACGCTGGTGCTTCACAGTACGACGAGACCGCTTCTTGGCAACCTCCTCCGTGATACCCTTCTTGTGCATGCGACGGTAGACCTGCGTCCAGGCGATCTTACGGGGGTTCTTGCGCTGGAGGAAGAGCGACTCATTCTTGGAGTTGGCGAAGCGGAAGATCTGCACGAAGCGGGTGTGAGGGACGAAGGGTGTCGTATTTCAGAGACAGTGCGGACCTTGTTGTCTCCCCGCACGAAGAGCCGGCCCTTGCTGGGGTAGATACGGTAGCCGGAGAAGGAGTCGATCTCGGTCTTCTACACTCAGCGTACACCGCTTCAGTACTCAGTAACGCACAGAGGAGAACGAGGTACGCACCATCTGTAAACGGGACGGACGGGACGAGCAACTCGTCAGCGATCATAATCCAGCAAGATTTCAGGGCCAGTCCGTCCGCCATCCACTATCTCAGCCATCCATCCACCCTCTTGTACCATGTAAAACGCCAACTTCCGCCCATCTGCGTGCACCAAATCGTCCGTACACTCCAACAGGACGGTCCTGCAGCCCTGCAGCGTTCAGACAGAGATACTCACCTTGAATTTGCGGCGGCGGGGAGTGTGTCGTTGGCGTTGCGTACCGTTCCCCTAACAGAAACAGGCGCGCTGCCACAGTCCAAACAGATGCAAGCATACCCACGTGGGCTAATCTAAGGGCGCTTACTGCTGTAGTGCACTCACTTCTAGGGCGATTATTACTGATGCTCGACCGACGACTGTAGCCTGGGCAACACTTGTGTGCAGCTACGGCAAACTATCCTCGTCCTTTGCTGCGCGTATGGCGTCGCAATGCAACTTGCCATGCACCCATGTGTCGGTCCTGCGAAGGCTCAAATTCTGCCTGTAGGGAAATCTGGTCGAGCGAGTACGCATTATACAGTTCGGGCTCGGTGACAGTCAGCACTATGGTATACCTTGCATACTAGAGTAGGGCTTCCTATGATCGAGAACAGTCGACCTCCGTAAGCATCGGCAGCATAGGCACCAGAATCAGCTGCACCTCGAGTACCCTTCCAGCGTCGTCTTAACCCGTGCGCGTCCGCACACCCGACTTCATAACACGTCGTACTTGAGAGATGTATGACAGCGACCACTAGAGTAGCATACACATTTGATTCTAAGCACTCTTCCAGTCGGCGTAGGTCTGCAGCAGCAAGGTGAGCTCACAGCTTGGCTCACAATGAGCATGCAGGAGCATCGGAGTTTCGTAGATACAAACTCCGAAGCGAGCGCGTCTGAACGCCATCACGTGACAGAACGCGGTTCGCGACCCGCGAGCGTAGCCACAAGTTGAACCTTGCTCTTGGACCATCACGACAACGGCGAATGCGCACTCCACCATGTCTACCACCATAACCTCCCTCCTCAATTCGCTGCACACACATCTACAGTCTCAGACTCAGCTGCTTCCCACTCTACATGCGCAACTTGGTCTGCCCCCAACCGCACTACACGACGAGCTCTCGGCATTGCAGCAACAGCTCACCCAATGCATCGAGAGCCAGATTGATCTTCGGCGGAGACAGGTCGACGAGTGGATGGAGAAATGCGGGCTGGTGGAAGAAGAATGCTTGAGATACGGGAGGGCTCTCGGGAGCCATCTGAAGTCGTCTGGGCCGAGCGTTGGGGAGATCAGGAAGGAGCAGGTCCTACCACGTCGGTTCGAGATGATCTCCGAGTACCAAGAGAAGCTACGACAGGTGAGCCACTTGTTTTGATGCTACAGCGCACGGTTTTGTATCCACCCAGCCACGGTTCAGTTCCGTCTTCTGCGCCCATCCCGCAGACTGTAGCGCGAGCACAGAGCCAGCCGCATCTCATGATCTCCTGCGTGCATCAGTACTCGATCGCTCACATGAGATTTGTAGCAATACCACACGAAGCTCGAGCAGCTGCTCAATCTGACAAGCAGAATACTGGCACTAGCCAACACGCTTGGTCCCGACTTCTACTCATCCGACATCCTTGACCCCATCCCTGCATCCGGCGAAGACGAATACGACCCCAATTCGCATAAGGATGTCACTCCCGAGCGCTTTTCCAGGTTAGAGAAGGAGCTTGTGCGAGGCAAAGGTGAAGTCGTGAGTGTTCAATCCCCGCTGTTCCTGTTACCACTAGCTCACAACCTCCAAGGCGAAGAGACTCAACCAACTCTCAGCCAACTTCGTGCAGATTGATTGGTTGTACACCGAACTCGGCATCACACCACCCTCACTCGATGACCTCCCTTCCGCCTCATCCTCCACTCTTACTCTTCCCGCTCTGCCCCGGTCAAGCTCGTCATGTAGCAACAAACACGGTGGATCAGATCCATTCCTATCCACGTCCATGTCTATTCCTATGTCGACCCCTACACCCGCGTCAAGGCTCAAGCCTCTCACCCCTCTCCTGTTCCTTACGGAGGATTCCCAGCCTCAGCCATCTGAAGCCGACCACCAGCGCGTATTCGCCAGGTTCGTCGCACGCATGGAGGAGCTGTCGGATGAGGACCTACCGGACTCGAACGTCACTGTCGGCCTGGAGGGAGTTGAACCGACGCTGGCCCTAATGGCATGGGCCGAGGCTACTCGTATCGAACTCGAAGAGATCAAGAAGCGACGCGAGGCACATATACAGGCCATGTACGACCAACTCGAAGCCCTCTGGCGTCGACTCGGCGTGACAGATGCCGAGATGGACGCGTTCGTCGAGGCACAGCGTGGGACTACCGACGCAACTATCAAAGCGTACGAAGAAGAGCTGGAGCGTATGCTTGAGCTCAAACGCGAGCGGATGGGCACTTTCATTGAGAACGCCCGCGCTGAGATCACCAAGCTCTGGGATGATCTCATGGTCGGCGAGGAGGAACGGGCCGACTTCGCGCCCTTCGCGGACGGTGAGCTATCTACTAACTGTAGCGCCCAACTCATCCACTTACCTTCGCGATTAGACGAACACACTGAGGAGCTGCTGACGATCCACGAGGAAGAAATCCGGCGACTCAAGGAGGAGCGCCGTCTGAAGGGCCCCCTCTTGAATAGCGTGAAGAAGTACTTCGACATCCTCGAAGACGAGAAGGAGCTTGCCGCAGCCGCGAGCGACCAAAGCCGGCTACTCGGCAGAGGTCCGCGAGATCCTGGGCGACTCCTCCGAGAAGAGAAGATGCGGAAACGCGTCACGAAGGAGAAACCTCGGGTGAGTCCCCCTATTTCGTCCGTTCATTCCTGCGTAGTCCGGTCCTGACAAGCGGTCGTAGTTGGAGCAGGACTTGCTCGTGTCCATCCCGGCTTGGGAAGCCGAGACGGGGCGCATATTCCTGGTCCATGGCGTCAGCATGCTGCAGCTACTCATGGAGACGATGCCGGCCGTGGACAAGGAGAACGGCAACAAGCGTACGAAGGGGCGAGCTGGCTCGGTCCCCCCTCGAGCCACCACACCCGCGAACGGCCACTATCTCACCGCGCCGACTTCTGGACATGGCGGAGGAAGCAAAACTGGTGTCGTCACTCCGGCTGTTCGGCCCTCCTCCAGCCTCTCCAACTCGCAGTCCGCTCCGAACAAGCGGCCGCGTCTCGGCGAGGCCACCACTACGCACAACAACGCTCCATCTGCACGCGCTCCTCTGAGCAGCAGCCGGGGCGCGCACAATAGGGCGGCTTCCCCCACGAAGATTCCGCTGCCTGGGAAGACTCCTGTCGGAGCGTCCTCACTTCCTCGCCCCGTTCCGATCGCCATGCCGGTACCCAAGCCCGGGACTGCACACCACGCCCTCGGACACGGCCGTGTACCTTCGGCGCAGCAGCTCTCTTCAAGTCATGCGTACAGCTCGCATCAACCCGCCGCCCGTGCAGCGCCATATATGTCGACGTCGACGTCGTCATATAGCAGGAGCTATGGTGCCGGGTCTGGCGCGGCGGTCCATGCTGCAGCGGTCGCGAAGAAGGCGTCTCGCGCAAGACGGGAGAGCTTCAAGCCGAGGCCGAGCGTGGACGAGGACTGGGCTGCTGGCGTTGGTTTGGGCGATGGTGCGCGTCGGTGGGCTGGTCTCGCGGGCGCGGCTGTGAAGGAGGAGGATGAGTATTGAGTGCTCCGCTGCCCCTCGGATGACTTCGGACGGCCTGTCTCTGACCAGCCTCCAGAATTCGGGATGTGTCTCCTGTGGCTTATGCCGACATATCTAACTCGATTGCGTATGCTGCTAGCTGTATGGTATCATCTCTCGTTGCGCTCTGTCTGTGATTTATTCGTTACGAACCTTACGCCTTCTCATGATCTGTCGTTTGAAACTGTGTACAATTATCCTCGTTATTGAAATATGTCACTTTGTGCATTGACAGAGTACAGCGCAAGGCGAGGACAGAACAGGCTGATGAACGGTGTTGGGTCACTCTGGGGCCACTGGAAGGCGTTGAGGCGGAGGCGCCTCGGAGGGGCGCGTTGCGTCACGTTTGACCAACCTCCGTGACCGTTACGGTGAACCTCTCTTTTGTTTCTTCCGTCGCCGTCCAATGCGGTAACTCAGAGCTATGCATCAGTTCACCCAGCATATCTCACACCGAGCCAGGCTCACACCTCTTGAGCACTCACAATGGCATACGAACGAGTTCTAGTGCGCGCGCAAGGGGCAGAGAGTCGTGGCGGACTTCAGCTGCACACCCTTCAAACGACGACACAACCATTGGCACTATCGTCGACCCCGGCTACATTATGCGATGCTTGGCAGAGCTGCTCTGTTAGTACTACGGTGCCTTCAAACGCACTGGGATGCTTTTCGGCGATCACGCCTGGTACTGCACGGGACAAGCTCAATCCGAAAATAAAATAACATGTGAGCACGGTCATATAGCCCTATTAATCCATAACGCTAGCTCAAACTCTGCGATGAAAGCAGTTTGAATCTACGGTCATAAGCCCTGAGTTGCGTGCGCGCAGTGTTCTCACTGTTCTCAACTTGATTCGTATCTCGCCTGCCCAAGCCAGGGTGGTACGAAACGGACCAATGAAGAGAGCGACGCGATCGGCGGTGGACGCGTCTCTCAACCGCGTTGTTTGTTGTGGCTGGCTGACCGTCAGCCTCTTCCTCAGGCCTATAAACGCGCCCGTTCTCCGTCCATCCCTCTCTCATTCGCACCACCACCACGGCCTCCTCTCGATGGCTTTCGACATCCGTTCTTCACTCTCGGGCATGTCTCGTCTTCAGCGGCTGTCTGTCTAGGGTCGCACTCTGGCACGCAAGTTGTGGTACTGCTTCGTCCTGGGCTGGACCTTTTGCTCTTGCTCTCTAGCTCTGGTCCCTGCTTTCGCTTCGTGGCTCTTCCGAGGCCCTGTTTCATCCGGAAGCTCTACTCTATGCTGCCTCTCGCTTGCTCAGGTCGTCCACTGCCTGCCGTCTACAACCGACTGGCAGCTTCATATCCCCGGCCGACAACTAGCTCTTGTTACCGTTTCTCTTTCAGCGCGTTCTCATTCTTCCGCTATTTCGCTTTCTTCTCTCTAACACCCCGTCCCTTCCTCAACTGTTTCTTCTCTGGCTTCTCCCTCCTCTGTCACTGACCTGCCCTCCCTCTCCGCCGGAACGCACCTCCCAGCTCTCACTCTCGTCGACGCCCTCGCACCGTCCGGTCTCCCCCACCCTCTCATCCACGCCCTCCTCTTTCTCTTTGTCTCCATGCTCTCCCTTCTCTTCCTCTCCGTTTACTTCTTCTCTCTCTCCCCGATCCATCTCTCTCTTCTCTCTCCTCCCCTCCGCTTCCTGCTATGCCGTCATCACTCCCTTTCTCTCCTTCCTCTCAACCCCTCCGGTCCCCATTCCTTCCCTATCTCCACTCCTCTCTCGTGCTTGCTTCCTGACCCCCATCTTCGCGTCATCTTCTTTCTACCCATCCATTTTCCGCTCCCTTCTCAACTTCTCGCTCGTTTCGGCCCTCTCGTCCCTCTCGGTCATCCCCTGGTCCCTCTCACCTCATCCTCACCTTCTCACTGCTCCCACTGCCTCGTTTTTTCCGTTCCTGCTTCTGCACCGTTCCTGCTCCTCTCCCATTCTCTCTCATCTTCCTCTCCCTTTTCTCTCCCCTCCCTTCTCATCTACTCCAAATCCATCCCATCTCTCTCGTTCTCGTTGCCTCCATGACATCTACCCCTCCTCCGTCCCCGCTTTCGCGTCTCCCGTCTCGTCCATCCAACCTCTTCCCTCCGTTATTTTCTCTCGCTTTCCGCACCTTCTTTCGTGTCCCTCTTCCACGTTCCCATCCATCATCACCCACCTGCTCCCCCCATCTCATTGACCTTGTCTCCATCCTCTCATCTTTCGCCTCCCATCCCGTCTCATCCCCTCCCCTCCCGTCCACCACCAGCTCCTGTCTCGTTCTCACGTCTCTCCCGTCTCGTTCTCCCCCCCCTCCCCCCCCGTCTCGTTCTCTTCCCTCCCGTCTCGTTTTCTATCTGCTCCCGTCTCATCCTCTCCTCCCTCTCATCTCGTTCTCTCCGCCGCCCGTCTCACTCTTTCCATCCTCCTTCCTTGGCTCTCTCCACCTCTCCCACCTCATCTATAGGCTTCTCATCTCTCGCATTCTCTGCTTCTCCTCCCACCTCCCTCTCGTCCCAGTCCCTCTCACACCCTCCTCACCCGCATCTCCGCCTCCCATCCTCCCATCATCTGCCTCGTTTTCTCGCCCCCTTCCTCCCCCTCTCTCTTCCCAATCCCGTTCTCCCCGTCTCTCTCTTCTCCATCCCCCTCCCCGTCCTTCCGTTATCGTTCCCGGTCTCTCTTTCCAGGTCTCTGCTCGCGCTACTCCTCGTCTCGCTTTCCTCCGCCCTCTCTTCTCACTCTCTCCACCTCTCCCATCTCTTTCCTCCAGCCTCGTCTCGTTCCTTCCACTTCAACCCTCCAAGCCTCGTTCCTCTCTTCTTCACCATTCCACCTCTACAACTTCTATTTCATCTTGCCTCTCTCGCCCTCTTCTGTTTCTCGGTTCCCCAGCGCCAGCCGGATCTGGTCTGCCTCGGTCTCCCCCCTCTCTCGTCCCCCATCCCTCATCCCCCACTCCTCAATCCTCGCCTTTCCCCCTTCTTCGTCCCTCACCCCTCCCAGTGTCCGTCTCCTCCGCATCTCCTCTCCCCCCCCCCCTCTCGTCTTTCCCTCGTCCTTCTCCTCCCTCGTCTCTCCTCCCCCATCTCCTCCCCCAGTCCTCTCCTTCCCCGCTTCACCTCTCTGGCTCTCTTCTCTCATTTCTGGCTCTCCCAGTATCGCGTTTCCTTCCCTCTGCTCCGTCTCGCGCTCCTCATTTCTCTCCTTCTCCTCGTCTCCTCGTCTCTCCATCATTCCTCCGTGCCTTTCATCTCTCATTTTAAGCGTCGTTCGCTCTCACCACATCCCGTCTCGACATCTCTTCCCTCCTCCAGTCCCTCCTCCGGTCTCCTCTGGGCGCCCTGCCCTGCCCTCCCCCTTCTCGACCCTTCTCTCACACCCCTCACACTCTTCGCAACCCTCTCATTAACGCCCCACAGGTCCCACCTCCTCACATTCAGTGCGTCCTTCTCACACACACAAGGTATGTCCCGAGGGAGGGAGGGCACCTCTGAGCACCAATGCTCGTGGTGTCCGTCCTGGCGCAGACCTCTTCGTGGTCCTCGGGATGAGTACCTCCCGCGGCGCCCGAGTCTTCGTGGCTCGTGGCGCTAGCGGGAGGGAAACCAGCATGCGCCGAATTCCTCTCTCTCCGAGTGTCCTGACGCGCTCACTAGCCTCTATAGCCTCTAGGCGCAGGAAGACAGCCCGAACGAAGGTGACGTCGACGGTCCGCGTGGTGCAGGCAAGAGCACGCCTTCTTCCGGCGATGCATGTGGTCGCGTCGCAGGTCTCGCCCTTGCATCATGTGATCGCGTCAAGCACTCTCCCGACGCGCTCCTCGAGCTCTGCGTACGCGACAATCAAGAAGGAAGCACGTCCCAAGGACAGAAGACGATGAAGGCGACGGATGATCCTACACTGTCAGAGGTAGGTCAGTAGCTAACGCATCCAGAGTCGCGACACTGCTCTGATCACTCCGCCACGGCATCGGATTCAGGATAGACGATTATGTGCATGCTCTGCCAGTAGAGGATATACAATACAGTACCGGATACATATGTGCAGTCCGTGCGATCCAAATAGATAGCCCGTCTTCTGAGTCTAAGCTTCTGCGTGTCAAGTCCATGATGGTGATGGTATCTATCTACAGGCGCGGCGTTTGGGCGCGCTCGGTGGGAGCGTACTTCGCCTGCAAAGATGAATGTATCAGCACTCCGCAGCGCACGACGACCATTCGAAAACGAGAGCGCTGCTCACCATCTCGTTCTCCTTCTTCTGGAACCCGCACTTCTCGTAGAACGCTGCAACCGGGCGAACGTGCGCGTCAGCAAACCGCCCCCGCAACAGCCCCCGAGGGCGCAGATCGTGCACTTACGTATATTGCTGTCGCTGCAGTTGAGGATCGTCTTGTAGCAGCCGCTGTTCTCGCTGATGGCGGTGAGCGCCTGGATGATGCGCAGGCCGAGCTTCTTGCCCTGCTGGCTCTTGTCGACGGCGATGTCCTCGATGTGCCCGACGCAGCCGAGCCCGCGCAGGAACTTGCGCTCGATGAAGACGGTGCCGACGGCGACGATGCGGTCTGACGGCTTGTCGACGATGACGATGGGGTAGTATGTCCGGGGCGCGGCGCGGATGGCTTCGAACTGGGCGCGCCAGGCCTCTTCGCCTGGGTCGGTGACGACGGTCAGGACGGAGAGCACGGAGAGGTGGCCGCGGTGGTAGTCTGTTGACGCAAGCGGCCGCATCTACGATAGACTTAGTCCATTGCTCACTCGAGAGCGTCGAGGACACGTACGTGGAGCTCCGAGGGCAGTTGCTTCGTGACCTCCGTCGGAACAAGCTCCGCAGAGAAGAGCAGGTCGAGCTGGGCGTCGGGCGTGAACGGCATGGCAGTCTTGATTAGTGTCGCTGGTGTGCGCGGCGTGAGGGTATGCTAGGATGGTCTATGCGAAAGGAGAGGACGAGGACAGCGAGAGCGATGGAGAGTGTGGAGAAGAGAGAAACGCGAGAGGAGCGAAGGTGGGAGAGCGGCGAGAGTGCGACGGGCCCAATAATGGGGCGCGTTCGCCTGCCTTATATGGGCTAGCGCCACGCGTCGGTGGCTGTCCGCTCTCACCGGGCACCGCCCGCCGACGCCCGGCGCCCTCCACAGCGACAAGGCTGTCCCCGGCGTCGCTCATGGCGGTGACCAGTGCTGTTGCCTCGTTCACAACTCGCTCAGATGTCTGCAAGCTCAGACATCGCTAGATTGCATTTCAATCGAGCTCTGCAGATCCCTGTGCTCACCGACCTCCCCGTGCAGATTCGAGAAGTTCATGGAGCCGAACTCGCGTCGCTATAGCCTCGAGAACGGCGACCGCCATGATGAAGCGCGCCCACTCGAGTCTCGTCGGGTAACTTCAGTGATTCACTGGCTATACGGGATGTTAGCCGTTTGCAGTGTGCCGGAGCAATCAGCCCTTCTGCAGGACATGCTTTCGTTTTGTCCGTACTCAGATGGCGGAGCTGCGGTTATAGAGGTGCATCTCTTCTGACCATGAGGAGCGTACAAACCCTTAGGTCCCGGGCGAAAGCGAGCGTTCGCTAACACCCAGAGCAGCTAAATCGCAGTATGTACCCAGCCGCGCAGCTACGCAACGCGCGGACACATCACCGGTAAAGTGTCTGCTTCATGACCTTCCTTTGTGTCTGCTGAATCCCATGTGACAACAGACGCACAAGGGCCTGCTGCTGCTCGCTGTACGCTTCGAACGTTTGAACCCATATGATCATACGCTGGGTCACGAAGCACCGCCTTCGCGACCAATTCAAAGCTCCAGTGGTACCGTCTCCTAATTACACGTCAATACTCTAGCTTTGATCCTCCTCCAGCCACCGTTCGCGCCATCTGAGCTCGCCCGGAACTTCAACCCGCTGTCCTTCATCCGGCACCGTGTCTACTACGCCCCGAACGTGGAAAAACTGTGGACGGTACGAGGAGCAGGATGAAGTGAGGTCAACTTGCTTGATGAGACTTCAGTGACTGACCTTTGTATAAAAACAGATCCACATTCGCTGTGACTGCAGGTCCTTCCACAGGTGATGGCTCAGACGTCTAGGGCAAGAGCGGCGGATGGGCCCGCGACGGCAGCCGAAGGTCCCGCAATGGCCGCGGAAGGCCCGGCAACGGCAGCGGACGCGCCGACGATAGCGGCTGAGGCTGCGACGGCAGCAGACGGTCCAACGATGGCCGCGGAGCGCGCGGCGACGGCGGCTGAGGCTGCAACGGCAGCGGAAGGCTCAGCGATGGCAGCAGAGATTCCAACAATGGCGGCGGAGGGCCCGACGACGGCTGCGGAGGCCCTGAGGACTGCCGCGGTGACGCGCGGGTTGGGCATAGCGGTAGCCAACCCAGCGAAGATGGCGACGATGAAAAGAGTGTTGGTGAAGAACTGCATGGCGTTCTTATGGTAGTCGATGTGGTGAGTTCAAAGGAGTGGTAGGGTCTGGTAGATGTGAGTCGGGTTACCGATGAGGATCGGTACTGCTGGTGAGTGCAGCTTTTATACTCGTCCAGTCGCTCATACACACCTCATATCTCTACGATTTGTTCTTCAGGTTGTCCACTGGGTGCAGTCGGAGTACATACGTACGCCTTCCCTACAGGTCGAATTGTGTGGGCCAACGGTCAAGCGAAACACCGGTTGGCCGCCGCCACCAAGCTCGCGCTCACTCTCCGGCATTCCATAGCGTTTTCGACATCATTTGCAATGCCAAATGGCTTCTGGTTCAGCAGAAGACTAGGGAGCAAGCAATAGCGGACATCCGCTCATACATACGCGATTCGGGTTCCATTGCTCTGCTACGGTAGTGCGGGTATAAGCCGCCAGCTTTTGTTGGCTGTTCTCGGTGAGTAAGAAATGCTTGTGGTACACATTCAAAGTGGTGCTGACGCTGGCAGGACACACTGAATAGACTACTTGGCTGAGAACAACGCTTCCTGCTCGTCTCTGCCAGGAGCTGCATGCTCCATCTACATCGCGGAACAACCGACCCTTTTCTTGAGCGCGGGGGATTTGCTCGACTCTTCCTCAATGCTACACATCGCGCCGACAGCTGCTTGGAACCCACTTCGCAACAGGAGCCGACGCGATAATCTCTCGTCATTCCGCCATTCCCGGACTGCGTCACACCAGAACCACCAAATCTCTGCATGCCTATCGCGTCCATGAGAAGTTGTCAGGTTCGGCACGGACATCGCGAGTGGACGTGGTACCGGTCTTCGTGCGTCTAGAACAGATGCCTTGAGCGCAACTGAGTGGTATCGATATTTGCTTGTGGACCAGCGTCAGACAACAGTACGTTCCTCGCTGCAGATGCGTTCGTCCGGTCTCTGGTGTGCAGAATCGGCTGCGCGGATATCACAGATATGTAGCACAGGCGAGAGTATAGCCCGAATTGCTCGCGCCTCAGCCGGGTTCCAATTCTCCAGTCACGACTGACGTACACTTTGAGCTTCTAGTGAGCGAGAGACTTCTCTCCTCGTCGTCCAATAGGACTTTGCACTGACCCCGCGGTGTCTCAAGACCTAGACCAGCCTTTGTGAGAGTGCTCGGCGTTTTGTGGGTTTATGCTCAAACGACTCCGAACTTCTCCTCCTTTCTTCTCGTGTCGAGTCGCAGGGTGCACTCGGCAGCAGCCGTCCGTCCCTCTGCTCTCATCCGCGCGGCATTTCTCTGCATCCATCAGCCCTACCAGGTCAGATGGCCCAATGATAACGCTTACACCAGGGGCGAGTCTTCCCCACCCGAGAAGCTCACACCGCCGCGCAGCCCTTCCCCCTCCGCCCAAAATGGATGCGCCTCCCTTCCGCACGCGGGCGCTCCGTGCGGCAGTTGGGTATTTGCGTAGCCATGAACAAACGAGTACGTCTTGCTCACCGCACGCCCGCCCAGATTCGCACACAGGATCCTGCCGCGGGGTTGGCAGTACGCCGGCGCTCGGCCCGCCGAGCCTTCTGGGCTCTCATGCTGTTGTCTTGTGCGTCCTGTGCGGGGGTGCTAGCACCTCTCGCGTAGGATAGAGAGGGTCCGAAATGCCCATGGGATGGTCATCTACGGTAGGTGGGGACCAGGGGCGCGACACTGTACGGGTCGAAGAAGTATAAGTGCCGGGTCTCTCGTACGAGGGTGAGCTGAATCGTGCCCTCATCGAACCACGCACGTCGGGAAGCGCTATGTCCTCTACATCCGAGTCGAAACGCGTCGCCATTATCACTGGGGCAGCGGAGGGGATTGGGCGTGCCATTGCGCTTCGCCTCGCCAAGGACGGGTTCGATCTGGGCTTGTTTGACTTGCCGAGAGCGCAGGAGAGGCTGGAGGCTGTGCTAGAGGATATCCGGAAGACGCATCCTAATGTGCGCGTGGTGAACGTGTATGGCGATGTCGCGAAGGAAGACGACGTCAAGCGGCTTGTGGACACGGTCGTGCAGGAGCTCGGTGGCGTATACGCGGTACGTTCGGTTTGTGCCACGTGAAGGCTTGAGCTGACGGAGATGTAGATGATTGCTAATGCGGGTATCTGCATCAACGAAGTCCTGCACGAAAGTACGTCGCTCCATGATCTCTGTGGAACAGTTGTCAGTGTTGACCGCGCGTGTAGCGACAACCGAGCAAGCGGACAAACTCCTCGACATCAACGTGAAGGGGACTTTCTACTGCTTCAAGTACGCCGCCATCGAGATGATCAAACAAGGTAAGGGCGGTCGTCTGGTCGGAGCTGCGTCGATTGCCGGCAAGCGAGGTGCGTCAGCCTTCCTTGCTTGATTTAGGACACTCACCCAACAAGGCTCGTAGGGTTCCCGGAGCACGCGCTCTATAGCGCCACGAAGTTCGCGGTGCGTGGCATCGTGCAGTGCGCTGCGCTGGACTATGGCCAGTACGGCATCACGGCGAATGCGTACGCTCCGGGCGCGTGCGAGACTTCCCTGCGTGCGTGTCAAGCGAGTCACAGCCCCAGCATCGTACTGACCTAAAAGCGACAATAGTGGCGGGTGTAGATGAGTACTTCTCGACGAAGAACGGGAAGCCGAAGGGTTCCTACATGCAGCATGTAAGCTCCCTCCGGGTGTCTGCCGTCTGTGCCTGCCTCACCTTTGTCTGGAATTTATAGTTCAGCAGCAATAGTGCACTCAAACGCAACGCGCAGCCGGAGGATATCGCGAAGCTGGCGTCGTTCTTCCTATCTGACGACGCAGCCTTCATCACTGGTGAGTGCTCGATGTCGGGGACGATGTCACACGGAGTGCTTACATCGCGTAATGGTCTCTAGGGCAATCTGTGAGCCTCATTTTTTCGCTTCCGTGCCGTCCTAACACACCTTGCGTACAGTATCTCGTCGACGGAGGCACCTGCTTCGATTGAGCAAAGAGGAAGCACGCGGAGGGTTCGCGGTCGTTCTAGGATGTGTAACTGGACTTCGAAAGATAGCTGAAGCAGTAGAAGTCAAACAAACCAGCAATCTGTACAATGTCAGTCGTAGTACTCAACGGGTATGCCGCTGGTTCTTGTGTGCCGAGTCGAGTCCTGCATGTACCCGCCCGTATGC
The DNA here is from genome assembly GCA_022385765.1 of Trametes cingulata. Taxonomy (NCBI): domain Eukaryota; kingdom Fungi; phylum Basidiomycota; class Agaricomycetes; order Polyporales; family Polyporaceae; genus Trametes; species Trametes cingulata. The sequence continues at coordinate 1,088,319 of MU277983.1, read as the reverse complement.
TGGGTGTCAAAAATTCCAGGCTTTTGTGGGCCCTCTCATGAAGACAGGAGACAGATAAGCCTCATAGTTATACATGCATCTCCGAACACGAGGGTGAAGTGCGAAAGCAGGAGCAGGAGCGTGCGAGCGCTAGCGCCGCTCGCGTCGGAGAGCTGTGACTTGAGCGTGACTGTTGGCGTCAGTCACATCGACGCGACGCGTCACAATTAGTTTCTGGTGAGCGCCCGCAGGGGAAGCGTGTCTCGACCGGCGTTCTGCGACGACCATCTCTTGTCTCTAGCCTCCATCTCCTCTCACCATGGCTAGGGGTTCGTCTGGCTCCTTCAAACGAGGAGGACGAGGAACGTCCCGCTTTGGCTACAGGGGCAACACTTCATTCCGCGGCGGCAGAGGTCGAGGACGCGGTCGCGGAGGCGCACCCGCCGACGCAGCACCACTACGCGACGAAGAAGGAAACCAGCTCGCAGAACGCTTCGAGCAGGTCAAGCTTAATGATGAAGTTGATGAGAAGCTGGGCTTTGTGAGGGTACAAGAGGGACCGACACGAGATGGGTGGCTTATTAACATGCATCCGGTGAGTGCGACGCGCATCATGTCTGCGAGGACGCGTCTCATGGTCGTTACAGACGTTGGTGAAGGATGCAGACTGGCCTGGAGGAAAAGCTGCTGTCGACTTTTACTTCATTCAAGATGATGGTGGCATGTTCAAGTGTACATTTCAGTACGAGCCCTACTTCTACATTGGCTGCAAGGTACGCGTCGTACACTTCAGTATATCAAATATTTCTGGCATGCCCTCCGACTGCTTTACATGCCAGAACAAACGGATGAGCTGACAACACTCCTCAGAATGGCATGGAGACGATTATCGAGGAATGGCTCATGAAACGCTACGAAGGAACGATTTGCCGCATCACCCGCGAACGCAAAGAGGACCTGAAGATGCCAAACCACCTCATGGGCCACCGCCGGCTCTACCTCCAGCTGCACTTCCGCAACGTCTCCGACCTCCTCGCCGTCCGGCGCGACCTCCTCCCCCTCGCACAAGCCAACGGCGCCAAGCTCGACGCCGTCGACGCCTACGCCGAAGTAGTGAACGCGACCGCCTCCGCCGCGACGAACATCGAGCTCGAGGGCGAGTGGGCCGCGGACGTCGACATGGACGTCGGCTCGAGCTCTGCGTCGGCGCGGAGGGCGGGGGGAGGCGGGCGCGACCGGGACCCGAGCGAGGGCATCATCGACATCCGCGAGTACGACGTGCCGTACTACCTGCGCGTCGCGATGGACAACGAGGTCCGCGTCGGCCTGTGGTACGCGGTGTCGTTCACCGCGGGGCAGCCCGCGCTCAAGCAGCTCACGGAGCGCGTGAAGCGGCCGGACCCGGTGGTCATGGCGTTCGATATCGAGACGACGAAGGCGCCGCTCAAGTTCCCGGACCAGGCGGTCGACCAGGTCATGATGATCTCGTACATGGTCGACGGGCAGGGGTTCTTGATTACGAATAGGGATATTGTCAGCGAGGATATCGAGGACTTTGAGTATACCCCGAAGGAGGGGTACGAGGGCCCGTTCACGGTGTTCAACGAGCCCGACGAGGTGCGCCTTTTCTCCTTCCCTCCTCCACATATCCGTGCGCATAGAGCTGATTCGGGACCGGGGGCAGGCCGCGACGATCCGCCGCTGGTTCTCGCACATCCAAGACGTGAAGCCGACGGTGATGGCGACGTTCAACGGCGACTTCTTCGACTTCCCGTTCCTCTGCGCGCGCGCGAAGGTGCACGGGCTCGACATGTTCCTCGAGACGGGCTTCGCGCAGGACGCGGAGGAGGAGTTCAAGAGCCGCACGTGCGTGCACATGGACTGCTTCCGCTGGGTCAAGCGCGACTCGTACCTGCCGCAGGGCAGCCAGGGCCTCAAGGCGGTCACGACGGCCAAGTTGGGGTATGATCCCATCGAGTTGGATCCGGAGTTGATGACACCGTACGTCTTCTCTTCTCCTTCTATGTTTGAGTGTGAGGGGGAGAAGGGAGCTGACGTTGGGTCGCGTGTAGGTATGCGGTGGAGCAGCCGCAGGTGCTGGCGCAGTACTCCGTCTCCGATGCGGTGGCGACGTACTACCTGTACATGAAATACGTGCACCCGTTCATCTTCTCGCTGTGCAACATCATCCCGCTCAATCCCGACGAGGTCTTGCGGAAGGGCACCGGGACGTTGTGCGAGACACTGCTCATGGTATGCTTCTCTTGCGGAAGGCTTCGAGCAACACTGAATGTATGCATGTAGGTGGAAGCATTCCGAGGCGAGATCATCTTCCCGAACCGACATGAGGAGTCCCACGGAAACATGTACGATGGGCATTTGCTCTCGTCGGAGACGTATGTTGGTGGACACGTCGAAGCGTTGGAGGCTGGCGTGTTCCGTAGTGACATCTCGACGCACTTCAAGATTGAGCCATCTGCAGTGCAGCAGGTCCGCCTTCCTTTCCTCTGACTGACCAAGCTGAAGTTATTAACCGTTCTCATGATAGCTCATCGACCAACTCGATGCAGCACTCACATTCTGTATTGTTGAGGAGTCAAAGTCCTCGCTCGAGGACGTGACCAACTACGACGAGGTCAAGGCGCAGATCCAAGCCAAGCTGGAGGAGATGCGCGACAACCCCCAGCGCATGGACCATCCGCTCATCTACCACTTGGACGTCGCCGCAATGTACCCGAACATCATGTTGTCGAACCGACTGCAACCGGACTCGATCGTCGACGAAGCGATGTGCGCCGTGTGCGACTTCAACCGTCCAGGCAAGACGTGTGACCGCCGGATGGAGTGGGCGTGGCGCGGAGAGTTCTTCCCCGCGCGTCGGGACGAGTTCAACATGATCAAGCACGCGCTCAACCAGGAGACGTTCCCGCCGAAGAAGCCTGGCCTGCCGCCGCGCAAGTTCGTGGACCTGTCCGAGGCGGAGCAGACAGCGCTGCTGCACAAGCGGCTGGGCGACTACTCGCGGCGGGTGTACAAGAAGATCAAGGACACGAAGATCGAGACGCGCACCGCGATCATCTGCCAGCGCGAGAACCCGTTCTACGTCGACACCGTGCGGCGGTTCCGCGACCGGCGGTACGAGTACAAGGGCCTGCACAAGACGTGGAAGAAGAACCTGGACACGGTCGTCGCGGAGCAGCGCACGATCGCGGAGGTCGACGAGGCGAAGAAGATGATCGTGCTGTACGACTCGCTGCAGCTCGCGCACAAGTGCATCCTCAACTCGTTCTACGGGTACGTCATGCGCAAGGGCGCGCGCTGGCACTCGATGGAGATGGCGGGCATCACCTGCCTGACGGGCGCGACGATCATCCAGATGGCGCGTCAGCTCGTCGAGCAGATTGGCAGGCCCCTGGAGCTCGACACGGACGGGATCTGGTGCATGCTGCCGGGCGTGTTCCCGGAGAACTTCAAGTTCAAGCTCGCGAACGGGAAGGCGATCGCGTTCTCGTACCCGTGCACGATGCTGAACCACCTCGTGCACGCGCAGTTCACGAACCACCAGTACCACGACCTGGACCCCGAGACGGGCGAGTACGTCGTGCACTCGGAGAACTCGATCTTCTTCGAGCTCGACGGGCCGTACAAGGCGATGATCCTGCCGTCCTCGAAGGAGGAGGACAAGCTGCTCAAGAAGCGCTACGCGGTGTTCAACGACGACGGCTCGCTCGCGGAGCTCAAGGGCTTCGAGGTCAAGCGCCGCGGCGAGCTGCAGCTCATCAAGATCTTCCAGTCCCAGATCTTCGAGAAGTTCCTCCTCGGGACGACGCTCGAGGAGTGCTACGCCGCCGTCGCGCAGATCGCGGACCGCTGGCTGGACGTGCTGTTCAGCCGCGCGGAGGACCTCGCGGACGAGGAGCTCGTCGAGCTCATCGCCGAGAACCGCAGCATGTCCAAGACGCTCGCCGAGTACGGCGGCCAGAAGAGCACCTCCATCAGCACCGCGCGCCGCCTCGCCGAGTTCTTGGGCGACCAGATGGTCAAGGACAAGGGCCTCGCGTGCAAGTTCATCATCTCTGCGAAGCCGATGGGCGCCCCGGTCACCGACCGCGCCGTTCCCGTAGCGATCTTCTCGGCGGAGGAGAGCGTAAAGCGGACGTACCTTCGCAAGTGGCTGAAGGACAACAGCCTGACGAACTTCGACCTGCGCTCGATCCTCGACTGGGACTACTACATCGAGCGATTGGGCTCGGTCATCCAGAAGCTCATCACCATCCCCGCCGCGATGCAAAAGGTTGCGAACCCCGTCCCGCGCATCCGCCACCCCGACTGGCTGCACCGCCGAGTTGCAGCGCTCGAGGACAAATTCCACCAGCAGAAGGTCACGGACTTCTTCAAGCGCGGTACCGCGCAGCCCCAGCAGACTCAGAGCGAGAGCATGGACATCGAAGACGGCATGACGCAGCGCAAGCCAGGATTCCGCGTCGCGACCGTCACGCGCAAGCGCAGAGAGCAGACTCCAGAGGACAACGAAGATGCTAAGGCGCTCGCGGAGCCCCTGCCGGACGTGCACAAGAACTATCCTGAGTGGCTGCAAGTCATGAAGCGGCGCTGGAAGCATAGACGAGGAGACGTCTCGGGAGCCGCTGCGACTATGCCGGCCATGTTCCGAGGCGTGCGCACGAAGCAGAGCACGCACTGGGATGTTGTGCAGATTCGCCCGACCAGGACACCAGGACGGTTCACGCTGTGGCTATCGGTAGACGGCACGCTCTCGGCGGTGCCTCTGCGTATCCCGCGCGAGTTCTACATCCATTTGCGGAGTCCGCCAAAGGATGACCAGTTTAATCACGAGCTGTATCAATGCGAGAAGGTCGTGCGGAGCTTGCCTCGCGACCGGCCGTGCGTGAACCTGTACAAGATCACTGTCCGGGAAGACCTCTACGTCGAGGGCCGGGAGCACTTCATCGACATCACGAACGACCCAAATGTTGATGGTGTCTATGAGCTTCAGGTGAGTGTCTATCTGACACCCTGTGAAACATTTTCTTACCTCGTTCCAGCTGCCGCTCGTGATGCGCTCCATTCTGCGACTGGGGAAGACGTGCTTCAACGAGGACAAGACTATAACACTGAATCGCGCCGAGACTGTCGGTTTCGACCTGCACCAGCTGAGTCGTGCGGGCTCTTCCTTGACCAAGCGGAAGTACCTCGACCAAGGCCGTGCTGGAAAGTACATCTTCCTGTACCATGCTTGCGCCAACAATGCTCCTGTACATGTCTTCGCGCTCTTCGTCCCTGGGGAGACCGTGAAGCTGCACATTGTCGACCCTGCGACCCGCCGCCAACCCATCCCACGCCTCAGCGAGCTCTACGCCGACCTGTTGAACAAGAACGATCCGAACCCCGCCACGAGCATCTCCTACACCTACCCCGAAGACCTCGACTTCAACTCGACATACCACGGAAACGACGTCACCGCCCTGAAGGCGATCTCCCGAGAGCTGGGCCTCGTCGAGAACCGGTCGTTCACCGTCGTCATCTCTTCGAGCAAGGAACAGAGCTACTTTGACCTGCACACTCCGAAGCTCTCGAAGTTCCCCGTCCTGTCGATGTCGAAAGCCAAGTCCCCTCACTCCTTGGACGTGTTCCCATGGCAGACGAGCGTCGCCCAGAAGCTCGTCAATCGCTACCTTTCTCTCGGCCTCTGGCTGGACCGCACCATTGCCATGGCGGACTATCATGACGTTCCGGTCGGCCACATAGAGGGCGACGCACCTCTGCTCCTCGCAGACATCGACTTCGCGAGGAGACTCACGAGCCAGGACATGGTCCTGTGGTGGTCGCCGGGCGACCGTCCCGATCTCGGTGGTATCGAGGAAGATAACCGGCCGCAGGAAGAACTGGCGAAGACCGAGTTCATGTCTCCGGGATGCTACTCCAACGTCTGTCTAGAGATCGCAGTGCGCAACCTCGCAGTCGATGCGGTTCTTCACTCCGTGATCGTCAACGAGCTCGAGGGCAGCGGAGGCGCAACCGCCTTCGATGCGTCTCGTACCCTGGACGAGTACTCCAAGGGCGACACCATGCAGGATCTCACGCTCGGAGAGTCCAACGTCTCCCCACAGGCGTTCAGCATCCTCAAGTCGATGGTGAAGGTGTGGATGCTCGACAAGATCCAGGCGCATTCCGGAAGCCCAGCAACCATTGCTATCGACCACTTCTGGCGATGGATAAGTTCGACGGCGTCGCATATGTACGACACCAGCATGCACCGCTTCGTACACGGCCTCATGCGCAAGACGTTCATCCAGATGCTTGCCGAGTTCAAGCGTCTGGGTTCGCACGTCGTCTATGCTGACCTCAGTCGGATACTCCTCGTCACCTCCAAGCCTCCTGGGACGGCGCACGCGTACGCGACATACATCACGACCGCTGTCACCTCCCACGAGCTCTTCCAACACGTTTACCTGCACACGACGCGGTTCTATGACTTCCTCGTCTTCATGGATGAAGCGAACTACGGGGCCGTCGTATGTGAAGACCCGTTGGCCATCGACCCACCAGAGGAGCTAGCCATCGAGATGCGCTGGAACATTCAGTCCTTCCTGCCTGTGGCAATTCAGTCCGACTTCCGCGCCATCGTGCGCTACTTCCTCGTCGAGTTCTACAGGACAGCGCAGAAGTGCAAGGGTGCAGCACGCGTGCCTCTTCGTGCCCTCCAGAACGGCGGCGCGCCAGACGCGACACAGCAGGACATGACGAAGGCCGACGAGATTGCAGCGTGCCGCGACTTCATCGCGCGCAAGCTCACGCGACGGACGCTGCGTATGCTAGGCGCGATTCAAGACCGATACCGCGAAGCCCATACCAGCGAAGACCCCAGTGCACTCGCCCAATGGGACTTCCCGATCCTACCAGGCTCGCATCTACATCTCACCAACCCTCCACTGGAGTTCGTCAAGTTCTCCTGCGCAGTATTCGCGCTCGCCAAGGAGCTCACTCTCGAAGTCGGCCTCCTGAAGCGCAACCTGCTCGAGCTCGTCGGCGTGCGCGAGTTCGCGCAAGAGGCGGCGTTCCAGAACCCGTGCGAGCCGCTCAAACTCTCCGGCGTCCCGTGCCGGCACTGCGACGCCATGAAGGACTTCGACTTCTGCCGGGACCCCGCGCTCCTCCCCTCGCCCCGTGACCCCGCTGCGGGCGCGCGCTGGATGTGCGCGCGGTGCGGCGGCGAGTACGACCGGGCTGGGATCGAGTTCGCGCTCATGCGCATGGTGGGCGACTACGAGCGGCGTTTCGCGCAGCAGGACCTGCGCTGCTCGCGATGCGGGCAGGTCCGCTCGGATAATGTGTCGAAGCACTGCGCGTGCTCGGGCAACTACCAGCTCACGATGAATAAGGTGGAGGTGAGGAGGAAGCTGAGGACGATCGTGAACGTGGCGCTCGCCCACAATATGGGCCGCCTGAAGGTGCGTTATCCCTTGACTCTATCGAGCTATGCGAGATACTGATCTTGCATGCTGGCCTGCAGGAGGTCGCTCAGACGCTGCTGAACAACTGGTGATTAGAAGACACTCGCTTCACGATATTGGACCAATCGCACTGCTCTGCGCTTTCGTAGCATGTACCGCCATTCTCCTCGATAGTTCCGCATGTTGTATCACTATACCCTCATGGACTAGCACGATGTACCCTAGACGTAATTCCAAACAGGATAGATTTTCACAACGACGCGTGGGCCATGGCGTACACTGACAAGCGCGCGCGATTGTACGAACGCCAGCATGCCTGCTGTCCAGTGCGCACTGCGATTGCCAGTCTGATAGCTACGCTATCTGGGGTGACTCCAGTGGGGTCGCACGATATTTGGCGAGTGTCGAGGGCAAACGAGCAGTATGGCGGGGAAAGGCTTATTTCATTCATACACATATACGCAAACAACGCTAGTAATCTAACAGCGCCAGTACATGTAGACGAGCCGAGCGAGATTAGCTGAGACGAGCGGCAGCATTCGACGACAGGACGACGCACAGACGAACAGTGAGAAGGGGGCCGAGACGGGGAAGGGATACAGGGTCACGCGAAGAGGTATGTACAAGCCACGCAGGCGCGCCGAGGGGGAGCTCAGCCTGGCAGCACGAGGGAGCGAGAAGAGAGTCCGCAGAACTCCAGGCAGGATGATCAGAGGATCAGGAGATCGGGGGATCGAGCGGGATCGGAGGGGAGGGGAGGCTAGGTTCCGGCTGGAGAGGGTAGGTTAAATAGAAGAGATAAAAAGCGAGGCAACGACAGCAGGGTACGAGATGGAAGGCTTGCATAGGTGCCCGAGGGCTAGCGTCCATGTTCTGGGGGTATTGGCCACGTCATGAACAATTGCTCGGCAGCAGAACAGGTTGCACACGCGACTGACCGACAGTATCACGCCTCGGCAGCCTTTCCCTCAGCTGCCTGTTCGCCAGAGGCAGCTTCAGCAGCCGCCTCGGCCTCTGGCTCTTCAGCAATCGTCTCGGGCGCAGCGGCGCCATTCTCCTTGTCAGCAGCGCCGACCTACAGGTGCCAATGATGAGTACTCGGGAGTCGCTCTCCAGGACCTAAAAGACGGCCTACCTTGGATGCGGGCTTCTTCGAGCCAGCGCGGGAGGCAGGCTTCTTGGCCGCCGAGGATGGTGGTTTGGCGGAGGCCCGGGATGCAGGCTTAGCACTGGCCGCGCGGGAAGCGGGCTTCGCGGAGCCCGCACGCGACGCCTTGGATGCGGGCTTGGATGCGGTGCCGGCAGCCTTGCTTGCAGGCTTGCTGCCAGCCTTCGAAGCAGGCTTCGCCTACGCGAAATCGGTCAATGCGGGAAAACACGCGGAGGGCGAACGCAGGTACCTTCTTCGCAGGGGGCTCCTCGCCGTTCGCGGCGGGCGCGCCGTCCTCGGCGTCCTTCTCGGCCGCAGTGCGCTTGCGGCCCTTGGTCGACTTGGGCTTCTCCTCGCCCTCAGCACCGGGCTCCTTCACTTTCTTGGCCCGCGGCTTCGCGGGGGCCTTCTTCGGCGCGGGTTCAGGCTTGGGCTGGTCCTTGATGCGGGCGGAGCGGCGGGGCTCGCCAGCGTCGGCAGGTGCTGCAGCCTTTCGGGGCATTTCGGATGGCGAGCGGGACGGGGGGACGGAAAGGGAGGGGATGGTAGGAGTCGGGGGACAAGATGCGACTGGCCGTGGCTGCAACTGAACCCTCCACCTATTCACGATCAACAACTCCTGTCACGTGCACCCTGCGGTCCCGTGACTTCCGCGTGTTTCGCCACTTTCGCGCGCTCGGGCCTCTTCCAAGTTGCCGCGTCCGGCGCCCTCCTCCTGGCTTGCCGTCGAACATCCGTGCTCGCTGTGGCCAACAACGAGCGCAGGGGACAAGCGGGGAGTCGGAGATCCGTAGGACAGCAGAAGGGACCGAGACGGCCGACCAATCTCCGGTTGTCCCGTATTCGACGCCGTCGGCGCCGGTTGTAAATAGAAAGAGAATGTGCGAGCCTGGTGTCAAGACTCCTACCTGACTGGTCGCAGCCCACTTCGGCACCAGTTGAAGACAGGAAAGCGTTCGGACAGGGCGTGTTGAGACAACTGGCAGTTGGATACAGTACAGGACTTGGGGCACTCGTACAAAGGATCGGAACGGCTTGCGGGAACTTCAACTACTGACGCTTCGACCGGATCGCCTCGATGCGCGCGTCAAAGAAGGCCCTGATATCCGCCTCCTTGACTTCCTCGCCTCTCTCCGCGAACGGCCGTAGGTGTTTCATCAGGTCGTCTCTGCGGGCGTCCGTTTAGCGCGTAGGTCCCCGCAGCGATCTCAGGACCGGTACGTACCGCATGGCATTGAAAGCCATTATTCCATCTATCGCTCTTTCGCGGGGGAGCCGCTGCAGTGCGCGCATGCCAAGCTCTTCGAGCGATAGACCTGGAACAGAGTTCTGTGAGCCACAATCATTATGCCGGACGCTAACCAACGCACCTGAGTCCGGGTCTTCCGGGGGTTCATACGTCTCTTCCTCTTCCAGTAGGAAGGGGTGGGCCTGCAGAGATGGTAGACACTGCATGGTCCGGGTTCAGCCCCCGGCTCAGCTACAAGGTCAGGTTCAGGCTCACCTTCTTGCAGCGGCACCATCGCTCTCTCCATCCTTCAGTAAGGAAAACGTCACCGGAACCCAGGTACCTGTCAGACGTTTTGCCTTCTCGTGGCGGTTCACTGTCCGCAGTAGAGGTCTTGTCCAATGTCGATAGCAGCCCCACCACCCTCGGGTCCTGGGGAGGAGCCAAACACGGAGAAGACGACTCGGCCTCTGGAGAGACGCGGGCACGCTTCGCTACAGGTTCCTCGCCTTTGGTAGGTGACCGTTCACGCTTTCCCCCGTTGACGGCAGTCTGGGTAACGTTTTCGGTGCCGTTTGGCGCCTTGCTCTCGATGTCGACCTGAGTGGCCTCCCTCTCTCCATCCATGCCAATGATCCGCCATGGCTCGTTGGAGGAGGACCGTACGACCATGAGTGTCCCAGGCGTACCCGCGACGCGTCTAACAGCATCAATCTTGCGAACACAGTCGCTGCAGACGAGCGCGTCATAGTCGTCCGCACTGATGAGGGGAGGGGGTAGTCCAGAAGATGACGCGTCAGACGCGCCGTCGTCTCTTGCTGGCTCTGCGGCCGGCGTAGGTTCGCGAGAGGAGGGACGCTCGCGAAGGTTCAGACATGATTCATGGAACCAATCCTACAAACGCGTAACCGCAGACGGTGAGCACAGATATCATAGAGGACGGACGGGCGCACCTCACATGCAAGGCACTGGATCATAGTCTCCCGTTCCTTCTCCGCGTCATACGGTCTTCCGCATCTACAAAACACGCCCTCGAAGTTCCTCCCATACGTGTTCTGTTCGTTCGGCTCCTCGAGCGTCGTATGCAGCGTACAGGGATGCGCGAGCGCGCGCGTTGGGCAGTCGCAGCGGAAGTTCCGCTTCGGGAACAGCTCGAGCTGTTCGTGGTCGGTATGGCACGCGATAGAACATGCAGAGCAGATCCCGCGGGGCGGAGAAGAGGGGGACGCGCGCACGCAAGTGAGGCAGAGGTAGACCGCCTGGCGGATGTGTCCGAGCGAATACGTGCATTGCGAGAACTGGTGTGGGAGTGCAAGCGCGGCTTCTTGTAGCAGCGAGGCCTGTGACTCGAGCACGGATGTGAGCGTTGCAGAGTCGCCCATCGTTGTCAGCGGCGGTGAAGGCGGACTCGAGATGAAGGTGGAAGCGAGAGGGTCGAGTCGGCGGGACGACGCGCGCTGCGTCTTCTCTGCATGTGACCTCTGCCATCGTCCGCGACGTGCTCGAGCTCGTTCTTCCTCTCCCTTGACGCACCTCTGGGCTATCTGAGGCGTCCAGATCAGTTCGCGCTGAAAGACAGGGAGAAAGTGTTTGCGGAGAGACCACGCGGAAGCCCGCCGGAACGCCCGCACACTACGCCATTGCGCGAGAGTCAGATAGCGGCTACTCAGCCCCGCCTACAGATCCTATATCGTCCTTCGAGCTCTCTTAGAGGCAGCCGCACCCCCTTCTCGACTAGCAAGACGTAGCGGCGAATATCGAGCACGATGTCGGAGCAGCCAAAGTACAACCCGCCGGACCCGATCCTGCTCACGCTCTTCGCGAACCGCTTCATGAGCGTCGCGGAGGCGATGGGTCGGTCCCTCCAACAGACAGCCATTAGCACGAACATCAAGGAGCGGCTGGACTTCTCGTGCGCGCTGTTCGCGCCCGATGGCGACCTCGTCGCGAACGCGCCGTTCATCCCTATTCATCTGGGGTCTATGAGCTTGTGAGTATATACGCCGGGAGTTATGATGCGAGACGATGGCTGATGCGTATGCGTAGTGCGGTGAAGTACCAGATGAAGTTGCACGGGAAGACCCTGAAGCCGGGAGACGTCCTAATGACGAACTCCCCGCATGCAGGCGGCTCGTACGTCCATCCCATCCCTGGATGTATGCGCTCATCCTGAATGTATCGCGCGTCCTTGTAGGCACTTGCCCGACATAACGATCATCTCTCCCGTCTTCGATGCCAAGGCGGAGAAGATCATCTTCTTTACCGCGTCGCGCGGGCACCACGCAGACATCGGCGGCATCCTTCCCGGATCCATGCCCCCGACCTCTACGACCATCTTCGAGGAGGGCGCGAACATCCTGAGCTTCAAGATCGTCAGCGAGGGCGTATTCGATCATGAGGGTCTTGTGGACTACATGATCACGAAGCCGGCGCAGTACCCTGGTAGTTCCGGGTGCAGGAACCTCAGGGACGTGGAGAGCGACTTGAAAGCGGTAAGCTGGAGCTTCCCCATCTATGGGTATGCTTTCTGAAGCGCCTTCCACCAGCAAATAGCCGCGAACCACAAGGGTATCCAGCTCATCCAGCAGAGTGAGGGCCATATCTACTCGGCCTCGCAGTATCCTCACCGTGCCTCTTGCAGTCGTGGACGATTATGGTTTGGAAACCGTGCAAGAGTACATGTACCACATTCGCGCGAACGCCGAGTCTTCTGTTCGCAACCTGCTGCGCGATGTCGCCAAGCGTGCCGGCACGAACGTTCTCCAGGAGGTCGACTACCTCGATGACGGCTCTCCTGTAAGCCAACTCCTGTGAGTAATGCACTTTCGGAGGCGTACTAATGAGACGCCGCATCCAGATCCAGCTGAAGGTGGAGATCGACGAGAAGGAGGGCTCCGCAGTGCTTGACTTCGAGGGGACCGGCTGTGAGATCCGGGGTAACTTGAATTCCCCCATCTCTGTCGTGCACTCCGCAGTCATCTACTGCATGCGGGCGATGCTCGACATGGACATCCCTCTGAACGCGGGATGCCTAGTGCCCATTACTGGTACGCATACACTCATGACGGATCTTCGACGAACGAAGACGAACTGAGGTCGCGCTGCAGTGAAGATACCAGAAGGCTCCCTGCTCTCGCCTTCGCGCACCGCCGCAGTTTGCGGTGGGAACGTACTCACGTCCCAGCGTATCGTGGACGTCGTGCTCAAGGCCTTCCATGCATGCGCCGCTAGCCAGGGATGCACGAAGTCAGTCCTCGCACTCCCGCGCAGTATTCCCTCGGTCTTCTGACACAGCCCTGTAGCAACTTGACGTTCGGCTCGGGAGGCAAGGACAAGGACGGCAACAATATCGTCGGATACGGCTACTACGAGGTACGTCTCTCACGGACGCACGCCTAACCCTCACACTCACGTTCATCTCCGCCTCTGCTCGCAGACGATCGCCGGCGGTTCTGGTGCAGGGCCGGGCTGGCACGGCACTTCCGGGGTGCACACGCACATCACCAACACGCGCATCGGCGACGTCGAGATCCTCGAGCGTCGCTACCCTGTGATTGTGCACCAGTTCGGCATCCGCGAGGGCTCTGGTGGGAGGGGCCAATGGCGCGGAGGCGACGGTGTCGTGCGTGAGCTTGAGTTCCTCGAGCCTCTCCAGGTTTCCATCCTATCCGAGGTTCGTCACCCACATGCCCGTCCGTACGCACGCCTCACTGACCTTCGCTACAGAGGCGCACCAGACAGCCCTACGGCATGGAAGGTGGCGAACCAGGCGCGATGGGCCGCAACACCTGGATCAAGCAGCCGCGCGAGGCGGACGGCGACCTGCCCGACGACCCCGACGCGCCGCTCAAGCCGCGCAAGATCAACATCGGCGGCAAGGCGACCGTGTTCATGGGCAAGGGCGATCGCCTGCTCATTGAGACGCCTGGCGCGGGCGCATGGGGGCCGCCGCCGGACGAGGACGACGGGTCGCACGCGCATGGGTGCGGGCACGAGCATGTGAGGGCGTGGGCGCCGAGAGGAAGTCTGGCGGAGAGGGAGGCGGCTCAGGCTGCTTTCTAAAGTATGATGCTGGCTAGGACGGAGGGATGGAAACAAGGTGTAACGACTACGAACGGCATCATATGTACTGATAGCTTGGAAACAGCTCTACAGACCAGCTCCCCGACGTCGGAGGCCCGATATCCGCTGATGTCCAGCCGTCGAGGAAGCGCATAATCGAATGAGCGGAATCGCTACGGACGCATATAGGGTGGCGGTGCTGCTTCGATTGCGCTACAGAGCACCGACGCTCGTCTCTTCCCGCCTCTTCACGTCTGGGTTGCACCAGCCGCAGCGCTTACATCTACAGATCACCGCAAGATAGACTCTCCGCCGTCCTTCCTGATACTCGGCCTCGCCAGAAGACGAGCTCGATAGCCATGGAGCCGGCGGCGGGGAGCCTCAGGTTGACATTGACGTTGACACTCACCACACCACCGACACCACCCACAGGCTTCAGCTCAAGAGATGCCTGAGTGGCAGAAGTTGGATGACCGACCAAGCACTCGTCGGTGCCAGTGCAACTTCCTGTCGTCGCGTGTCAGCAAGCTCGCTGTCAAGGTCGTCGGAATGGCTGGCGCGCTGATGGCACTGGTGCTGCTGTTCGTCGTGGCGTGGGGCGGGTCGTACCCCTCGTACGACCCGAACCCGCCGATCCTCATCCCGAGGCAGGGAGATGTGTGGCATGTCGGGGAGTTGCATACGGTTGAATGGTGAGTCTCTCAGGTACTCTGTTACTAGTGCACGCTGAACGCTTCTTCGTGCCTAGGAGTGTGGATGGCATTCCGACCACGAATGCCTCTGGCCAGCCGGTTCAAGCGCTCCTTATCTTGGCGTACTGGAGTGAGACGAGTGAACCTGCCCTCATGAAAGGTGGGCATTCCATCTTGTGGGTCAAGATACCTTGCTGAAAGAGACAATATAGACGAGCCATTGACCGACTGGATCCCAATCACCGACAAGATGGCGAACGTCATCGTCCCAACGGTTCCAACCAGGAGCGACTACTCAATCTTCCGTATGTGTCCCTACACTGTAGCGCCGCAACAGTACTGATGTGCAAGCGTTCTAGTCAACGCGCACGACGACCGCTCGAGCTGCAGCGGGACTATCACCATCTTCAACCCGGATGACCCCTCAGGAACAGGTGTCCCTCCTCGCACGCTCCTTGTTACCACCGCTCCGCCTATTTCATCCACGGTCTCTCTGCCGCCTCCATCACCTCTGGCTTCGACGCTCACCGCCTCCACGAACTCTTCCTCTTCAACGTCGTCCAGTACTCCGACTTCGACCTCAAGCTTGTCCCCGAGCCCTACCTTATCCCGCAGGAGGACCGGTTCCTCCAGTAGTAGATCAAGCGCAAGCCCGCTTTCCCGGCCCTCTTGCAGGCTCGCTCTCCTTACAGCGACATGGACATTCATTTTACTACTCACCCTCTAATCCCGCGTGTCGCATCTCGCTCCTTCCTCTCTTGCATGGATACACTAAGGGGCGCGGCTTGGCGCGTAATATAGACTGCATAGATTTCTCCGCAGACCACGTACTCGACCTCCTCAATCTCTAGAGCCAGACATCCACCATTCACGACATCACTTTGGACATTCATGGACATATCGGAAGTTGTACGCGATACATACCTCTCTTTCCAACAAGTTTCTTCCTCGCCGCCGCACCGCTTGCTCACATGGCTCCCTTGGAGCGCATTAGGGTGTTTTTGCAGGAAGAATTCTTAGAGGCTCCAAGCAATCAGCTTGCGTCATTCGCCTTAAGCGAGGCTAGGCGACGTAAGAAATCTTCCTGCAAAATCACTCTATTCCAGCTGTTTGCAGATCGATAGGCCCTTGGTGCAAAAGTTACGCACACAGTGGTTGGTGTCCGACGGCGCGGAGTGCCTCGTTTAACGTCGTCTAAGGGTCAAGCGAGAACTCCTCTGACAGCGACCCTCCCCTCCCCCGCCAACTCCGGGCGTTTGTTCCCTTCTGCCGACTCTCCGCCCAAAACCACTGTCCACGTAAAATCATTGATGTGGGTCTATCGATCTGCAAACAGCTGTCAAGGCACACAAGTCATACGATGTGGACAAAGCCAACAATCGGTCACTAGAGCCGTGGACGAGTCCACGCGCACAAGCTCACCTGGACGACGCGCGCCTCCATATACGACCACAGCGGTCACTCATTGCATGACGTCATGCCGCCCTCTACTACGCCGACGTCATGTACCACTGCTAAAGGCGACCAGCAAGGTCGGTGCAGATGCGTCATATCTCCAACTCACTTGTATTATATTCTTAGAACGCGCATATATACTCCTCTCCTATTCCCGTCATGAACAATCCACACACCTCGCACAACGCATCCGTAACGACTCTCTACCACCACAACCACTCCCCCACCTCTCGTCTACGACATGGCTAGCATCAACAACGAGTCTCCCGCCAACTCCCCCGCACCGTCGAACAACGACGGCTACCCCGAGCAGAAGCATGCCGGTGCCGTTGGCTACGGTCCGGAGTACGGAAAGGGAGCTGTGAGTGCTCGACCACTGTCTCGTCTCTGCCAATATCTTCCTCACACAACGCGTATATGTAGTCCACAGGTGACAAGCTCACGGGCATCAAGGAGGAGATGAAGGGCAAGATCCTCCGGAAGCCCGACGTTGTCGAGCACGGGCGCGAGATGCGCACGGGCGAGCTCAAGAAGAAGCAGCAGGAGCAAGACGTACGACCCTCCCACTGCATCCGTTTCTACAACACCACTGACCACCCTCTGCAGAACATGGACCCCTTCAACCAGGCACAGGGCGAGGACAAGAACCAGCAGGGCGGCGCAGGCCTCCAGAAGCAGCCCAGCGGCGCCGGCTCGTCAGACTCCGACAAGCCCAACCCACCCATGTCCTACCCCCCTGCGATGAGCGACACCACGCACCCGACTGATAAGGGCGCGCGTGAGCAGGCTGCTTCTACCGCGCCCGAGGGTACGGAGAAGGCGGCGCGACAGCAGTCGATGGGTAACACCGACAAGACGTCGTACATTGGCTGAAGGGATCATACGCCGGACGATCGCCCTTGAGATGGACTGAACTGCTGTAATGTGTACAACATCTGTATTACAATGTAATCTGGAAGGAACCTTTTGCTCTCGCACGTCTTGAGGTCCTCGGAGACACCACTCAACCTGAGGAGATGGAGAAGCGCGACACACATCCCTGATACGAAAGCAGAGAATGTTTATACGGTATAGATGGTGTAAGTAAAAGATAAGAAGTCCGTTCAAGGCTACAGCGAGATAGATAGATGGAAAACCACAACGCAAAACATCAAGGAGGTAGCGCCCGCTCGCCCGCCCATCCCGTCATTAGCGCAGCCGGACCCGAGCAGCCCGACCCCGCGCGCGCACTGAAGTATGATACACCCTGAGACTCCACAAGCACGGCAGGCACGCCATCTCCGAGTTGGCCTCTCCAATCAGTTTACAGAACAACTGAGCACAAGCTCATGTTCATGCGGTGCTGCCGAACCGGTGCGACGCGTCGGTGTACGGGTACGAGCCCTGGGGCGCGAGGAGGCCCTCCTTCGCCTCGTACGTGCCGGCGCCGGTGGGCGCGAGCTTGAAGTCGTGGCGGTACTCGCGCTCCTCCTCGAGCTGGCGGTAGTACCGGCGAATCACGGCGACGATGTCTGCAGGGACGCAAGGGGAAGAGGGCTCGATCAGCATCACCGCTCGGTGTCGCATCAGTCAAAATCGAAGCCGGGAAACGATGCGCGGAGGGGCTCTCGGTGGCTCAGACAGCCATGAGACACCGGGTTCGGCGTCGCCGGGATGTCCAGTGCACGCGTTGCCCGAGGGCGATGCGTCGCACCTCCGCGCGTGAAACAGGGAGGGAAGGCAGGAGAGTTACTCACACAGCTGGATGAGCCACGAGATGACGACGCCGACGGTGAGGCCGATCTTCTGGCCGACGTTCAGGTGGTTGTTCGTGCACACCTGCCTGTCGTTGATCGTCGCGCAGTACGACTTGGGGCTGAACACCGCGAAGAGGAGGAAGCCGTCCGCGAGCGACAGGAGCAGGAAGCTGAGCACGGTCATGAACGAGTACGACTTCACCATCCGCCGGTTGCGCACGATCGAGCCGATGAATCTGAGGCCGCGCAATGCATCGGTGAGTCGTGCGTCGATCGAAGGGGGCGGAGGAGGCGGGGCTTACCCGAAGAACGAGACAAGCGCGACGAAGGTGAAGATGATGGCACCGACGATGACGGCCCATTTGTACTTGTGCACATTGTCCTCGAACGCCGCCTTCTCGTCGTCGCTCAAGTTGTCCTCGACCTCGGAGAGCTTGTTGGACTCGATCACTGCGGGGAGCGCACGTTGGTTAGCGATTTTGTCTTGCTCTCTCAGAATAAGCGAACGTACGATGAAGGAGGAACCACGTCAGTCCCGCCATGAGCGCGGCGAACGCGAACGAGAGGAACGAGAAGATGAAGACACCCGCGCGGACGGGGATGCAGAAGCAGAAGTGTCGCGACATCTTGCTTGTAGAGTTACGGGTCGTGCGGGCGGGGCGCGAGCGATACAGACAGAGAAACTTATGAAAAGTCGTCACACAGAGGCCGGAAGAAACGCAAGCTCAAGGAGGAGCCTCGACGACGGAAAGACGGGGGAGGGAAAGAAGGGACGAACGAGCCCTGGACGACACGGCTGCCACATTTTATAATCGCAGGACGCGAAGGAGCTGATGGCGATGAGATGGTGGGACCCTGAGTGAGACGCGTTCCCCGGGCTGTGCGGATAAAGCGCAGGCGGCGCGCGTACCGCGGGGCGCGGGCGCGCTGCTGTGCAGGCGCCCTGGACGCGCCGCTTCTCGCTGCACCGCCAAGACACTCTGTGCCTCCTCCGGTCCTCTGCGCACCCTCGCGTTCTGTACTCTGAACAGCAGATGATCAGCGAAGGGTCTCACCGAGAGCGTCGTACTCACCCGCATGAACTAGAACCAGACAGTGCGCGCGACGGCACTCGTAACCGGGACCGAATTTGCAACAGGAATTACCTAGATAGCCTCGCCGAGGGCGGTGCGGCATACATCCAAGTCGCTTGCAGTCCGCGAGGGTACAGGGAGGCTGTTGTTCTCGTCCGCAGCCCAAGGCGAGCTCCATTCCGCCAGTGACCGAGTACATTGCCCTCGAGTGCGTCCGTTGGTCGCGATCCTTTGCTCCCGTGGCCATCGCCGTGCGAGACCGTCCTGTGCCATCCGCGAAAGACTTGTGGGGCAGATTAGACTAGCGATTCGCGTGCTACTTAGCCGCGACGGTGAGCGGCGGCTTTGCGAGGTGTGGTTGTCGAGCAACTCAGACACGCCTGGCGTCATACGGCACCTCGCTCCGGGATTCTCGGAGACATCAGCTCGCTACCTTGTCCCGGACCCTCATGTTCCGCACTTTGCTGAATGCATGCAGATCCTCCCTCTCACTCTGCTCGCAACGGCTGCCCTCAACCAATGTGATTTGCAACTCGCGAGAGTGACCTCTTGTTCGCAGCTTCCCGCGACAGCATTCGCGGCGTACGCATCGCCTCCAGGGAAAAGGGATGGGCATCGATAGGCTGCGGAATCTGTCATGGAGTCCGTGGGAGTCCAAAGTCTACGAGCTGCGGTAGGAGAGCGACAGGACGCGAAAAGTGTGCTGTACTAAGCGGTGCGAGGCCAAGCAGCAAGCACGGCGAGATTCGCCACTTTCCCCAGGTCCGCTATGCGTTCGAGCCGTGTGGCAAGGTCATGAGACATTCTGGTGCGTCTAAGAGGCGTCGCATACCGACGTACCTATGTGTGTACATACGCCAGTCAGTCCGACTATGTAAGGGACATCGAGCGGTGAGTTCTCTGGTCATCTACGACCTCATCAGGAAGGGCATGCACATGTCGATGTATGCGCTGCAGACTGCATGTACGTCGTCCTTTTCCCCGTACACTTCGCTCTCAGACCTGATGTCGTTTCGCATTCTCTTGCAGGAGGTCACAACGGCTGTCATCCGAGATACCTCCTCATCGAGCTCCGCGACGCAGCCTCCTGGAGGCCCGATGACAGCCCTCGCTATTCAACTTCCTGCCGTTGCAGCCTTCATGACTTCATGTATCATCCTCTGAATCGCCCCGGTCGGCCCGCTCGCATCCTGGTGCGCATACTATCACAAACTTCGCGACACACGCTGCAAGCGGAACGGTGCAGTTAGCATGCGATCGTCGCGCCGTAGCACATGCTCCTCAAGCCAGCAGGTACAACGGCTCTGCAGTCTCCCGCAACCGCGCCAAAGTCACTCGTCCTGCACTTTCCATCACTTCCTATATGCGGTGATCGGGACCGCACCTGCGCACGGCGCGGCGCTTCTAAAAACTCCGAGTGGCCAGCCCAAAGGCTGGCGTGCGAGTCCTTTGACCGGCGGGAGAGGTCATGGACGCAGCCCGGGGCCGCGACGCGTGCTGTGGACCTGCGAAGTAAACGCGTACGTTTATCCGTGCCTGTACTTCGAAGCGGGGCGGGAGCTCATGACATCGGGTTTGCTCCAGATGCGGTGCTTCGCACTTCAATCAAGCTTCCGGATCCGCCGCATATAACGACAACATTTTGTGCGCACTCGAGCATCATCCTCTTGGACCACCCTCGGAAGATAGCCCAGCCCATCTAGTAGCGCATCGTGAACTGAGCAGTCGTCATGTTCACCAAAGCCTACACGTTCCTCCTCCTCGCCCTCCCGCTCTTCGCCTCCGCTGTGCCCACGGAGGTCGAGCCTCGCGCGAGCATCGACACCTCTTCTCATTGCGGCCAGTGGGACGTCGTGACCGCCGGCCCGTACTCGCTCCTGCTCGACCAGTGGGGCAAGGACGGCGCGACGTCCGGCTCGCAGTGTGCGAACCTTATTAGCCTGAATGGCAACACCATCTCGTGGAAGACCACTTGGCAGTGGACCGGCGGCACCGGCGTCAAGAGCTTCACGAACATCCAGCTCAACCAGGGCATCAACAAGCAGCTCAGCGCGATTAAGAGCATGCCCGTACGTCCTCTTTACATACGTCCGCCCGAGCACTCGCTGGACTCAGCTCCTGTCCCATGTAGACGACCTGGCAATGGTCGCAGTCCACCTCTGGGTCCATCGTCGCCGACGTCGCGTACGACCTCTTCACGTCGAACACCGCCGGCGGCGCGAACGTCAACGAGATCATGATCTGGCTTGCCAACTTCAACGCGGGCCCCATCTCGTCCCAGTACGGCTCGGACGGCAAGCCCGTGCCCGTCGCGTCGAACATCAACCTCGCCGGCCACACCTGGAACCTCTACAGCGGCTCGAACGGCGCGAACGCGGTGTTCTCGTTCCTCCCGACGAGCGGGACGATCACGAACTTCAGCGGCGACATCAAGACGTTCCTTACGGTGAGTACATACGGGATTCGCGAGAGGAGACGTTGCTAATCACCCTGGTGGATCTGTAGTATCTGACGCAGCACGAGGGTGTGAGCTCGTCCCAGTACCTCGTCACAGCCCAGGCAGGCACAGAGCCGACCTCCGGCTCTGCTACTCTCACGACGTAGGCACCCCTCATTCTGATCCCGGAGCCCTGTCCTGACCTTCTTTGCAGTTCTGCATACAGCCTTGTCATCAACTGAGGGCACATATGTACCTTTTGGCAAATATGTACTCAGACTCAATCGAATCAAGGATTTCTACGATCCAGTCTATTCGAGCTTCCCAGCACCAGTACCAGGTGAAGTGGAGACGCAAACAGTTCAGTCACAGCATGAGCACTACCAGGAGCCACGGTAAGACCACCGCCTGGTGTATCATCCCAAAGCACGCGAACAGCAGGATCACGCAGGTAAGGAACGCGAACAACGATCAATTCACCCCGAACATTATCCAAGTACTACGCTAACACCTCCTCCCTCCTTCACCTCCTGGTATCCAGGGGTCGGAACTCCTCAGAGCTCGACGGGAACGCAGCCGATGGAGATCAAGCCACCCTAGAACGTTGCCCTCAGCCATCAGGGAAGGCAGGGGTGTGCACGAGCAGACTTACGACGTTGTTGTTCTCGCAGCAGACGGGCTTAGCAGAGCAGGAGCTCTGGCCAGCGCCGACGACGGAAATCGGGGAGCACTGAACGCCGACCTGGGCGGTGGTGTCCTGGAGGACGACGCCGAGGACGGAGAGGATGCCGGCGACGGCAGCGGAGTCAGCCTGTGAAGTCAAGGTGAGTTTCTTGAAGCAGTTGTCACAACGCGAGAAGGGACACTTACGCTCTCGACGCTGTTGCAGCACTGGATGGGGCCGGTGTTGCAGGATTGGGCGGCCGCAAGGAGTGGGAGAGCGAGGACAGAGGCGACAGCGACGCGAGCGAACATGATGAAGATGATGAGGTTGGTGAGGTGGGTTGCCAAGTGCAGAGGATGTGTTCGGAGGCGTTAGCTGAGCAACTGTGTTGTTCGAACTGAGGAAACCTGGCTGGCCGTCGGGGGGTTTATATCCTCCCCGACGAGGTCCGTGCGTCGTTCTCCCAGCCTTCACCGTCTCAGTCCTTCACCCTCCTTGCTGGCAGATCACTCTTCTTGGGGACGTGTGCGCCGTGCATGGCGCGGCAGGAGGGCGCGGCGGGGCTCATCTTCGCGCCTCGTGCGCAGCGCCGGCGGCGCGAATGAATGCTTGGAGTAATCCCAACGGGGCGCCCGCCTCGCTTGTTTTGACTCAATTTAGTCTCAATTATCATGTTCTCGCTTATTTCCGGCTAGCATCCCGCCCCTTCATGCGTATCAGCCCTCGAGCTCCGAGGTTTCAGACTGACGGCGCAGCCCGCCCGGCGCGTCACTCTTTACTGAACGCTTGATCGGGGGCGGCGGTCCATTCCACCTGGTTGCTGAGCAGCGTCCGTCGACCAACGTTGAGACCCGTCCTGGTATGTTTTGAAAATACATGCTCTATGTCTTAGTCTCACTTATTTGTCGCCAGGACATCCCGGACGTCATTCAACATGAGTGTGGATGCGTTGGGTGCCTGACATATGCCGCATCGGCAAATACGTACGTTCCAGGCGCGTCTGTGTCTGCATGTTTTACATGAGTCTGACTCGCCAGAGAGGCGTTACGTAGCACGGAGGAGGGGCGGAGGAATCCTCCGCCAGTGAGCGCTCGACACGACTGGTCGCGGGGTGGGCATGACGTGACTAGAACATCCCTCGATGATCCACTCACGAAGCAAAGTCGAGTCCGAATCGCCGCTCGGAAACGCGCGGGCGGCGAGAGGGCAGGACTCCCTGCACTGTCACCACTCCTT
This sequence comes from Trametes cingulata, assembly GCA_022385765.1. Classification (NCBI taxonomy): domain Eukaryota; kingdom Fungi; phylum Basidiomycota; class Agaricomycetes; order Polyporales; family Polyporaceae; genus Trametes; species Trametes cingulata. The sequence continues at coordinate 1,065,135 of MU277983.1, read as the reverse complement.
CGCCGGGCGAGACGGTGAACGGATCTACTTGCGATGCCTTGCAGGACAATGCAACAATATCCGTGGCCTGCAACGTCAACTGCGAGGCTCAGGCAAGGGTAAGCTGCGTATCACAAACCTCAGCAGCGCGTCGATCCGCAGGCCTCAGCACGGGCGGTCCGCATGCATACCATTACCGGTTTATTTCTGCTAGACATGGACTTTCCCCGTCAAGGTCGGGTTGCAGGCTTGCCATCGCTTGTGGCTCCGCTCTATAGCTGTGACCCTATCAGAGCCATACGAAGTGAGAACGCGTGGCACTGGGTGGCAAGACGCGCGGACGCGTCGCGTCGCGTAGAGAATGCATCACATGACCGTGCAAGTCAGGCTGCCCATTCGCGGGAGTCGGTCACCAAAGACGGCCAGCCTCCTTTCTCGTGCACTCTCACGACGTTCTGGCAGATCGACCACTTACAGGTACTTTGTCGCTCATGTTACGCGGCTCGAACGCTGACTCTCGATGGTCTGCCTAGAACCATCCGCGCCCAAAGACTGGCCAGGCTCATATGTATGGGCTACACACGTCCTTGTTCTGCATCTAGACATACACTGATTCTCGCTGATTCAGGAATATGAACGGCTCTTGCTTCTGCGGAAATGTGTCGTACTCCGTCGCTGGTAGCCCGGCATTAAGTGCCTTCTGTCATTGCACACAATGCCAACGATTAACCGGTGAGTCCTGCGCCGGTCGCCTCCCATTCGCCGGTCGCGCCTCACGTACAATCAGGGTGTCCTTTCGTTCACACCATCCATTTCCCCGCGACATCCTTCACCTGGACGCACCCGCAACCGCATGAAGATCGTCTGGACTCTTACGTGGTCCCGAACAAGCCGTGGAAAACGCGCTTCCGCTGCAAGGATTGTGGCGCATGCGTGATGTCTGTGAACTCGAAGACAGACAGTCGCAGTGTCTGGGGCGCCCATCTCGCCAGGGATGATGCCGGGAAGATCAAACACTGGGACGCTGTCAAGCCGACCGCGCACATCTTCTACGACACGAGGATGGTAGATGTCAACGACGGCCTGGGCAAGTGGGAGGGTTACGAAGGTCGCTCCACCCGGCTTGGATAGTCCCCTAGTGTCCGGCCATCGTCGCACACCATACCATCCGCGATATTCCAGCCCCTTCCGCGTACTCATCGATCGTGGAGCGCAGGTTTCTCTCGTGAACTGTGCAGATTACAACTACCGTGCTCCGACTCCGTCTCAATTACCTCGGCTAGTAGTGTCGGCCACGTCGAATCCCAGCGAGTGTATTCTATGCGTGCCTGAACGGGTCGTGGATGCGCGCTGAGAACTCGTTTGGGGCCGCCCGCTCGAAATCCGTACTCGCTTCGCAGTCGGAGTTGCTTGTGAAGTACCCGCCGTATCTCCCTCCATCTTCGGAGTTCCGAGGGCAAACTACTGCTGCGATGGGCCGTGCCGAGATGTGTTGATCCTGTGCACACGGGGGCGCCGTACGTTCTTGTGAGCATCTAGTGTAATCCCTGACACGGCTTCGCATCTTCTACCCCAGAAGAGACCACAGCAGCGGTGTTGCTCTTGGCCGGCTTCGGAAGAAGACGCATCACTTCCACTCTTACTACGCGACAGACCTGTTCTCGGTCTTGCCACTGCGATACAAGAAGCTCCCTACGGCTATGCTCCGGGGCCACGACGGAGCCCATGTTCTGGTGTTGAGTTGTGAGCTTGCGTTCGCCCCGGGGCTAGATTTAGGGTCATACTGTAGACATCGAGGCGGATGGCTATGAGCTTCGCGCTCATGACTGATCTCTCCGTGTGACAAGGGTGATTGAGCGGTCCGCAGCTTTCCCCTGTCGTACGTATACGGGATGAACGTTCAGGCCGATTGGTCCACCCAATCTGTGCCGTGCTTAGGTCCCGGGCTCACGCCTCACGCGACCGCAAGTTGACGGACGAACTCTGACAGTGGGACGCCAATAGCAGCGAATAGCGATGGATTTCATGGGAGACACATTCTACGGCATAGGGAGTGTGAGAGACTGTCGGACTACGTAGCGATTTGCTGGCACTACAGAATGATCGGGATGCAGCCAATCGAAATCAGGCCGCCCTAGCGCAGACTCGGGGGTCAGTCCGAGCGTGGTACGCGGAGCAAGAAAACACGCTCACTATATTGTTGTTCTCGCAGCACACGACGTTCGCGGCGCAATTGCTATCGGAGCCGAGGCCGACGATCTTGAGCGGGGAGCATTGCAAGCCGAGCAGCGCGTCCACACCGTCCACGACGATGTTCAGCAAGCCCAGAACGAGCCCAATGACGGGATCGTTAGCCTGTACGCGGCGACATGAGTATTCTCAGGAATGGCAGGATGGTCACGGGAATGGCTTACCTGGCCGATGCTCTGGCAGCATTGGAGGGAACCGGTGCTGCAGAGATCACCCGTGGACGTCGGCGCAGGCGGCGAGACGGTGATGGTAGTGGTCGGCGGCGGCGGGGCCCCGCCCGGGGTGGCGACCGCAAGGAGGACGAGGGAGAGAACGAAGCAGACGGTTGTAGTGGCGCGCGCAAACATGATTCTATGTTGCGTGAAGATGCCGCCTTGAGTGGGGGTTCTCTGGTAGGGTCGCACTGCAGACGAGAGTAAGCTGGAAAGACTTTATACATGGTACAAGGGATCACCTCGTCTTTGCGTCAACCTCAGTCGTCACTGGTAGCATCACCGCCAACGAGACGTATTGAACGAGACTGATGGGTACGAACACTATTACGCTCACTCTGAGATGCTACTGGACGTCTCGTAGACTCTTGTCATGAGACTGACGCGTCTCCGAGGGAGGGCGGACCCGCACATACCGACAAAGAAGGCCGCTGACACTATTACACTTACGCAGAAGAGGCTGCAATCCATGCGGGAGAGGAGCTGGATACGAAGTATGAACGGCCATAAACCGCCCTAGAGGTCGCTGTCAAGAACCGACGTAATTCAGCGGGATGGTGGATGAAGGAACGCACCAGGTCGTGTGTTCCGCGCGGTTCCGCTCCACTCGCTTCGCCCACCGCTGGCTGGGCAGGCGGGCGAACGAGACCGGGACAGAGGAAACCGAGAAGCGGTGTGCAACTGCTTGCAAAGGTGGCCTGCCAATTCCGGCGAGACAAGGCGGAGTAGAAAATCTTAATTGAAAGTTCCCATAACCTCGCCGTCTAGAGATCGACTACTCCTCGATCAATCGGATCTCTCTGGCGGCAGTATTCGCGGGCATCGCTCAGCGCGAGCTGCTTCCGAGTGGGCCGCGGACGTACTGGAGGTGTCGGGGTACCTGCAGTCCAGACTATGCAGCCCAGGGCGCCGCACTGCTCAACCCGGGAGCCTAACCTAGACGGAGGACGGTCGTTAGCTGCCCAACGATGAGCAAAGGCTCGAAGTCTCACCTCCCGGCGGGACGAAAGAGTAAGAGACGCCTCTACCGAGAGATTGGCCGCACTGGGGCCGCCTTCGTAACCCTTCACCGTGGATGCGGAGGTAAAGAGCTTACCGGCTGCTGTGAGGATCTCGTTCTCACACCCGATCAAGGGAAATAGATTCGCAGAACAAATCCCATTGGCGTGCCTGGCAACTGGCTGCACGGCGTCTGCTGCACCTTGTCCACCGCCGAGCGGAGATGTCTACGCTTGATTGGTTCTACAAATGAGTAGATGCCTCAGAACACGCGGAGTAAGGGGCTTACAGAGGTTCTGTGCTCCAGGATAGACCGGAAATGCTGCGATTCGGCTGAGGGATTCTTGTCAGTTCAATCATGGACGAGAAACATACCATGACAGTCCTTGCGTCGAACCGCAGCGCTGTAGAGGCCGCGCTGCGACCCGTTCGTTTCATTACCGAGATCTCTCCAGCCAATGACGAGAACTAGTCGTAAGGCATTCCCCACGATGGCAACGCCGAGGAGGCATGGTAGCGACCCACCTTTTGCGCCCCAGAAAGCGTATACGCATCGCCGCAGAGCGCTGTACGACTTCTCCATCTGTCGTATTGTCCCCGCTGGCATTGGCACCGCTGTTAGATGAATGTCAAGGCGCGGCACCCCATCTGCCGCGAGACACGCTCGCAGTCAGACTAGTTGGTGGGGAAAAGCGGTGGTTCTGTCTGTCAGGTGAGTGAAGGAAGAGGTCGGCATGTGCTGGCCTCCACGCCATATGAACGCAGGAGACGTACTTGGCGAGCCATTCCCTCGACACTTTGCCAAGGATCCTCGTACGGCACGGTGACTCCGTAGCCTAGAAATCGATTGACAAACATGAGGCTAAAGATCCGACGAACAGTCCGCGATTCTCATGTCTATGAATGCGCTTGATTCAGAACAATATTAGAATAGGACAAATGCAAGCCGCACGACGTCGCGGATGAAGCCAATATCCAAGACGTCATCAACGAGTCAACAGGGAAAGTGAGCAGACATTGAGCTCGCAGCGGGAGATGTGCAGATGGCAGCGTCATACGTCGTCGACGGGAATGTGGTACGGACGGAGCGTGTGCGCCGGACGAAATCCCAGACAAATCAGAGCCTTGTCACCTCATACAAACTATGTGGCAGTATGACCGTACGAATTCATGATGTCGACTCCAAAGACAGCGTGTTTGGTGTGGGCTTCGGTCTCACAGACGGATCCACCAGAAAATAGAACGGAAGAGATTGAGGACGTACCGTGACTACCACATGGCCTCGTACCGACACATTTCGGGAGTGTACGTCCACATTGGCTCCGAATTGGGGGACGAGCAAGGGCCAGGGGGGCAGCGGAAAGGTATAAAAGCCAGAGCATCGAGCCCTGCAAACTTCAGCTCCTCAGCCCGGTCCAACCAGCCACTCGAGCACTCGCATCTCACCTCATTCACAATGTTCTCTCGCCGCATCATCGCCTACACCGCGCTCGCTCTCCCGCTTCTTGCGGCCGCCACCCCCGTGCAGCTCGAGGCTCGCCAGACCTGCAGCACCGGTGCTCTTCAGTGCTGCAACTCCGTCACGCAGGTACGCGCCCTCTCGCTCTGGGCCCCGCACGCATTGGACCTACTGACGCGGCCGCGCACCCTCCTTGCAGTCCAACTCTGCCTCGGCCAACGTCCTCCTCGGCCTGCTCGGCATCGTCCTCGGTGACATCACCGGCCTCATCGGCCTGGGCTGCTCGCCCATCAGCGTCGTCGGTGTTGGCTCCGGCAACGCCTGCTCGGCCAACGCTGTCTGCTGCGAGAACAACAACGTCGTGAGTGCCTGGGTGACATTGACAGACTTGCTGCCGTCCTTTGCTCACGGGATTCTCTCGCAGGGCGGTCTGCTCTCCATTGGCTGTCTCCCGATCGAGCTCTAGAGTGGAAACGCGTATCAGTGGCAGGATGAAGCTGTAGGAGATTGTCGTACCGTGTACCGTCTGTATCATGTTCGGAGTTGAGAATGTAGTCGAGTGGATGTTACCCCAGAGCAGACTGCGTCACGCAAAGCGTTTGGAGTGTCTCAGGTCGCGTTCGGAGGAAGAATCTCAGCGAGCACAGTGCATTCAAGCGTGTTATGGCACTCTCTCAAGCATATTCTTGGGATCACATGGACGACAAACTTCACTGTCGAGTCGCCAGGAGTTCTAGCGCACTGTGAGGCATCCTGAAGGGCATCAGTAATCCGGCGTATATTGGACGAGCTCACGTATCCGGAGATCCTCGTTTCCCAACACTTCCTGCGTAGATGTCTGGCATCTATTCACGGACTGCGCTGCGAAGAATACTGCGGCATCCCTGTCGAACTCATCATGAAACGAGCGCTTTCTGAGGACGGGGAAGACGTACTGGTTGCGGTCCAGAACGCGGCATTCTTGGCCGTGGTCAACGATGTTTGATGGGAAACTGCTCGAAGGCCCTTCCCTGACTGATGAGAAGCGTGAAGTCAATTCAGCAACAGCGCCAGATCCAAATACGACCCTGGAGAGAAGGACGGCATCTTGGCTCACCGTCTTCCCGCAGCGTTTCCGCGACCATTTCGATCTGCAGATCTATCCTAGTGACGCTCACCGCGCACAGTCAGCGAAGTCATTCCCCAGTCAACCTCCAGGACTGGAGCTCAGCCAAGAATTGCACTCCTCTACTCTACGGTGCAGAGGACTCGCGACGCCGCCGATGCACCTCCCGCCTCACATCCCCAATTACGCAGGAAAAGTGGATGCAAGGGCGCGGACGGGTTCTTCGTGCACGAGGTGTGTTGCCGATCAAATGAAGGCGAGCGCGCCGTCGTGTCCCCGCGGGCGCTTGGACGTACGCGAGCGGCTACGCGTCGCGTAGCCTCCTCAAACGCAGACTGTGACGCCGAGCGGCCAGAGCCAGCAGCACGGAGTACGAAGGGATTCGCGGCGCGAAGGCCCGCAGGATTGTGCCGTATGCGACCATGCCGGGCCAGCTCACCCTGCCCCAACGCGCACGGGCCGCTGACGGCATAGCGTATAAATACTGCAGCACTCGCGGTGAGTGTTCCCCATTGCAGTCGTTCTACGATCAGCACTTCTCTCTCGTACTCTCCAAACTACTCACCACCCAGTCGCTCTTTCAGCCCCCTAATCCTCACACTCACTATGTTCGCCCGCGTCGCTGCTTTCGCTGTCCTTGCCCTCCCCGTCTTTGCGGCCGCTACACCCGTTCGCCGCGGGGACTGCAACACTGGTTCCATGCAGTGCTGCAACTCCGTCCACGAGGTCTGTTCATCGCGATGATATTCCTGCGATATTGTTGACGTCTTTTTCCGCAGACTCACGAGAACGCTGTCTCGGTGCTGTTGAGCCTCCTTGGCCTTGATGCCGGTAACCTCACTGGCAAGGTCGGCCTCCAGTGCTCCGGCATCTCCGGTGTCGGTGCCGGCCAGGACAGCTGCCAGGCTAGCCCTGTCTGCTGCGAGAACAACAACGTCGTATGTACCGTCCAACCGCAACCCGAGACGGATACTCACCTCAGTTTCTCAGGGCGGCCTCATTTCCATCGGCTGCGTGCCGATCATCCTCTAAGCAGGCTACAGCGCCGTAGTTGGGCAGTGTCATGGTGGATTCTGAGGATATAGTACTACTCATTAATGGAACACATTCGTTTGCCTGGACATTGGTGTGAGGTCTGCGGCTGCTTGCAGTTCCAAGTCGCTTCGAGTGCGGCTATGAGGCAAAGGCGCGATTTCGAAAGGGGACCGAGAGTACCGAGAGTATGGCTTTTGTGCAGGGGGGAGGGTTTCCTGGCATTGACTGGCACTGCTGATGCTATGTGTGTTGGCAGAAGTGCAAACTCGTAAGTAGAGATGGATAGTGGTAAACAATGCAGCGCGAGCAACAAGGACGTTCACGCGATGATCTTACGGTGCCATGGCGCTTGTTTATCTAGTGTTTGAGAGCTGGCGGACGAATACCAGTGATGGACGACGAGACGAAACTCACTGCCAAGGCCTGGTGGTCTAGTAGTATGATTCCTTCTTAGGGAGTGGAATTAAATCCTGCCATTTGGAGGAGGTCCCGGGTTCAATTCCCGGCCAGGCCCTTTTTGCTGTCCAGCTTCCACGATTGAGAGATGTAGGACTGGGAATCAGATATTGGAGCGGAAAGCTCATCCGGAGACGACGGTCAAGAGCCGGAAAATCGTTAGCGCCCGCGTGAACCATTTCGCTTACCATACCGGGCACGGAGTGTCGGCGCCTAATCACCACCAACGCCGAGGGCGTGATCTCGAGGGGGTGACATCGATGTTCCTTCTTGCAGTTCCGGCGCGCCCACGAACACAACAGAATCCAGACTGAGGCAACCGTGCTGCGAATGTCCTCCTATTTTCGATATCCTAACCACAGCTGCGGCGCACGCACGCAAATCGGAGTTGACAGATTACTTCTACCGCTATCATCGAAGACAACGATCCTAACACGACACGACATATGGCCCCTCTGATAACAATATATACCCTCGGAAACCCTGCAGTATGCGAAATAGCAAGTCTACTAGAGTGACACCTACACGTTACTCCCTCGCAGTCCTGCGGATATCAGGGATGCGCACCCAGTCCTCCTGGATTTTCTTCGGCGCAACCTGGGTACTGCCGCTGTCCGGATCCGTGCGCTCCTCGGAGCGAATGTCGGGGATGCGAACCCAGCCTTCCTCGAGCTTCTTCTCGAAGCGGATGTCAGGAATACGCCAGAGGGATTCGATGCGACCGGCTTCGCTGGTGTGCTCGTCCATGTCGCCGTGAGATGCTTCGGAGCGACGGAACCCCTTGACGAGCAGCCGAGTCGAGTGGTAGGACTGACGGGACACGTCAGGGAGGTAGGTGTCCGTAGTCCGGGAGCTCTCGACGCATCCGGTGCCCTGGTCGTTGACGGTCCATCCTGCACGGCAGCTCCGGACAGCGCAAGTGCCGGAGACGCAGGAGACGTCTGCGACGTGAGGTACTGCAGAACAATCTACACCCGCTTCGCGTCCGCTGGAAGGGTCGGCGAACGGGTTCGGTACCATGCAACCTCCGCCTTCACGGTCGTCAGTCAGAGCTGGGACGTCAAACGCACGAGGCCAGGCGAACTCACAGTTGTCGAGACTGCTTCCGACGTCGACGCATTGGAAAATTCTGTTGGCCCGGCCGTACGTGCCGCACACCTGCCTTTGGGCTCAGTATATTTCGCAGTTGGGGAACGGCGTAATACGCACTGTCTCATGAGTTCCGCACGTCGACTGCGCCGCGGCAAGAGTGTTGATCGAGGCGCGCTTGTGCAACCTGACCTTCAAAGAGGTACGGTGGACGGGCGCGCAGCCGCTTGAATCGACACACACGCAAGTGTCCCCTACTGCGGTGAAGGGCGCATTGCACACGAAGCCGCAGACGTTCTCGCGGGTGCAAAGAGGTTGAGAGTTCGCGGGGTACGTGCACTTCTGAGACAGCGCGGAGGACGATATCTGCCATCCGAGTCACAGAGTATCAGTTCGCTGCCTTCAGGTGTGCCAATAACTCACGAAGCTCACCAGACTTTCGAAGACTTGTTCAGCTCCGGCGGTACCCAGAGTGTCGGTGACGTAGGCGAGCTGTGCGTCGGTGGCAATCAGGTCTGGCAGGCTGCGCGCGCACATGCAAGACTCTAGATCGCTGGGTAGCTCGGTAGACAGCCCAGGTATGTCCATATCGGAGAGCGTGGTTGAATTCAAGTAGAGACAGGTGTCCTGCATGTGGCGTGGGACGGAACCGTGCCGCAGAGCGTACGTATTGAGCTTCCGAGGCGGCGCAGGTTGTCCGGAGTCCGGCAGCACAGCGACCGCCGCTAGGCAGTCATGATTTATAGCGAGAGCAACGAAAGCCAGAGACCGTAGCGGAGCGCGCATAGTGACGATTGTCCGAGGACGAGAGCGAGATTGAGGAGCCGCTAACACGCATTCCGAGGCCCTTTAAATGGCTGGAAAGTCAACACATCCCGGGCGCGGTGCCGCGATTGTCAACGACGAGAAGCAGCGGTCATGATCGACGAGGTCCTGTCCAGAAGGGGAAGAGCTCTGTCCGCCTTTAGATCTTGTGGAACGAGTCGAGCGAGATCACAGTGACGGCAGGATTTGTTTCACCAAGCCGCCAACGTTTGCGTTCGCAGAAGAATTGACCAGCAAACGGGGCAAGTATCGTCGATATCCCCCTGTGAAATGTACGATCACTCGATACTCCTCATTCCTTTAGTTTCCAAAATAAGAAGACCATCAAACATAGCTCGAAACCTGCAGGCCTTTGGTACCTGGTCGTCGCATAGTCAGAGAACTGGTTAGTGGATGATCGATGAGGAGGAAGCGATGGGGTATCGGGCTCACGGTTGCCACTTGCTCAGCTCGCCGATCGACACCTCTTCGAGTTGCAAAACAGAAACGATCACTGAACGACAAGTCGCCACTCCGAGGGTCAAATGTTTGCTCCAATTTACTGAAGGACACTGAAGACGAAGGAGGACGCGTCGTCCGCAGCGCGGAGCCGCGTCTGAGTCTGCAAAGCAGCACGTGATCGCTTCCGTATGGTCGTCTCTTGAGGGCCTGGTCGGCTGCCTGTGACTTTTTTTTTGCAATGGTCCCTTTAGGGCTTGTCATGCGGGCCACAAGCACGCAGTTTGTCGCTGGCGTACCCAGAGGACTACGCCCTCCGGGTCCGTCCGCCTAATGTCAATGCTTCCACCACGGGGAAATGCCTTTACGCACATGGTGTGGGACTCAAGTCACTAATGTTTCTTAATACCCACTAAAACCCCGTATCTTGTTACCCAGTTTTCTGGTAGGTGAGTATTTCCTTCCACCACCGGGAACCACACTCCTTCTACTCTCTGCGGTTTCAGAGCTCTTTTCCCCAGGTGCGGCGCCGCCGCTCTTCTGTCCGAAGTAAGTCTCTGGTTGATTGTGGCAAACCAACGGTTCTTAACTTCTCTTGGGCACAGTTGTTCCCCTTGGTTTTGGATGACTCTTTCACATCTAAGCTTCCAAATCAAGTACGTTGCTTCCGTCCACAGTATGGTCCACAGGTCCTCCATGTGTGGTTTCCTGTTCCCACTCCCGTCTGTGATCCTCACACACGCCGCTCCTACCGCCGATCCCCAGTTCGGCTCTTTCCACGGTATCTCCGTTTCTGCCCATAGTTTTCTCAGTTGCTCCCATACAACCGCTCGTCCAACTGCTGTACACCTGAACAGGATGTGGTCCATAGACTCTAGTGTTCCGCAAATCTTACAGTTCGCTCTCTCTTTCAGTGTGTCTGCCATCCCCGTTCGTAGCCACTTGTCTCCCACCATGAACGCATCATGGGTCGTCTTCCACAGGAATTGTCGGCATTCTCTCGAGACTGCTTGCTTCCGGAACGAGAGCCATATTTCCTCCGTCGTCACGGTGCGTCCATACGCTATCTGAGCTCCATCACTGACTTCCCGCAGTGTTTTTGTCGTCCTCGGCCTCTCCTTCGTCTTCCTGTCTTTCCTCAACCTGATGGCTTTGTACGCCAGTTTCTGGGACATCGCTGCCAGTTTTGCTCCGGTGAGTCGGTACTCGTCCGGTATCCTCATATCCGTCCCGTCCATGACCTCCTTTTTCGCACCTTCCTCCGCAAGTTTGTCCGCGGCTTCGTTCCCCGGGTGGCCGCTGTGGCCTTTCACCCACTTGACGGCTGTGTCCGCCTTGCGCGCTCGCAGCGTTGCCAAGGTTAGTCTCGTCAAGTCCGCGTTCTTCTGCATGATATACCCCTCGTCCTCGTGCTTCTTCCTATTTTTAGTTATCGCGTCAATTACTGACTTCGAGTCCGTTACCTGTAGTATCGTCCTCGTTGCACTCAGTCTCTTCGCCGCTAGATACGTCGCATACATCTCGGCGGCCTGGTTCGATTGGACAATCGTTCCAGGGAGCCGCGCTGCTAGATTGGACTCATGGTTTTCCCCAATATAGATCCCTGCACCCGCTCGAGCGTTCGCGTCACCATTGTTCATGCACGAACCGTCCGTTGCTACTTCCATGAGTATCCCATCGTCCTGTGGTTTGTTCAGTAGTCGGGCTATTGAGACAGGCTCAGGTCCCGTGAAAACTCTAAACGATTCCGCAACAGGTCCCGCCACCGTTACCCCACGGTCAAAGCGCGTGGCTTCCTCTCCTTCGAGGGTACGGGCCATCGGCTCGTTCTCGTAGTCTTCCTGGTGCTCCCCCCTTGGGTCCCATTTTGGGGGGAGGAGGTCAAGCATTTTCGTTGCTCGTACGTAACACCGGTGCGGATTTGCACACCCATATTCCACTATCATCTGTTCACATTTCTTGCAGGAGCACCGCTGGGCTGTACGGTGGGTTGGTTCTTCTAGAGCACCGGCCAGCTCCTCGAAATCTCCCACCGTGACGGCTCTATGGTTCACTCTGAGGCAGTGTACTACCGCAGACCTCATGGACAGTTTTCGCATGCCTTTCACATCGGTCTGGGCGTGATCCCACATCGGCATGTCTCGCAGGAGTCCCCTGGAGAACGCTAGGCCCTCCTGTCGTAGACCGTACTTGCGCGCTACAGTGTGCATGGCCGCTAACTCACGGTTTAGAGCTCGCGTCTTGGGTTTCCAGTGCTGGAGAAAGGGGTTTATGCGTAACTCCCTGTCGCTCGGGTTAACATCTTTGGGGACGAGTCTGGTGTAGAGGTCGTCTGCTATGTTTGCCCACAGTGGCCGCTTATGGCCAATGGCTAGGTACGCTTTGAGCCACATTATATCTATCGCCTCATTCCTTGTTTCCAGGTCCAGGATGCCCAGGCCCCCCTGTTCGAACGGGAGGTAGATGTGCTCCATCGCCACCGGTACGTGCTGCTTGTCGTTCCAGACGTAATTCCTGATCGTTCTTGTGAACCGTTTACAGATGGCGTCCGGCATGCGTTGGACATTCGTCAGGAATTGTGTCATGCCTCCAACAATCATTTGTACCACATGTCGCTTACCCTCCATCGTGCTAGAGCCCTGTTTCCAGTGCCGCAGTGCTCCTTCTACTTTTTCTAGCTTCGGTGACCAGACACCGTGCTGGTCTGCTCCATTCCCGAAGAAGCCCCCGAGGATTCTGACCGCCTCACCTTCTCCTACAAAGTGGACGCCTTGCGGGAAGTTATTCCATTGGCTCGTCGTGCGGTACGTTTCGACCATCTTCTCACGGTACTGTTTCGTCCCGATCGGGATGACTTCTGTTTTCGCGATGTTGAAGCGCGCTTTCGCTGCTGAGCACCAGGTGTCCAGTATGTGTTGCAGTGTCGCGAAATCGTCGTCCTCCGCGAGGTACACTGTGGTGTCATCAGCAAAGAGCGTTGCTTTGAGAGCTTCTCTCGTCTTGGGGACATTTATACCCTTCAGGGGGGAGTTTCTGACCATCGCCGAGAGCGGCTCGATGGCTAGGTCGAAGAGTAGGCACGACAGCGGGTCCCCCTGCCGCACTCCTCGGTAGACTTTGTACTTGGAGCTCGTTACGCCATTTACCACTACTGACGTTACCGCATTGGCATACAGCGTCTGTACCGTCTTCGTGAACGACTCTGGGACTCTGAACTTCTCCAGAACTCTCCATAGGTAGTCGTGTGAGATTTTGTCATAAGCCTTCTCTTGGTCCAGTGCCACAATCGCTCCATTCACTTCCGCTACTTCTGACCAGTCCATCATCATCCGTGCAAGTTGCGTGTGGTTATGTAGCCGCCTGCCTGGGACAAACCCCGCTTGCGCTTCATGGACTAGGTGCGGGGCTTCCGCTGCCAGTCGTATTGCCAGGATTTTACTGAGTAGTTTGTAGTCCGTGTTCAGGAGTGTAATAGGGCGGTAGTTGACCACCTCAGTGAGTTCGCCTTTCTCTTTCCAGATCGGCGACACCCACCCTTCAGCAAAGTTTGTCGATGCACAGACTCCATGTTTCTGGATATCCTGGAAGGCTGCCGTGAGGACCTTCAGCACATCGAAGCTCACACCACCTGTCTTCCTCGCGTCCTCGACTGATCTTGCATGGACCGCCTTCCATACCTCATACTGGATTCCGTCCAAGCCCGGAGCCGTCCCTGTCTTCGCATACTTTAGGGCTAGTTCACAGTCATCCCAGTCAATCGGCATCCCCATCTCTTCGGCCTGGTCCTCACTTAGGTGCGCCTGGATGCTATCCAGCGAGGCCAGTATGTCCTGCTCCCTCTGTGCTGGTTCCGTGACCTCTTCACCGTCTCGCTGGACGCTGTCGTAGTGTTCCTTGGCCATCTCCGCCATCTTTCTCGAGTCTGTTTCGTACACCAGTTCATTTGCTGGTGACCGTTGTCCAGCTCTCACGAAGGCAGGGATTAGGTCCCGCGGTTTCTGCAGCCTGTTTAATCTTGTCCAGTACTTTGTCGGCGACTCTCCGTGGATTCTGTGTTTTGCTCTCGCCTTCAGCTGCTGCTGTTTGTACCTCTGGCCCTTTAGCGACTTCAGCTGAGCCGTGACTGCGAGGATCTCCTTTCCTCTGTCCTCGTCATGTGGCATCGACGCCTGCAGTTCCTCCAGGTGTTCCGTCAGAGCTTCAATCTCTCTCAGTAGTTTCGGAACTCGTGCCTTCTCTCTGTCCCTCGCCATCTTGAGCCACTCAAGTTTCATATCAGCGAGTATAGTCTGTGGATTTCTGTCCTCGCTTCTCCCAGTGCGTTCTACCTCCTTCAGCTCTCGCTGCGCTTGCAGGCCGCACTTCTTCATCTGGGCGGTGAGTTTCGTATCCTGTAGTAGGTGGAGGGGGAACACTGGTCTTCCCTTCCCTACTTCCGGTGCTCGCGGGGTTGTAACAAGTACCGATACTAGTGAGTGGTCCGTCTTGACTCCCGCCGGTTCAATCTTCCATTCACACGCCCACTTAGCAAGGTCTTTCGTGGTATAGATCCTGTCCAGTCGTGACATAGTCGCCATGTCGCCTTGGCCTCTATGGAACGTGAATCCGCGTGTTGCCGGATTCGTGTACCTCCATCCGTCCGTCATCATTAATCCCAGATTGCGCTTTAGGTCATCCAGCTCCTCAAGTGAGCGGTCTCCTCCCACTTCGCTGAGCGGGAATCTATCTATGTCATCCTCTACATTGTTGAAATCTCCAGCCATGAGGTGCGGTTTCGGCGTGTTGCGGTGCGTCTCATAGTAGTTTCTGACCTCCTGAAAGAAATCGGCCCTAACCCCGGCCCCCTCCGAGGTTGGGGCATACACGCAGAGGATGTTGCGGATGTCACCACCTCGCCACGGTAGGGAAAGCTGTAGGGCCCTGCCCGGTACGATCACTTCCACCTGTGCATTCTCCGCACTTACGATCTTTTTATTCAGTACTATTGCCACCCCTTCTCTCTGGGTCGGGGCCGTCGGGTGGGCCGAGCTGAAGATCTTGACTCTATTGGCGAACATTCTGTGCAGTTCCGTGACTCTCTGGTCCGTTAGGTGGGTTTCTTGTAGCAGTAGAACTCCTATTCTCATGTCCGTCATCATCCTATACATCTTACCCCATTTATTGTCCGGGTGGTCTCTCACTAGAGTGCCGAAACCGTTCATGTTTAGCGAGGCTACTCTGACCGACGTTTTTTGGGCTAGCCTCTCCGCCTTCGTCTTTTTCTTCCCCCTTTTCCTGCGTTGCCGCCCCGTGTTGTCTCCCCTGTTCATTTCGCTCGTTCCATCCGTACCTTGCCCGTCGCTTCGGGTCCCGTCGCTCTCCCCGTGGGGGTGAGCAGCAGGGCCTTCCGCGCCGCCACCGTTCTCGGCAGTGCTCTCATCGGGACTAGTGTTGGCGGGAGGGCTACTAGGCCCTCCAGCTCCGCCGAGGCGCATGTTTCCGGTAGCCAGACTGTTATCCCGTAGATTTTGTGTGATGAAAGATGGGTTGTTCGTGGTTGCACGTAGTACCGCGTGTTGCAACCACCTCACGCGGCACGAGGATATTGACCGATCCTCACGGCCGACTATGCGCTTCGCAGGTGATTCGCAGCGCCAGCGTACCGCGTACTACCTGCTGGCTTCAGCCTCTCGGCACGGCACGTCGAGGCCTGAATAGGCCGCCGTTCAAGTTTGGTTGACGTCGCAGCTTTCCTGCGCCTAAGCCAGTATATTTGGGCCGCGACGGACCATCCTCCTTACTCCCTTCGTCCGGGCTGGATCGGTCTGCAGAGCAGGGAGGAGTAGTTATCCCCCGTGTGCTTGGTCAGTCGCCCACGGAGTAGAGCTCTATCAGTAGATTGCTTCGTGATACTTTCATATGTACTCGCAGTGTAGACAGTGACAGGCAGGCAGACAGTAGTGCGGGCGATGGCACATCGGATCGGGCAAGAAAAAACATCTCCGCTAGCGTAGGTCCAAGGGCGTCGAGCTCAACCACCGCGTGGGAAGTTCGGTGCGTGCACGAACTTCCTGCCACCCCGCGCTCTTATGGATGAGCCTCGCCTGTTGCCGCCGCCGCCGTATCCTCGGTAGGCGCCCCTCCCGCCTCGGGCGTTCATCATCCCGTACTCCTCGAAGCCTCCTTCGGCCGGCTGCAGCGCTACGACGGGCTGGGGAGGGGCCTGCGGCGGCGGTGTGTACACTCCGTGCCAGTCCCCGAGGTGCATGTACTGGCACTGGTCGGTCATGTGGTCCGCTGCATGACACCTTGCACAGCGGATGTTCGTCTTGTGGAGGTCGTACGCATAGAAGGAATCCGAGAACCCCTTGTCGAGGATGTTCTGCCGCCACTTGGTCCACTGGTCGACCGAGAGCGTCGGAGAGTCCATATAGACGTGGCCGAGCGCCGGAGCATCGGGGTCGGTGCCGCTGTAGCGCAGCTGCACTCTGATTGTGTCTAGGAGGGCGTTGGTCGCAGTCTTCGGGTCGCCTTTGTTGAGCGACACATTTGCCGTGACAAGGCTCTTAGTCGCGTTGTAGGTAGGTTCGCGCTTGAACTCCTCGCGGACGATCGCCGCCGCCATGTCGGCATTGCTTTGGTTGAACCCTTCGAGCGCGAAGAGGTAGGTGGGGATCGGCTCCGGTTGGTCATACGCAAAGAAGGCGACGTCCCTTGTCGCCCACCCGTGGCGGTTCGCGAGGATCCTCGTGGCTCTGGGCGTGATGCCAGTGAGCAGCCAGGCCGTCGGGGCCTCCTCCTGCGGGGTTCCAGGCGCCGGTTTCGGCGGCGGGGTAAGTCCAAACACGTCCAGTTTCGTGACCGTTCGGATGACATGTTCGATGTCCCGGGTTATCTTCGTTGCCTCCGCTCTGTCCACCTGCGCTTTCCCGTACACTTCGAGGACCATTCGCGATCCCCTAGGGAGTCGGAGGAACTCGTCTAGTGCCTCCTGGGGGATCCCACGCATTCGGTCCGTCGGCGCTCGGGTGTGTACCGCCGGGAATCTACCAAACGTCCCCATCGGCGGCTCTGAGAGTCCGAGTGCTTCAACCGCCTCGCTCCACTCCCGGTGCGCCTTGTCTAGTGCTGCCGTCGTCGCCAATGTCGTCACGTTGGAGACCGACGCGGATGTTGCGGTCGGCGCCGTTGCCCATACCGGCTCAGGTGCCTCAGCCGTCAATGTCGCCGTCTCCCTTGCCGCGGGGACCGTGGTCGCATTCGCGTACTGGGCGGGCTGGTCCTGGGCGTAGGTGGTCTGGTGCGCTGGTGCCGGCGGCGGCGGCGGCGGCGGCGGCGTGTCGTCTGGGTGGTGGGGCGTCCACTCGCCCGGCTCCTGTTCAGCGGGAGCGTCCACCTCCATGGCCGTCCCTGTGTCCTCCCGCGTCGTCCTCGCCCACGGCATCATTCCCTCCCGGCTCATGAGGATCTCGCGGCAGAGGCGCCTTTGCTCCGGGTCGTTGAGGTCTACCGCCAGCGGGAACGAGTTGGTAGGGGAGGGCCCCCTGCTGTTCAGGGGGCGCATCGCTTCCCGGATCCCGATCGGCCTAGCCACTTGCGCGGGTCTGGCCTGGTTGCGGCTAAGGGAGGGGGGGGTCGCCATCGCTGCCTCGCTAGCCCTCATCCCGCGAGCTTGCAGCTCCGGGTGCTGGCGGGCTAGGTCCCGTAGGTAGTTCAGCTCATTGAGAGAGACTAGGACCTTCTCTATTTCTACTGGGCTCCGTTGCTCGTCCTCGCGCGCCTTCCCCTTCCCGCGAGCCGAAGCTTCGGCGGCCTCCCCACTCGCCATGGCAAGCTGGTCGGCTGCCCGTGTACGGGGCTCGTGAAGGGTCCCGGTGTCGTCCTCGTATGGGGGAGGCGTGTCGCCCGACGGTTGGGTTGGGTTCAGCATCGGCGCCATAGGTTGGTCTGCCTTCCACAGGTCGAGGTCTATGTCGTCTCCACCATCCTCCTGTGTCTCGTTCGTGTCGCGGCGCGGGCGCTTACGGACCGGCCTACCGCTTGCGTCGTGCAAGGTCGCAGTCGTCGCCGTCCCGCCCGTCTCTCCACCGATGTCCTGCCAGCCCTCAGGCTGGGGGTTATCGAAGATGGCCTGCAGGGGGTCCTGGATGGTGAGGGCGTCGGCTCGGAAGGCCTGGAGCTCATGCGGCGTGTCGTCGACAAGCTGGTTTGCTGTGATCATCGCCAGGAAAGATTCCTTGTCGAGGGCTACGTCCAATCCTCCCATCCGTGGCGTGGGGGTGGTTAGCTGGCTCGTGTCGCCGTCACTCATCAGCGTCGTGGGGAGGCTGTCCGCTCGTTCGAGATGCCTCGGAAGCTGCTGCTTCCGTTAGCGTTTACTCCTTATTACAGTAAGTATCCTCTTACCCCCTTGTCTGCGCCCTTAGCCCATCCCATCTGCGGCGGGCTGGCCAGTTTTCCCTCAGCCAGAGCTGGCATCGGTTGCGGGGGGGGAGTAACGCGGGCTCCCTGCGTCGTCTGTCTCGGCCACGTCTGCCCTTGTAGCGGTGGGGCGCGCTGTGGCATCTGACGGAGGGGCCTCGGTTGGGAGGATGGTGGGAAATCCGGGGATGTAGGGCGGGATGGGTTATCCATGTCGCCGTTCGTCGCAGGTCGCTTTCGTGGCACTTATGTTCGATGTGGGAGCGGAGGGGATTGGGAGTGGGGGGAGGAGTGAAAGGTGGGAGGGGGGCAGGCGGCCAAGGGGTTCAACCACTCACTTTCGCTCCCGTGCCCTCATCGCCTGATCCCTTCGCCTGCGTCGAATCGCGCCGGTCTCCCATTGCGTTTCGCCTCCTCGTCGTCCACGGTGTTTGGAGGGGTGCAGGCGTAGTCGCAGTTCTCGTTCGGGCATGCCATCATTTCTCGAGGGCAGTTCGCTCCCGCGTTTCACGTGACCGGAGAGTTTGTCGTTGTTTATTTGTTTTCGTCCACGCGATGTTGGGCCTAGACCCTCGCCCTTCACGATTCGTCATCATTTGTCTGTCACGTCTTCTGATTGGCCGCTGGGTTCCGGTTGGTGTTCTCCCGGGGCGGGCATGGCCTCGTTTATTTCGGCTTTCCCCGGGTTGTCTCGTGGTGGCCTCTCCGGGCCTGGACACCTTGTTGCGTGATCGCGCTGACTCCTCCATTGTCTCCGGCGCTCAGGTCCGTCCGCCGAGTTCGTTACTCAGGCTCTTGTAGTCATCGCTTGGCGTCAGTACAGAACTCATTCGTTCGACTCCCGTCCTGGCCAAGTTCCGATCATCGCCAAGCTCGTTAGTCATATGTCTCAGACATTGGCTTGCTTCCTCTCCGTGGTTACAGTCATATACTTGTCATCTCTTCCCCCGCTATCGTGTCTTCCCTCTCATCATATTCGCCTGTTCTCCTTGCCTCTGGCCTCTTAGAGGTTGCCTGTCCACTCTTCTATCGATCGTTCGCGCAGTCCTCACTCTCGACTATCATATCCTCCTCCAGCCTGCTCTCGCCTCTGCCCGAGCGTGTCCTCCTTTCTCGTTCCGGTCGGAGGCGCGTGACGTTTCTGAGGACTACCGCGTTCGTTTCCAGCGGGATGTGGCGGGTTCTGAGTAGTGGGGGGAGGAGGAGCGCTCTTCTCAACATCTCCCAAGGCTGGAGCCTGACCGTTTTCCCTGGGATGTATGGGGTGGAGATGTAGGCGTATGTGGCCGGGGACAGGTCGTTCTCGTTCTTCACCGCGAACTCTATGATCGCCTCCTCCATGGACCTCACGGCCTCAACTGTGCCAACGATTCCCGTGTCGCGGACGGTGTAGTGCGGTGGGGCATTTTCGCCGCCTGGGAGGGGTGGGGGGGGGGAGGGTACGAGCTCCAGGATGCGGATCTTCTGCCCAGTCTGGAGTGGGATGGGAGGGGGGATCGGGGCATCGTAGTGGGCGATGATGGTAGAGGGGTGGTGGGGGTTGTCAGCTGGGGCTGAGCCACGTTCTTTGGCGTACACTGTTATGATCATGGTAGCTGCTGGCAGCTCCTTTTTAGTTGTCCCCTATATATACTGTCCAGACAGGCGTTTATGCACTGTTCGGCTCACCATGTGCAAGTTATAGGTTGGGAGTCCTGCTAGACGCGCACAGCACGTGTGGAGGTCCCAGGTGGGCTGTAGGCCACTCCTCATCCACTCCCTTCTAGGTGAGTGGAGGGATGGGTGGGTTGTGTAGGTGCTCTGCACCTTAGACGCAATGAGGGTGGGGGGGCTAGATGCAAGGTGGGGCTTACTGGCAAGGCTTGGATATATGTCCTCCTCACCGCCTCCTTGCTCCTGTGTTATGGTCCCTTGTCCTCTCCTCTCTCTCTCCTATCGGTTCCAGACGATTCGGTGGATGATGCTTAGCCGCCAACACCCATGCCACCGGCTGAGCCATGCTCGCCGGTTGCCGTGTTTGCCGCCTTTCCGGCGTTCGCGCTAGGCGCTCTCTCTAGCGCCCATCTCCGCGCTCTCTCTCCCGCGCTTGTCTGCGCCTCGAGTTCCGCTGGCGTGCCAGCGGGACTGCAGACTCATCTCGCCATTGAGGCTTCCTGCTTTGCAGGTTCGCTGCTGAGCAGCTAGTGCCATTTTCAGGTCACTTCTATCCTCTAGGAGGACATATGGGTGGGGGAGGGGCATTGTTTCGGGGTGGAAATCGGATTTATTGTCGTGGGAAACCAGCGGTGGTGGTGGTTAGAGGAAGAGGAGCCCCGCTGCCTGTGACTTTGAAGTCACAGGTGATTCCGCTGTTTCTCTCCCACTGGAAAATTCGCGTAAGCGCCCAGAAAGTGATCACATGTGACTTCAAAGTCGCACTCACACCCCGCGTTTTGGCGGGGTGTGATTTCAAAGTCACAGGTTGCCGACCAGGCCCTGAGCGCTAGTGTGCCGGTGGGATGTCTGTCTTTCACTACGTCGAGCTTGGGTGTTACTCTCACCCGGCCTCCCGCTTCACAGACCGCAGTTATTGTTCTAGTGTGCGCCTTGAGCGGATAGGTCTGCCTCTCTGCAAATATGCGATATTTCCTACCACCGAGGTGACCAACTCAACTCAGCCGGAAAGTTCGCGTCGACGAAATCAGCTGCTCCTAGTTCTCATATATTGTGGAGGCTAGCTGACGTCCGTGACGGAAATGAAGTACTTCTTACTTCTGGTATCCAAGGGGGCTCGCATCGGCGTCGTGGTTCTTGGAGCGACACCTCGTGTCTGCTCGTCTTGCCCTATAGCATCCCACGACGGTCTGCACACACGTATGGCTGATGTTACGAAGTGCAAGCGGGACGCATTACTAGATCGCACTGTGCGGGACGGATCCTAGCGCGGCGGACAGCTGATACCAGATGTATGCAGGTTCTTCCCCTCGACCGCATGGCGCCAATTCAACGCCTTCCCGAGCCTGAGATCCAACAGGCTCTCAGGCGGGCGCAAGAAACGAATGCACAGAATGCAGCTACGCCGGGAAACGTGACTCTCTGTCTAAATCTAGATGATCGCACCGTCTCGAACTCGTGGCTCTAGCTCTGCCTCGGAATGTAATCTGCTGTGCGAACGTGTCAATCGGACGTTCTCACCGCCGTGTCGGGTGGGTAAGTCGGTATGAGTTTCGTCGCAATAGTTTCACTCATCTTGGCTCATCGCTTCAAACAGCTCTGCTGCCTGAGATGAGGCCTCTGGGGCCTAGGTACCGCCACAATAATATCGCATTCACCGATCAGCAAGCACCATTACAGTCCACAAAAACGAGCTCGAGGCACCCCCTTCCCAGCACTACTACTCGACACAAGTATACGCTATCCAAGAAAGACCGACGCCGTCGTCCGAGCTGTCGATCCCCTACAGGCTCACAGGGATGCAACCGATAGAGGCCAGGCCGCCCTACAGACACGTCGTCAAAACACGCCTCGTATGCTTGCGATGCTGCAGTACTCACGACGTCGTTGTTTGTGCAGCACACGGCGTTGGCGGAGCAGGCATTGCCCGAGGCCACGCCGACGACGGAGATGGGCGAGCATTGAAGCCCGATGAGACCCGTGACGTCCCCGAGGACGAGGCCGAGGAGACCCAAGAGCAAGGCCCCCTGCGCAGAGTTGGCCTATCACTCCTGTGAGCACGGCTTCGACCTCCTTGTCAGGTGCACAACGTTCACTTACGTTCACGGTGTTCTGGCAGCACTGGACGGGCCCGGTGGAGCAGTTGTCGCGGGTCACAAGGGGGGTGGCGGCCGCAAGAATGGGCAGCGCGCCGAGGGTGAGGGTGGCAATGCGAGAGAACATCATCCTGGCAGGTGAAGAGGGGAGGAGCTGAGCTGGGTGACTCGAGTGCTGGTGAGCTGCTATGTTGACCTGGGGCCTGAGGTTTCGTCGCCGTGCTCACCCCGCCTTTATACCTCCAGGACGATGGCGGGCGCCCCTCGCGGTCTAGCGGCCCTATCGCCTGGCTGCTCGACTTGGAAGTCCAGCTGCACGATGGCTGTGGATTGACAGCGCGAACACGGCGCGGTACGTTCTTCGGTCCCCCATCCAACCCCCATGGGCTGCCGGTGGACCTTGCCATGACTCAGAGCCGATACCATCGCGTCGTCGCGGTACGCGTCCACATCTGCCACACCAGCCATCCACAGCTACGCCGCCCGCGAACGATACCTCAACCGGTGAAACGAATGCGTCGGCGAGCATGCATCCACAGACGGCGTTCTGCCACTCTAGTGAGTGACATGCGAACCCGCCCCGCCAACAAGTGCGCTCATTCACGGCATCCAGCCAGTCGCGCGAAGGTGGGGTATTGCTGAACGGGGAGCGCGTCGTGCGTACTCGCGTCCGCATTCTGTCCGTCCGCATCTATCGCGTCGTGTTCCTCAACACCACGCTACCCGACCTTCTAGGATCCCGAGACGCCACCAACGTCAAAATCCAGCCCTTCTAGCGCGGTTGCGGGTGGCATCCAGCGGTTTCCAAGTATCTGAACCTATTGGCTGCACGGGTGACAGCACCGGCGTCCCCGCGAATTCTCCGTAGGACCGCCCGCGCACCAGAAAGGTGTCCGAACGCGCCCAGTGGCGGTTCATCGCTCCCGCCACCAGATTCCAGCTTGATACTCTATCGTGGGCTGTTTGCAGAAAGCCGGCGCGATGATGTACTAGTGGCGTCGCAGATCAGTTCTATACCCCACGGGTATGATGGACATGGCCGTCGAGGGACGGAGATGCATTGACGACTACGCAGCAGCGGATGGGCGGGGCATCCCGTGCACCACCTGGGCACCGCCATACGTACCCTCCCCTCCCTCTCCCTCGAGCGTTTGAAGCCACGCGGAGACCGCCCTGGCACAGGCTCGCGCGGTAACCGACCCTCGGGCCAGGGTGCATGTACGTTGACATTGTACTTCGCTCGAGGGTTCCTGTCGAAATAGCTCGTCTATCTCCGACGAGTCTCAATCGACAAAATGTATGGTAGCCGCCTTGCCCACTTCAGCATACCTTGAGCTTATAGGTAGGCCCATCGAACCCTGCCGGAACGCATCGGGGAAGACGCGTCAGACAGCCTCAATAATGTTGGAGGTCAAGAAGGCTCTTACCGCTTCTCCAAGGGGCGGCAACGCTACGCAAGGCAAGATAGCCCCACGAGCACACGTCCGTCCAGCGTGAACCGTCGCTGACGCACTGCACAGTCGTGCAACGTCATTGTGGTCCCCCGAGTGTCCGCGAAACATTTGAGAGCCCACGAAAGTTGCGGAACAGGCGGCAAGCGGCGAACAAAGGCAAATTCCGCATTGTGGGCAGGAATAGCACTGTATTCGGAGAGTACGGACGCCGTATCAAGACATCCACTGGACGAACATGCTGACGCGCGCGAAAGTCGAACGTGCCGCTCGCTGCTCGGTTGGAACTCCCTCGGTAGACGGCCTTTTTGCGATCCTGACGCCGGGAGAAACCTTCGCAGGGGCTGTGGTCACGTACAGGGCTCAATGTACGTAGCTCGAGACTATGGAGATTATGCAATGTACCTGAATGGAGCGTCAAGTGTGTGTCATCGCGGGGCGCAAGACGGGGCCTAGTAGCGCGACCGCAGTACGAGAAGGACAGAAACGGGCGATTTGACCAAATTTGCAACAAGGACTGCCCATCGGAGGCGCTACAAGGTCGCTCGGGCCGCCGGTCTAAGCTTGATCCCGATCACAGGAGCAGGGCCGGGTCGTTCTGGGGACGGTCGTGTGGCATAACCTCCATATAACCGAGGACGGGAGAGGTCCATCGAGCATCTCAGTAGGAACAGGCAGTGGGGCGTCCGTGTATGGCGAGCGGCCAAGGAACGCGCGAACTCGCGACGCGTAGGATTGTCGGAAGCGCGCCGGGAGAAGTGCCTCATGCCCAGCAGGAGCAATGGCCATGCTTCAGCGAGTAAGAACGCGCGCGAGCTTCGGGTGCGAGTGGAGTCTGCGACCGTCTCGACGACTCTGGACTGCGTCGCATGGCAAACTCTGCATGCGCCGCGCGCTAGACTGGGCGGCCCGGAAATGAGCTGTCCAAGGCAGTAGATGGATTTTCCTACTTATCCTGCGAGAAAGCGGACCATAACGTGAGTGCTGATGGCCAGGCATTACGAACTCGATACAGGAGGATGAAGACCCCAAATGATAGGACATGATGCCGGCGCATGTTTCGAGAGCTCTGATGGCATTCCATAGTCGCGCTAGCGATGCCCTGAGGCATACACCGGAGGCAGTAAACCCCAGAAGGCCTTGGCGATGCAGAGAACATAGACCGGCAGCCAATTGCAGGCGAGCGGAGGAAGCAAGTCGATATGTTGTGACACATGTCACGAGTCCATCTCTGAACAAATCCAAAAGAGGAAAGGCGCCCGTCACTAGAGCCCCCGTAAAAGCCTCGCGGGACTTGCCGAACTACCATAGCACCTCTCCGTCTTCACATCCGCAACACACGCTCGTCGCCCACATTCATCTCGCTGCGGCGCTAGCTCCACGCAACACATGCAGAGCGGCGGAAGAGTGGTCGGCCAATCGCTTCCATGTTGCATTTTTCACCTGCACGGCCTAGGTCTCCCTTGCTCTCGACTCCAGCGGACTCTGAGCACCGCGTCTGGACAATTTCCAGGACGACCTTCACGCTACGGAAATTGTACGGGGCCTCGATGCATGAGGCACTAATGCCTCCAAGGGACCGCCAGGCGTTCCCCCGGTCATGCCGAGTTCTCTGATGTGCGACGACGCCGAGGCCGACGGCGGAGCAGCGGTCTCTTGACGAGTCTCCTTATGGGCCTACCCACCTCCATGAGAACACATCATCGCCCACTGCACCCGGGTGACGTCCCTGTCTAGCGCAGCCTCTCCGCTCTGTTCCTCCCCGCCGCCCGGATCCTTGGTAGGATCGTAGGATCGGACGCCGGGCCCCAGCACGAGGACGCTCCCAGGCAGGCTGCTGCGTGCACGTACCCGCTTCGAACCCGCATACACTCGTACTAATTTCTGACGTCTGAGCTCAGGCCGCATCTGTCATCTGAGCAGGACGCAGCTCGCCGTCTTGCTCGGCGTGGTGCGCACCAGGAGATGTGATGATCGGCATTCAGTCGATTTGGCCTAGGGACGGTGTGTCACCTGGATCCTGCTCGTCCGTCCGGTCCTCGGACATCCCACGGTCGGCGAAAACGAGGGACGAGCACACTCCGGCTCGCGTGCTGGAGCATGGAATGCGCCTTCTCGGCGTTCTTCTGTCGCCGCACCGGATTGGGCGTGCTCGTCCATCGCAGATGCGTCGTTTGTACGACCTTCTGTATGTGTTCGTCTGTTGCCCACAGTCATTTCACTAGCTACTGACAGCGTTCGCCGCTCTATTCGCTCACCTCGTCCAATGCGCGTGCTATGGAGCTCGGATCCAATCAGCACATGTCTCGACCTCCACCGCGTCCGAGTCTCGAGCTCGCGCGTATAAAGGACACATCCTGACCGTCCACCGCTCCCCAGCTCAGACAGCCCACCAGCAGTCCTCCAGCTACCCAAACCCCCCATCGCCCTCTCAGCAGCCGAAGCCCACGATGTTCGCCCGCGCGCTCGCCTTCTTCTACTTCGTGCTCTCCCTTTCCATCCTTGCGGCCGCCTTGCCCGGAGGAGCCCCCTCCGCGCCCAGCTGCAGTACCGGCTCCATCCAGTGCTGCAACTCCGTCACGCAGGTACGTGGTCTCTTGCTCTCCCCCTAACCCCTCGACGGACGTGCTGCTGACCCTCTCTGCAGTCCAACTCTGCCTCAGCCGACCTCCTCCTCGGCCTGCTCGGCATTGTGCTCGGTGACATCACGGGCCTCATCGGCCTGGGCTGCTCGCCCATCAGCGTCGTCGGTGTCGGCTCCGGCAACGCCTGCTCGGCGAACGCCGTCTGCTGCACCAACAACAACGTCGTACGTCGCCGCGAACCTTTCTCTCTTCTTTCCACGCGCCTTGCTAATGATATCCATGATCCCAGGGCGGTCTGCTCTCCGTCGGCTGTATCCCGATCGAGCTCTGAGGGCCAACAAAGTACGGGGTCGCCCTCGAGGACTCATTGGAGGTTCGCAGTTCGCAGCGGTTTCAATATGTACTTCCACCAGTATCGTCTACAGTGTTCCGGAGTGTCGAAAAATGTTAGTACCATACACGAAGTGTCCCACTGAGCATGGCCTGCGTCTACTGTTTTGACTCGGAACCATCCTAATTTGACATCGCGATGACCTCAGTGAAGGTAACCACAAATACGGCGGCCGTATCAGTCGCCGTCGTATAAACAGGATTGGACCTGACTTGGCGACTTGATACGGTATGAGGTCAATGGACGGAGATGAAGCCCTTCTACATGTACTATGACTTCACCGCGCTCGTTCAAGACGAGTGATCTGAGCCGACTCTTTGGGCGTTCCTCAAAATAACCCTCAAGGTACTGAAACTATACTTGCTACATCTTACCGGATAACATGAGGAAACTTGATGACTTCGCTCGGAGGGCCTCTCCGAGAACAGAGGAGTTTGACTCCCCTCCGATGAAGAACTGGCTGAGAACGAGTGTAGATAGCAACGATTGATATCGACAGCTACAGGTGTCCGACGGAAGATGAGTTTGAAGCAGCCCAACAAAATGCCCATCTCTGCTGGATGGTCCATCTTCTGCGCGCTTCTTACAACGGGGTGATGATCGGGACGCAGCCGACGTTTACCAGGCCACCCTGATTTTGCCAGTTAGCAGAGCCCTACATAACCGGGGATCTGAAGTGAAAAGTGCACTCACGGCGCTGTTGTTCTCGCAGCAGACAGGGGCCTGGGTGCAGCTGGTGCCGGTGGTCGCACCGAGGATGGGGATGGGGTTGCAGTTGATGCCGATGAAGGTGTCCAAAGGACCCGTGGCGAGTCCGAGGAGGCCCAAGACCAAGGCGCCCTCCTTAGAGTCGCTCTGGGAGACGGGTCAACATGAAGCGTGAGCAGCGTGAGCTGCAAGCCTTACCTTCTGAAGAGTGTCGCAGCACTGGACGGGGCCGGTGTTGCACTTGGCATCGGTGCGGGGGATGACCGACGCGCTGACCGCGGTAGCGGCGGCGACAAGGGTGACGAAAGCGGCGGCGATGCGGGCGACCATTGTGGCGATGTGCAAAGGAGTGAGTTGAAAGAGCGAAAAGAGAGCGAGTGAGCGAGCGAAGGGCTGCTGGTAAGAGAGCGGAAGGCGTCGACTGACTGAGGACCCGCCGTCGTCCTCGAGGTTCTTTTATACCTCGCCCGACACCCCGAATATGTCTTTCTCGGGCACCCAAGATGACCCGCCGTGCCCGAGGGTGCCGACGTTGTTCGGGACGAGGGAAGGGATGAGTGGAGCAAGCTGCGCCCCGCGCGGAACAGAGGCGTCGGTCGCTGCGATTGAGAGCCTCGGAGCACAGACGCCCCTCTGGATGTCACGCCTTCTCTTCACGCTCGCCCGCCTCCCGGGTGCGCTCCAGCGAGTATGGAAAACGACGAACCGCGTTCGAAGGGCTTCCTCGACGGCCGGCGAGCGCGGAGGGCTCCGTGGACGGGGGCGGAGGGCGGCCTCGGTCGATTCAGCTCGGTCCTCGGGCGGGGCGCATCGAAGCCTGCTTCAAGTCGCGTCGCCCCAATCGGGAGAAATGGCGGGAAGCGCGTCTGCCCCTGCGGCGGCAAGAAAGAAGGCGGCGCACCTTCCGCTGGAAGCACAGAACGCGCGCGGTGTCGATCTATACGCCAGGGAAGCACGATTCGAGTCCCCTTGGAGATACATCCTTCCCAAAGGCGGCTCCTGATCGCCACAGTTGGCAAGACGAGCGAAGCCGTCAGCGATGTGCGGGAGGGGCGCTGCTGCCGTACCCGTGCATGGTGCGCAGTTGGCGAAGCGTTTGCTGCAGACAGACGACTGAAGCGGTGGAGGGTGGTTGGATGGACATGGACGCGATGTCCATGCATTTGACACAGGCGTCGATAGATGTTCGTCGAGGGGGACTCCGCCGCAGAATCATGCAGCACGTCCAGCTGCGGGGACTTCTGTGTGTAGAAACGCCTTCACCTTTCCTGCCCGAACAGAACACGCGACCGACGTACCGATGTCCGAATGTCAGACCCCCGATGAGAAAGGCGCGCCATCGAAGCCGATATGTTCGGCTGCGGCTTGACGTGAGAAGACAGCATAACCAATGCGTTCTGTCCCAGGAAGGACAAAGAGAAGTCGCCGCCAATTGGGTGCGCGAGTGTCGCGGGCTGTGCCTGGCGGTATGGGGAATCGTTCAATGCGCAGAGTTCAGCAGGAGGACCAGAAAGCATAAGCGTTGGCGCACGGATGGAGTGCGGTAGATATTCGGGCACGCTGGAAGGTCAGTACCTCAGTGCACAACGGCTCGGAGGCGTGTGCGCGGCCGCCTGAAGACAGGGCGTGGAGCATGTAGAAGTTGCTACACATCGAGAATCTGGTGGCGTTAAGAGATGATGCTGCCAAGCATCGCGAAGATGCTCATCGTGCGCCACAACAACGACGTCTGCCTGTAGCTCAGGGAAGCTGCGTCAGAGATGTCTTCCAACGACACCCCAACTCCGCTTCACACTCTCTTCCAGCTAGACAAAGTACACATTCGTTCAAAGCAGGACGCCAGTCTCCAATCAGATCGCACCTGTGGGCGAGGGCAGCGGTCGCCGACGACAACGGTGAGAAGTGTCGTGCGGGAATCATCCTGCGAAAATCGACTGGAGATAGGAAGGCCGTCATCATACATACCCTCGCGTACCCGAGCACATGCTCATGGACGCGAGGGCCTGACTGGACCGGATGAGGGAAGGAAAGCCTCGAAACGGTTCGCTCGTTCGCTACCGCCCAACGTCCCATGCTCGTCCATGGCGTAACGACCGGGGTGGCGCGCGTGCCGGCGCAGATGTCTTGTACCCACTAGTGAAGCTCAAGCTTCAGGCGGCACGACCACCTGAAAACTGTACCAATCGCGGGCGCGAGCGCGCCGACAGAGTACTGCAAGTACTGAACGCTATGTGGACAGGGCTGATCAGGCTCGCGAAGCACGGCCGGCAGCTGGAAGGTCAAACTCACCCTCCGGCAGCATCTTTCATATAGGCTATATTGCACCCACGGCGCGCCCGTCCGACCCTGTGGGAGCCTGGGGAGAGCTTGAGCCTAACCTTGCTGCCCGCATCTTGACAAGGGCGGTGGGAACTGAACGCTGGGCACAAGACAAGCGCGGCCGGCGGGAGGGCGCCAGGTGCGCGGATTGGTGGAGGGGGAGAAGGCGGCCTGGAAAGGCGTAGTCCGGAAGGGTATCTGTGCCATCAATCTGCCGTGTCAGACAAGATAATTAAAAGTGGCCCTTCTTCCCGCCGGGGCAGACATCCGACGACCATGACGCGTTGTGACTGTTCACCAGTTGCCGACGAATTTCTCCGAGGCGCTGATAAGTGCGAGTGAGTTTGGGCGTCCCAGAGAAGCATGCGGAGGGTAGGGGAACAAAGCAACACTCTCCGGATAGTCAACCGCACTGCCGCGGACGAGCAGAAGAAAATCCTCCAATCCTCAAGTCGAACTCAAATCAACCCGGACAAGCGTGGAAGCCCGAGGAGAGGACGCAGGGCTTGGCACGAGCGAACCCGCCTGGTCCGTGCTGTTCTCCCTCCGTTCGTCTCGCATCCCACCGCGTGCGCGCACAGGCTTAGCGGGGAGTCCGCGCTCCGAAGTCGCCTCGCCAGGCAAGCCAACTGACCTCCGCATGACGTGAAGCAGCATCGTCGGATTAGCCAGCTCGCGCCCCCGCGTATGGGCACGGAAATACGAAACAGGGCCGCCGCGGCCGGGTGCTCGCGCGCTGCGTACCGCTGCTGTAAGTATCAGGACGTCAGCGGATAGCGAGTGGGCGTACGGCGGAGATGGCGTACCAAGCGGGGCGCGGGACGTTCGCACACGAGGCGTCCCAGCACGAGGATCGCATAGAGTCGGAAAACTCAGCGTCGATGACAGGGGCGTAAAGATGTGCCCCCCGTTCCTGGCGGTGTGTGTCGTTGGTGATTGATGAAGGGCAGACGGAGGTCCTGGGTACGTTGGGAAGGACGAGAGGGTTGCTGGACTGGGATGAATGGCCCGGAACTTGACGTGCCACCGGTGTCCGACGCGGGAACGAAAAGACAAGACTTGCCTCATTGCTGTATTTCAGAGCACTTGGCGGACGCGACGTTCGCAACAATTCAGTAGTGGCGATCAGTGCAAGGCCATCCAGCTGGCAGTTCGTATCATGAGCAAGCGCGGCCTGACGCAGAGCTCGAGATGCGCTGGTCACGGCGGAAGGATGGAGAGTGCAAGTGCAGTGGCGGTACTGACATGGCGGACTCGGAGAACGCCGAGTGCTACACCGTCACATACCTTCACAGCTGCGTCTATGAACTCGTCCAGACTCTTTCGCATCTCTTCTGCGTCATGCGTCCATGATGCACGCAGACACCGTATGGCTTACTTCGAATGATTTGCAGATGCATCTGCCTGATACCTGGCTGGTCCGTTGTCGCGTTTCTGCGAACATCAGAAGAGGGCCTTGCGCAGGCAATTTCTGCGTCCGAAACCTTGAGCAGGTACGTCTATCATCGACGTATCGCCTCTGTGTGTAACCCGACTCTGACATGGCATACCCACCGCAGTTCCCGTGAGCAGAGCGATCCCTCGCTGACCGTGATGACGTCCGTGAAACACCGTATCGCGCCCCGCGCACCCGCTGCGGACATGACAGCGACGAATTGCGCGCAGCTGCACAACAGTCCGCGTCAAGATTCTATCACCGACAAAAAATCTAGGGCGTCCATCTGCCATACAGTAACCGCGTCCTCGCGGACGTAGCACGGTGCCGTGCCCGCATCCGGCCATGGCAATAGAGCCCGCGCGAGGGGAGGTGATGTCAGCGCAAATGAGCGGTACCCGCCCAGGGGTGCAGGACATTGGCCATCCCTGCAGGGCGCTCAGAGGTTGAGGACGCGCCGCGATATTTTGCTGAAGAGCGAACAACAGATATTCGCCGCCTCCAGCGGGTATAAAAGTCCTGGTGTCTCCAGCCCATCCCCTCAGCAGCAGGCCCACACATCCCGCTCGCACCGAACCAGCTCTAACCTCTCAACCCAGTCTCTCAACTCACAGCCATGTTCGCTCGCCTCCCCGCCCTGGCATCCTTCGCCTCCCTCGCAGTCCTTGCGGTCGCCACCCCCGCCCCCGCCGAGAAGCGGTGGAACACGCCGACCCCGACGGTCACCGTCACCGTGACTGCCCCAGCACCCGCTCCCACTGGCGGCGCGGGAGGGCCTACCTGCTCCACTGGCCCGATTCAGTGCTGCAATTCGGTCGCGAGTGTGAGTCCTCCACGCAGCATCTGCAAGGAAGGGCATCGTCTAACCAGCTCTTGATCCCGCAGGCTAGCGACCCGGTTGGCAGCCTCCTCCTGGGCCTGCTCGGCATCGTTGTCGAAGGCGTCGACGTCCTCCTCGGCCTCGACTGCTCTCCCATCTCGGTCATCGGCGTCGGTACCGGCAACGCTTGCTCCGCCAACACCGTCTGTTGCGAGAACAACAACGTCGTGCGTACACAAGCCTACTCGTCTCATGCGCAGGGGTGACCTAACTCTGATCTACAGGGCGGCCTGATCTCCATTGGCTGCGTCCCGATTATCCTCTAAATCCGGACTGGATCAGAACGGGAGGAAGAGGTTGAGATGGACTGTGAATGTGCTTGCGCGCGTTGACCGGAAGTCGTGAATGTATAGCGATCTGCTTGCTTGTGATTCGTCGTGAATGTGATTGTATGCGTGCGTTGAGTGACGTTCTCCTTGATTAGCCCTTGCTCGGTGTTGACAGTGAGACGGATGTCGATCATTCCACGTTGAGCATACAAGCTCAGCGTTAGGCTTTCGAAGGCATTTCATTGGCATGAGCATGTGGGAGTTTGATGTTAAACAGCCTCAATACCATATGCAAAGAATAAAGCATCAGATATCGTCCAAATCCAGAAGCCCGTTACGAATTTGTCTCCCCTAGGCAGACGTGTATAAGGGGGCACTACATACACGTTACGAATAGTTCTCAACCACAATGAGTCCAGCGGCACCCGTTCCACAGACTAAGCATGTCCGAATGCCCCACCCAATACCATCACTCCCGCAAAGAGACCGAGAGCAGGAAACATCACCGTGCCCTCACCCGAGACCCTCCAGCTCTGTGCACCGTTCGGCTTCATGGTCGCACTGGGTGCAGCGCTGCACGAGCTCGAGCTCGCAAGCACCGTCGCCGACGACAAAGACGAGCTCCCAGTGGTAGCAGAAGACGAAGGAGGGGCAGTCGTCGTGGCCGAAGTGCTTGGCAAGGAAGAGATATCGCTCGTGGACGAGACTGACGCGGCCAAGCTCGTGGTGGATGCGGAGTGCGACGCCAAAGACGACTGCGTTGAAGAGGGTGTGCTCGTGGTAGAAGCCGACGCACTCGCCGTCGCCCGCCCGCTACCGGAAGATGTCGAGGATGCCGGGCGAAAGCCTACTGGAGTGACGAGGATCGACTGAGGTGGCGTGCCGGAGGGCTCCGCAGGGTTGGTGATTGTAAACAGCTCACTCCAGTTCTGAGTATCGCCTTCCACTGCCGAAGATGAGTGCGACGTGACGGTGAGTCGCAGGCTCCCGCAGCATGAGAGCTAGTGTGAATGCTCATATGTGCGATGAAATACTGTCCGGACGGGACTTCGGGAACAACGACTTGCACATGCTCCTGTGCGATGTCGAAGCATTCGGCGATCGGCGTGGCTAGAGCGCCATACAGCCGAGTCAGTCAACTCTTCGTGCGGACAAGCACGTCCGGGCAGGAACTTACATTGCCAGAGAAATTGGCCGTCCTCCGTCAAGTACCCAAGCACGACCTGTCCCATGACCTGCCTGCGAGATCCATAGTGACGATGCCCGTCGTATACCCTAGAAAGCGATCACTGTGTCAGCCTAGTGTATTCAACATGACGTCCCGGGGAGCGTTACATGTACCACAAGACACGACTGCTTACCAGGTCACAGTCTCTGTCGCCCCAACTGTCCGCGTCGTGCCATTGTGTGGACTCAGCACGGGTGGGTGGGGCGCGAACGACTGAACTCGCGCGAAGGAGAGCGCGGCGAAGGAAGTGATTGTGTAGAGTACAGCACGCATCCTACGGAGGATTTCAGCATCAATATAACCGCCTACTTGGCCCATCTGGAGAGCAGCCTACTCACTGGAAGATCAACGCGATTATTGAGATTCACGGAAGGACTGTGCGAGCAGGTGGGTGACCGACCATGCTCTGGTGCTCTACCTTATATATCACTTCGTGCAGCGGCGAAATTGAAAGCTGAAAAACAACTTGCTGCTGCGCGGCCAACCACCTTCACCGGTACCTATGCGGAGGGCTGTGTAAGGTGGTCCTCACTCGCAAATGGTCTGACGGTGGCATCGCTGGTGATGCAGAAGGCAGTTCTTGTGTATTGCCAGCATCACAGAGCGTCTTAGCCATCCGTATATCCACGCTTCACTGGGGGACACTTTATGAGCATACGAGACTGAGCGCTCTATGCATGAAGGGAAGCAGCGAGGGTGAACTACTGAGAGGCGTTTACCACTATGGCCCGAGAGACCATTAAAGAAAAACGCTGTCCCGCGCGGTAACTCCAGCGCCATGGTTGCGAGAATGTGGTTTAATTGGTCTGCAGCGCCGCGGAACTTTATTTCACGGAGGTAAGTGCGGCTGAAGTGGCTCTGCTCCCGAGGGTGCGCCTCGTCTTGGCTCGATAAGAATGCGCATCTGGAATAACCCAGCAAGAGGTCAAGCACAACCCTGGGAGAGCATCAAAGACACCTTGTGTTCGGACAAACCACGCGTTGACGAGTTGAAGGGCGTGAGCGCGGAACGAGAGATCGAAAGCGTATGAGATGAGAGATGCCAATGTACAAACACAATGAGAGTCTAGTCCATCCTGCCCTTGAGCGTACGCTTGATGACTTTGTCCTTCGTACTGTGCTTCGCGGTCAATATCACAACCCACCGAATCAGATCCCAAGACACAGAGAAGCACTCACATCAAGTATACCTCCGCTCCCCAACCTGAATACGCGTCACGGTCCACCGCATTCAGCAGCGTCTGCGCACACGTCTCGAACAGGTCCTCCGGCGCCAGATCCGGCTCCCACAGGCCCTCTGCCACACCGAACAGCTTGCTGCTCGCCGTGCCCGCGACGACGAAGTCCTTCGCAAAGTTCAGGCAGCCGATGAGGTCCGTCGCGGCGATGAACGGCTTGTACGCGCCCGACGGCGTCTTCTCGAGTCCCGCCATGACGGGCTCGATGAAGTAGGGGCCGAAGCGCCGTTCGTACAGTGTTGAGGAGACGAGGTGCGCGAACGTCTCAGGCTCGATCTCGCGCTCCTCCTTGATGGTGTACATATTCACGCGGTATCGGAAGATCTCCTTCCTGTATCCCGTATAGCGTGAGCCATCATGCAACGATTCAATGGGGAACTGACGCACAGTGTTGTTACATCTGTTGCGAGTCCGGGGAGACCCAAGTATATCCGGTCGCTCATGGGGAAGATCTAGCCAGCCGTCAGCGACCTCCGTACAGTGGACTGCAGTAGAACGTACCTTCTGAAAGTTGGACGAGATACCCAGCGCCTGGTTTCCTAGTCGCAGATCGGAGGCAATGGCGACGCACTCCTTGCCCACCATGGCGATCACGGAGCCACCGTTATATTCCATAATCGACTAACATTGGAAGAATTTGAGTTAGTTCAACGAATCGTGTCTCACAATCCAAGCTACTCACCATGTTGGGCAACTACTACGTGTGCGGGAATGGGCGAAAGAAGAGGGAGGAGGGAAGCGTAATGAGTTCGAGGACAACTGCAGCAGGCACGACTTCAGTGGACGCGTACGCCGTACGCGTCAGTGCATGTGTCACGCGTTACGTCACGAATGGTCACACCGTACTGACCGCCCACATGGGCGTCTACAACAGTTCGCTTTGGTCCTATCAACACTAGCCAACACTGTGCGACAACTTCGACCCTGGACCGCTAGCTTTCATTGCATCTCTCGCCACTATCTGGATGGCTTTCAATAGTCCTGGTCCACTAGATACTAGGGTGCTGAATGGTGCCCAGGTATAGCGCGGGTTCCGATATACTCTTGGTGATTAGCTTGTTGGATGGTTTTCGCCACAGGGCTGCCTGATTGATTGCGGACAAGACCTCGTACTGCTCCTCACCTTAACTACGCCCTCGGGGACAGGTTCAAAATCACGTTGATGGTTACAGGTCACTCTTCTAGTCATGCAATCCATCCGTCCATTATACTATTACAAGATCGAATACACAACTATCCTTGCTGCGACGAACAGCCTTCACTCCTTGTTGAGCTCCTGTGCGCGAGCCCTCAGCTCGTCGCGACTCTGAGGCACTGTCAGCATATCACATTGTCTTCGATGGTTAGTCCAATCTCACCTTCGGAGGCGGGAGGTTGTCGGTGATCTGGGATGGCGGGACGTAAGGGTCGCGCGCGTGGAATGCGCCGACCTCCGGGTTGGTGTTCAGGCCGCCGCCGAGCGAGGGTTGGAGATCGCGAGGATCGTTCGTCTTCTGCAGGGTCTGTTAGTGACCAACGTTCTTACGGAGGAGGCGGATGTGTGCGCACAGCTGGGTGGGGCTGAATGGAGAACGTCTGCTCGTTCTCTTGGGTTTGACCTTGGCCAGAGGAGTCCTTCTTGCCCGAGACCTTCTCCTTGATGTTGTTGACGATGGAAGACATTATGGTCGTAAGGAAGTGGTATGCGAGGGGTATGTAGTGTGCGATGTGAGAGATCGAGATTGTTGAATGTCCCTGTGCTTAACCAGTAGGGGTTTATATGTATGTTCCGGAGCCGCAGCTCGCCCAACCGGGCAAGATGACGAGATATGGAGCCAAAGGGGGTCGGTGCTGTGGATGTGCAGGAGTCTTTGTCATGACGTCGACGCTGCGGATCTCGCGCGATCGTCTCCCCCGCATTTGGGCGTTTGGCAACCTCACCGGTCGTCTTGTCCATCGGGCTCAAACAAACGGGCTGCACGGTGATGCTGCCAAGGGCAAACTAATGTCTTCGCATTGTAAAGATTCGCTACTCGTATACGCAGGGGGATCTGGGGAGGGGAATAGATACCGTACAATGAAGGAGAACGCGATAGAAAAGTACACAAAGCACGGTCCTTTACTTCGACAGCATCATCTGAAGAGCGTTGTGAGCCTCGGCTGTAGAACTGTTCGGAAACCATACATACCTTCACGAACTCTGACGGAAGAAGAATCAGCATGACCAGCTCAAACTCGCAAGCAAGACGACAGCTCACCCTCGTAGTTGATCTGACCGTCGCCATCAACGTCGGCTTCACGAATCATCTCATCGACCTCAGAGTCGGAGAGCTTCTCGCCTAACATCCCAGCCAAAATAATCAGTCCCACCACATCTTAGGTCCCCAGGGGGATAGCGAAAGGCAGACGCACCGAGGTTAGTCATGACGTGCCGCAGCTCCGCGGCGGAGATGTAGCCGTTCCCGTCCTTGTCGAACACCTTGAACGCCTCCTTGATCTCCTCCTCGCTGTCGGTGTCGCGCATCTTGCGCGCCATCATCGTCAGGAACTCGGGGAAGTCAATCGTCCCGTTCCCGTCCGCGTCGACCTCGTTGATCATGTCTTGCAGCTCGGCCTCGGTGGGGTTCTGCCCGAGCGAGCGCATCACGGTCCCGAGCTCCTTCGTGGTGATCGTGCCATCGCCGTCTGTGCACGGAGAGTGTCAGCGGGAGCGCCTTTTGTCGGCGAAAGCGGTTGGGCGGAGGGTTGGGAACAGAGGGTGGTTGGGGTGGATGATGTGTGATGAACGTTGCACTCACCCTTGTCAAAGAGCGAGAACGCCTCCTTGAACTCTGCAGACACGAAACATGAGCATATTCTGCCGCGGGGATATACCGCTCGGTACGATCTGCGTACCAGAGATCTGCTCTGTATGGCGGAGACAAAAGAAGTCAGCGAAAGGGGCTCTGCGTGCTCTCACGGCAATGGAATCACACATACCCTCAGACTACATATTCGACAGCGCACGCAAACGAGCAGCAGTCAGCGACTCCCGCACGCAGACACTGCACTTAGCATGGGCTTAACTCACCAGCTGATCGGCCATGGTGTGTGGTGGATGTAAAGGAGAGAAAGTGCTGTGACTGGGGGTGGAGAACGAGTTAAAAGGTGCGGGGGATACGGCGGTGCGCGCGAACTGGGCGAATGCTTTCGGTGTGGCTCCAAGTGATGGCCGCAACGATCTCGGCAATCGCCAGCCTGCCCGCGCCAGACGCACCGCTTCCGCCTTATCGCGTCCCCCGCGGCACCGCTACACGCTAAGTATGTATATCCCTCCTCATGCATTGCACCGTCTCAGGAAACATGAGCTGAATACCTCAGGCATAGGCGAGCACCGCAGCGTACAGCTCTCAAAGCAGGGAAGAATATATATGATATATAACGCGCTATTGGGGAAGAACAAACGCTGGGGATATCTGGTGGCAGGTAATCGACATCGCACGGTCAAAGTTCTGTTCTAGTCCCATTCGTCCTCATCCTCGTCTTCTTCATCGCTGTCGCCCATCCTCTTGTTTAGATCTAGCAGCGCGGCCGCAAGTACAGCGGTGAGGTCACCTCCGCCTCCAGCTGCAGCAGCAGGTTCTTCAGCGGGTTGTGGCGGCGATCGTGCGCGGGAAGGAGACTCATTCGTTGGCTTGAGGATGTGTACCCCGGCGCCCTTGATAGAAGCCAGGAGAGCATCTCGCCCTGGCTGGGGAGCGGGCAAGTTGGCTACCGCACTCGCACCACCACCAGCTGGGGGCGGCGGGGGAGGTGGTGGTGGAGGAGCGCCCCCTCCTGCAGGTGGCGGGGGAGGAGGAGGCGGTGGAGGGGGAGGGGGAGCACCACCACCAGCTGGCGGAGGCGGGGGAGGAGGGGGAGGGGGTGGTCCACCACCAGCGGGTGGGGGCGGAGGCGGAGGCGGCGGGGGAGGAGCGGAGGATGCAGGGGCTGGCGGGGGAGGCGGCGGCGGCGGTGCACCTCCCGCAGGGGGTGGAGGTCGGCCAGGCGGCCGTGGAGGAGGGGGCGGGGTTGCCGCGGCCGCTGGAGCTGCTGGCGGTGGAGGCGGTGGAGGAGGGGCAGTGACAGGTCGGGAGGGAGGTGGCTGCGGGGTCGGAGGAGCTGAACGTGCGGGCGGGGGCGCAGGGGGTGCAGGCGAAGGCGGGGCGGGTGGCGGCACATTGCGAGACGGACGCGAAGGAGGCGCAGGAGGAGGAGAAGGCGGTTTGTTGACGGCCTCTGGCGGAATATGCGACCCCCGAGGTCGTACAGGGGGTGGAGGAGGCTTCTTCTTCGGACCAGAGGCAGCGCCAGCCGGAGAGGATTTCGCCTCCGCCTTTTGCGCGTCTCGTACGAAGTCCTTGATGAAGTCCATGTTCTGCTCCAGAACCTCACGCGATATGCCCTGACCCTCAAGGTTGCCCAGGAAAGCCTCCCATGACGGATCTACGTTGGTGGAGGTGAACCCCTTGTCTGGGTCGTATCCCATATGCGCAACATGCTTGAATGAACCCGCTGTGGGGCCCGAGATCATCGACTTGTCGATCTTTCCGCCCTTGCTCGGTTTCGCGCTCTTCTTTTTGGTCGAACCGGACTTCGATTTACCTGATAGTATGGTTACAACAATTCTGCACCGTGACACGCCGCATGCACTCACTGCCTGTCTTCTTTGTGGTAACCTTCTTGTAGAATGTCTTCGCCTCGCCCTCGTCGGCAAACACTACGCCAATCATACAGTCCTGACGCCGAACGAGTGGATCAGCTATGTGCACGCCTCTAAACATGAGTATACGCACATCTCCAGCGAACGAGTGGAAGAATGGTCTGTCCTGGAAGTACTCGAACCCTTCATAGAGCTCGTGTTCCCAAATGATACCCCTGGTGCCGGCCAGATCTACCAGCTTCAAGTAGAACACACCCTGGGTATCCTTCACAAATGCGAGCGCGCCCTGCAGTCCCGTATAGGACCACTCGTCTGGCTTGGGGTATGCGTAGTATATGCGGGCGAGCGCGGCGGTGAAGATCTTGTTGGCGGGAGAGTTGACCGCGGCCTTGACCTTGGCCTTCTCGTCGTTCGAGAGCGTCGATTGCGCCGGCATTTCGCGCGTACTGCGTGGTCAGCTCGGAGAGTGTGGCTGGCAGCGAGGAAAGGGTGGATGCTACGGAGCGCAGTCGCTCTGTAGCCCTGCCAGTGAGCGCACAGGTCAAGACGTGAACGAGGAGGCGCCCAGCGCCATGTGGGATGACGCGCAGAACAAGCCTTATCAATTTCGGTTAAATTACACAGGACGCAAACCCAGCAGAATTGAACCCTGAGCAGCCTCCATCCGACAAACGACTCTGATGTAAAGTGAGCTCAGTTTCGTTCCTGGGATGGACACTCGTAGGTGACATGCTGAGAGCTGCCGCTCGATGAAGGAGTATGATATGCAGGGGTGCAGGCCGTCGGGGGATATGAACCCTCTGGACCCAGACTGATCAATACCCCGAAGCCGCTCACGGTACGTACTCGGATGCAGAAATGTGTCCATTGATTGGCCACTGGCACTGATGAGTAAGTACTACAACAAGAAAAGCAAGAGAGCGCAGTGCGAAGTTCACAGCAAGGAGCTAACAGGACAGAGCTTTGCGGGACAGCTCCCAGGTGGCTAAGCCTCCGCCGCGGCCAACTTGACAAATTCCAACGCCAGCTTGGGACTGCTGCCACTCAGCGAACGGAAGCAACTAACCAGTAGACGACACTCACCTATCCGCCGGCTTGACGGGAATCTTCTTGTCGACCAATTTGCCACCCTTCTCGAAAATGAAGTGGCTCCGCTTCGTCTTTCCTCCCTCTCCAGCACCCAACGCCGTGATGAGCACGCGTTTCGGGTCTGAGAGGAGGGGGTAAGGGAGGTTTTTCTGTAGGTATCTCTGATCCCTCAGCCATGTCAATGCGTTGCGAGTACTGCAAGACTGGCCTTGGTTTGCCATTTGGCTTGTGCGGTAGGCTTATCGGCGCTCAGGCAGTACACGTCGTAGCCCAGCGCTGTAAAATCGGGATAAATATCGCGAAAGCCACAGGCTTGTGTGGTACAGCCAGCTGCAATAGAGCTATGTGAGGCTGCGAGCTTTTCCGTGCATCGAGAGGACTTACGAGTGTCTGCCTTCGGCACCAAGAACATGATGACACCTTTCTCAGCTGCCAACGTCGCCACGTCGACGTCCTCATCCTTTTCGTTCTTTAGGTTATACGAAGGAAGTACATCTCCAACGTTAATCGGAGACACAGCCGGTGCAGCTACACCTTCAATGGGTCATTCTGGTACTCTGGTCAGATTAACAGATCGAACGATTACTAACCTTCGGGCGCATCGTTTGACGCGTCCCCGGACTCCTCGGGACTCGCGTTCTCGGCTTTGCTCTGTTGTTCAATATTGCGGGAGAGCGGAACTTCAGTGCCCATGCTAGATCGTTCAGCTTTCTCTCGAACGCGCCTTCTTCACAATAGGTGCGTCGTCGCCCCCAGCTTCGCCCCCCTCGGTCTCGGCTGCCGCCCTCTTCTTGGAGGCCTTGTTGGGAGCAGCTTTCTTGACGACCTCCTTCACAGCCTCGACCTTCGGCTGAGTAGAAATCCTCGTCGATCTCCTCGTAGGCTCCACAGACTCGGCAGAGGCTTTCGCGCGGGGGGCCATGGTAGGTGATGACCGAAGGAAAGCGAAGAGGAGCCTGGGTACCGTCTTGGTCCAAAGACCGCTGATTATATACCGTGACCGGCGGGGCTTAGCGTGTCGCCTCTTGCGGCTGCCCGGAGTTCCAGTGACACACGCTCACGCCATCTGCTTGTCGACCACGCTGCATTTCGACAGTATCATCCGCCACTGTGGAACTACGCAAGAGGTGATCAGTTTGGTATAGAGCTCGTCGGGCCCTCAACGTCGTTCGCTAAATGGAATCCGCCAAAGCGCCCAATGCATGATCAAGCTCAAGTCCGAACAGCTGGGCGGCTGTCAATACAACTTGAATATTAGTATGGTATACTCAGCATCTTAGAGAGAATAACGAGTTCATG
Source organism: Trametes cingulata (assembly GCA_022385765.1). Lineage (NCBI taxonomy): Eukaryota > Fungi > Basidiomycota > Agaricomycetes > Polyporales > Polyporaceae > Trametes > Trametes cingulata. The sequence goes on along the minus strand of MU277983.1, from coordinate 1,023,587 downwards.
AGCGAGAGGACGAGGTCTGAATTAATGAGTACACGTTGTACTGCAGATAACAAGCCGGTCGCAATGCCGCTTATGCGGTGCGGGGATGGGGAATGAACGTGCGGATGCTGGCATGAACAGACTAAGGTCGTCTCTATAGTAGTGTGTCATGGGCGACTACTTGAAGGAAGCAATACTGCGCCGGAACGTATGCCAAAGTGAGTGGGAGACAGACAACGAACAGAGTGAGATAAGCTGAAGGTCAGGATATACGCGACTATGCATACGCGAGAACAACGCTGGCAGACGAACGACGGATTACATGCCCGTATGGAACCTGGGAAAGGCAGCTGAGTCGATGGTCCCACCTGGGTAGCCCCCCATCCTGCCGCGTACGCACCACTACGCTGAGAGACCCGCAACAGGCTCAGCTGCCTCCTTGAGTGAGCTGGAGGACGAAGTCCTCGAAAGAATGGATGCCCTGGAGCCACCTGGCGATACCGGGCCCGCGGTTGATGACGTAGGGGGGAAGCCACCGCTGAGTGATCTCTCGATCGGCGACGAGACGTTCTGCGTGTCGACCGAGACGGCGGAGCTAGAGGACCGGGAACGGCGGATATACGGCCGCGGTGGAGGCTTTTTGGGCTCTTGGGGTGAAGTGGGAGTTGGAGAGCTATGGTCACGCTCCGCAGGGACGCCCTCCGGAGCGAATTCTTCCACCAGACGCGGTGGAGGTCGTTCAACCATTGCTTCCAAAAGCTGTATATTCAATGCGTGAGTATGTACAGACGGTGGAAGTCCAGCCAAACAAACCTCTTTCCGCAACTCTTCGCCGTCATACTCTCCCTCCATCTCCTCTGGACCAAGCAGTACAGCCCCCTTGCGGAAGACCTCACCTTCTTCTTCGACAAGCCGCCTAGACCTGTGTAATGGATTAGTGAGCTCAACCTTGCCAAACGTGGACGCGTCAAGGAGACCTACAAGTCGGTAGGTGACACCACGCTTTCTCCGGCTTCCGCAGGTAGAGTTGGCGTATCTCCTTCCTCATCATCGGACTCGGTGATTAGGAACGTTGGGCTCAGAACGCTCTCCTCGGGCTCGGGTTCTGGCTCTGCTCGCCCCTTCCCCTTGTCTACGCGGGGTGTGATCGGTTCTTCGTCGTCCGAAAGCTCGGGCTCCTCCGCTGCTCCCGCAGCGCTGCTCTTGGCGTGCCCCGCATGCCCATTGCCAACCGTCTGGCCATTGCCTATCTGTAGACCAAGACCCTGTACCTTGAGCGGTTCCGGCTTGGGCTCCACACGAGCGAGGAGATCCGTCAAATCATCGTTGAGGGCGAGCAACATCTCCAGACGAGCAGGCTCTGTGGTAGTCTCGATCATAGCAATAATGGACTTCATGATCTCGCGCGTCGACTTCACCACCTCGGAGTCAGGGCCAAGCATAGGTGCGGCCGGTGCAGAGGAAGATGATGGCGACTGAGCAAGCAAGTCTTCTAGCTCGCTCTTCCGAGAACGAGCCTGGATGACGACGTCAGACTCGGTCTGCGCCGCGGAAGGGATGTCAGTCGGGTCCCGGGACGGAGGAAGGGAAACGTCATGCTGCTCATCGACCTTTTTCTTGTCGTCCTCGCGGATGGTTTTCGCAAGCTCGCTCTGCTCGATCATGCCCCACACACCCTTGGCTTCCCCTCGCCCGCTCTGGCCGTTGGGGGCGCCGCTCATGGATGCCTTCTCAGCTTCCTCGGTGTTGCGGATACACGACTCGAGGATATCGCGACACATTCTACGAAGGATCAACAACAGCCTTCACGCGGGGGTCTCCATCCACTCACCTCGCCATCTCCTCGTCGCCGGGAGGAATGTTGAGATCTAGACATCGCATAACGTGATTGGACTTGAGTCCTGAGCTCAACGCCATGACGCCGGCGAGATCAAGGTTGTTCATCGTTAGGTCCAGGTGCAGGAGGGACGCCGATTCCGGCAAGAACTCGGCCAGAGCAATGGCACCTGCAGAGGTCATGTTGGTTGAGGAAAGGAAGAGACGCTTCAGCGCCGCATTCAAAGTGAAGGCCGTTCGAAGCGATTGGATCTGTCGGATGATGAGCGATCCGGTACCAGTCGGACACGATATTACTGCTTACTCCTTCTAGGCCCGGACCACAGCAGGGGTTCTTGCTCAAGTCAAGTGTCTCCAGGCATGAATTGTATTTCTGCCAGTCCCTCCATTAGCAACTCATCGAGCGGTACAGATACGAAGCCCTCACCAATGCTTCCGCTATCGCAACAAGGCCTTGAACGTCGAGTTTGTTCTCGCTCAAATTCAGCACCTTTAGTGTGCGATTGCGCTTGAGCACTTGGGCGATATACGTGATGCCAGTCTGGCAGAGAGTCAGTCGCGTAGCGATGGCAGAACGGGCGAACTTACACGTATGTCATTCCCCTTCAAATCCAGGGTACGCAGCGCACCCAGACGCGGTAGGTTATCCAGAGCTCTGACTTGCTCTAGAAGGGCGGCACTAGGGCCCTGTCTGAGAGACGTTTCGATGCCGCGTGCATGACCATTCGAATGGGATGGGTGCGCTGGAGGAGGAGGTAGGCGTGCGGTCACGCCGCCCTGAGCAGATGAGGTGATGATGGGTATCGGACGTCCTGCGGGTGACAATGGATTGGTATTCCCGGGCGTAGGGGCTCCTGCTGACGGTCCACGTCGGGAGCGAGGTATATAGGGTGTATATGTCGTCTGGGGCAACGTCGCTGGGTGTCGTGGCGGTGGAAGGATAGGTCCCGCTCGTTGGGGTGGGGTGGATGTGCCACTGCTACCGCTACCACCAAGCGTAGGGAGGGGTTGTGAAGGGGAGGATGGTGTAGCGGGCGGTGACAAGGTCGATGCGAGACTAGCGGTAGACGTCACGGGCGAACTTGGCACGGATCCTGTCTCAGAATTTGTGGAAGGGAAGCGGTCTGGGTAGTCCTTGATCATAAGCGCAATCGCGACGGCACCCGTCGTGCTAATACGGTTATATCGTAACGAGATGTTTCTCAGCGACGACACCCGAACGGAGTGTGCTGTATAACGCAGGTCAGTAGCGGCTCCACTAGGACAGTCGCTGTATACTCACCCAGCGCATCTAGCGCCTGAGGCTTGAGTGAACAGTCGTCTAACCGTAGCGATACCAAGCCAGGCGTAGGTGCAGCAGGTAATGCGGCAGCAATGTATTCGACTGCCTTCTTGTCCAGTGCGTTCTGAGACAGATCCAAAAACTGTAGACTCTTTGCCTACAGCAGACATCAGCTACGGCCTGCAGCCTACGAAACTCTGAACGCTCACTTTCGTCAGGTATGCACCGATCAGCCGGAACGCTGGGGCCTTAAGCCGCCTATTGGACGAGACGGAAAGGAAGGTGAGCGTGCCGGGTATTAGGAGGGCGTGTAATATCGGTTTCAAAGTCTGTGTAGGAGGTCAACGGGTTATCCCGTCTTCTCGAGAACGTCCAACTCACATGCTCGTCCAGGTCGCATTCTTTGAATACCAATTTGCGCAAACCCCACTCAATCGTGAACACGTCAGAGAGGACGGCCGCAGTGCCAAGGTTGAGCTGGATGCCAGAGAAATCCACCGTACGAGGGTTCGTACTCGCGGCACGCTACACGACAATATGTATGCATGAAAGGGCTCGCAAGGGCTAGGAGACATACCTTGAACGCAGCCGAGATCGCGGGATCCGGAGTCTCCTCCCGGCCGGTACAGCACTCGCGGTAGAACGCCTCTACCTTGTCCATACTCCACCAATCGTCTTCCGCATTTGAGTCAGGGTTGGACGAGTTGCCTCTGACTATGCGCCGTCTCCGTTCTGCTTCGCGCTCCTCGATTGACCGCTTCTCCTCCTTCAAGGATGGGGTCGACGGCGGGTTCGTGGCCAGGATAGGATAGACGGTCGTCATCTCTGGAAGGATGAAGTGGGCACGCTTGAGTGTGCTGCCATCATCCTTGGTAGCGTCAGGCTGCTGGCTCTGTGTCGGGAGGATCTTGGTGATTCGCGCAAAGAACGACGGCTGAGGCGGAGGAGGGCGCTTCAAGATGGATTTTCCCGGAGTTGGGATAGTCACTGCGGACGACGATGCAGACGGGGACAACATGAGTGCATCTCAGACTGTGTTTGCCAGGTCGTGGAGGTTGAGGAGATCGCGCGAGACGCTTCACGGAGTGATGATGAGCTGACCGAAGGCGTCGGCGGGCCAGCGTTTATTTACTTTGCTAAGAGGATTGATTAGTCCTCGTATAAGCCCGGCCAAAGCCGAGGTAAAGCTGGTAAGTCTGGAGTAAGAATCTCCGGATACATCATTAGAAGCCTTCATAAGTGGTCTGATGATTGGATGCTTGGCTGCAAAAAGGCATAAGGGGCCCGACGGCTCGGTCGCCATGCGAGGTGCCAGGCACGTCCCGCGCGACAGTTACGGAGAGGGACTCTGAGGGAGGCTTTGGATCCTGGTCGGACCCAATCACTACACGCACGGCTGAGCACTGACAGTGCTGCTCGACTCCTCGCCTTCAGCTGTTCTTTGTCTTCTGTGAGGGAATGAATCTAACTCGCCGAGCTGCCTGTCGCTGTACTCAGCAGCTATGCACTGCACAACCGCTCTGTCACTTGGCAAGACGGCAGGGCGAGCAACTTGAGATCCGCTCTATCACATCCGAGTACCGCGTTGCGGTAGGCGGAAGGCTAGATTTGAATGGTGATACGAGTTCAAGAAATACACAATTATTAGGGTGTCAAGTACGGCCGACCACACGATGTATGGTACGCAGGATACTACTAGTAGTGACGCGAGGACCAAGAGGTTACATACTGATATGGCGGTGTGGTATAGTGCACGCGTACGCTGACCGGAGAGCTTTCAGCATACATCCATGTACTCCCGGCATCGACTGTATAGTCGAGCCCATCGACCCCCATTCCACTCGCGGATGCGAGCCCAGCAATCGTGGGGGGAAACCTTTTCGATCCATATGCTGCCGCTCTTAGATGAGTGCCAATTGTCCTACTTCCTTCCTATACGTATTCTCACTTACAGGATGGAGCAGACAGCAAAGTCAGCATTGGTGACTTCGCATCCCATGGCAACAGCGCCATTCCCATCGCTGTTGTTCTTGTCGAGGATACTCGCCAGGAAGTCAAACTGCTGTTTCACTGCCAGCCAGGCGGGCTCGTGTTGCATGCTGCCCAGGGCCGTGGGTGGTGCCGCGGTCATGCCACCGCCCCTGAAATGGGCTTGGCTACGCTCCGATAGCTGCTGGTGAGTGAGGGGTATGAGGATCGGGAGGAGTGGTTTGGCGAAGATTTCCTGGATGTAGTGAACGAAGAGCGCTTGCATAGCGCGAGAGCCTTCAGGGAATACAGGGCAAGCAGGATATGCAGTCTCCAAGTACTCTGCAATGGTGTTGGCATTGGATAGGATTATCGGTGAGCGTTTGGACCCTGAATTGTCAACAATGACCGGGAGGCTGTAGATGCAGCGACCGTCGGACTTCACCGCAGAGGCTGGTGCGCCGATCGCGTGAAGAGTGGCCTCAACCTCTGCGAACTCGATCCAGACCGTGCGGTGAGGGAGACGCTTGAAGTTTAGAATAAACCTGATTTTGGGCCGTCAGCATGTCCTGTTCAATCCGGTTCAACACCAGCAAGCGAAGCATCACGCACCGTATACGCCAGATGTGCGGTGCCCATGGCTGGGGTATAGTTGAACGGATGTCGTACAAGGTAATGGCGGACTGGGACATCGTGGCTACGGCGATTATCCGACCACGAGAGCTCATCTTTTATTGCTGGCTGTAGAGTTGCAGGCGCAGTACGATGTAGAGCGGTCCGCCGAAAGAAGGAAGTCAGTGATCAGCGGCAGAATGGAGGTTGCTCTGAGAGACGAACAGCCGGATACTAATATCAACGCCCACAGGGAGGCGGAGTGATAAGCTCCGGAACGTACTGAAGTTTCATGAAGGAGATCCTAAGAGACTCCGCTGTGCGGGAGGCCGGGTGAACAGAGCACTGTCTCCTGTATAATCCGCATAGAGCTGAGATGGGGTTTTATGGAGTGATCGCATGGTACAAGCGGGCTGGGACAGCCTCCCAGGGCAGAATGGGGCAAACTCCTGGCGCTCCGGGGCATAGCGGTCATATCTCACAACAATCAGCGGAAACCCGGTCCTTCGCGTCATCCAAGCCAGATGGGCAAGACTTGTGCGAATGGCGATGAAAGTCAGTCGAACGCTGAGGTCGTGGAAGCGAGTCACTTGCGAGTCCGAGCGACCCAATCAATCATTGACGGCTGGGTCGAGTGCTGAGAAGCAGTAGAGCATAGCCCAACATCCTCAAGGCTGCTCCTGCGACGGGATCTCTCCTCGCATGCTGCACGCACTGTGCGACACACCCGGCGTCGCCAACCACCACTGCAGATGTGTTACCCATGATTGGCGGTACCGGTGAGTCTTCATCGGATCGAGTGCAGGTGGGTCCGGCCAAGATTGCGCAGATTTCACTGTTGTTGTTCCTTCGGACGACAAATCCCCGGTCCTCTTAACTCATAGCGCGTCGTCCGCCCATACATCTATCTCCAGAGCCTTGAGGCTTCGAATCCTCCCTTTCTTCAGCCATCGTTGGCTGTGCATGCGCCGCTCGAGCCGAAGCCGGAGCAAACAGAGCTGAGCCGCTCCAGCAGCTAGTACAACACCTGCGCGGTGAGCAGTCCGCTGTTGGCCAGATTTCATGCAGCGCAACTTGTACCGTCGGGAGATTCGAAAATATCAGGCGGTAGCTCAGGATATGACAGGGGTAAGCTTGTGGCTTCTGCGGTATTGAGGTCAAACTGCCACTCCCAATCTCCGGTGCAGGTGTGGACTTGTGAAAGCATGACTGGCAGTACAAAGCTTCGTGCCTGCACGATCGGAAGCGTTAGCCTCTTCTGGCAACAGCAGCACGAGTTCCGGAGTTCGTGTAGGACAGAGCGAGCAAAACTGTACACGTCCTGTTCTCAGCTATTGGGAAGTCTCACGGTAAGACCCGCCCCGTCGACGTTGATTAGCTCCCATCGACAGCGTCTCTCACCAGTCCACCGGCCTTAGATATGCGACGGGAGACATCGTGATGTCCTTCCTCAGCACGGAGGTCGGCGCAGGGGCTTTCCGGGCAACCTTAGAGCCGTCTTTCTCCGGAGTGAAGTACACGGTCGGGTCTGATGACTAAGGTGGGGTGGAAGTGGTTACACTCGAGGTCGTGGCCTAACCAGACGTATGGGGAATGATGTACCATACACCTCTTCAAGCAATGCGAATTCTAGAGCCGTAGCAGTCCCAGCGTTCGTGGTGGGTTCCGGTGTGTGTGTGATGAGGATGAAGCCACTTTCGCACCACGGCCGGGGTAAACCTGGCGAGCGGGTGGGCCCATGAGCCACCGGCGTGGGCCGGACCGCATACAGACGCCCATACAAGCGATCACGATGAGATCACCCCAAAGCTCACTCAGCCCGACCTCACTTTCCTGCGCCCTTTTGAACAGCAACCACCACCACCACCACTACCACCACCGATCATGACCACCGCCCTCGACGCCCTCAAGCAGACCGGCACCGTTGTCGTCTCCGACTCCGGTGACTTCGAGTGTGAGTGGTCTTCCTCATCGCGGCGGTCCAACTTGATTGGGGACGCGGGACTGATCGGGACTGCTCCCCCTCAGCTATCGATGTCTACAAGCCTCAGGATGCCACGACGAACCCGTCGCTCATCCTCGCCGCTGCCAACAAGCCCGCCTACAAGCGTCTGATCGATGCCGCCGTCGAGTACGGCAAGAGCAAGGGCGGCAGTCTTGAGGACCAGACCAACGCTGCCATGGACCGTCTCGTACGTTCTCGGCATCGCTTCTACGATTCCCCGTACGTCTTACTGATCTGGACACGCACCGTTATGTTTCTAGTTGGTCGAGTTCGGCAAGGAGATTTTGAAGATCATCCCCGGCCGTGTCTCCACCGAGGTCGACGCTCGCCTGTCGTTCGACAAGGAGGCCACGAAGAAGAAGGCCAAGGAGCTCATCGCTCTCTACGAGTCCGTCGGTATCAAGAAGGAACGTATCCTCATCAAGATCGCCTCCACATGGGAGGGTATCCAAGCTGCCCGCGAGCTCGAGCGTGACGACGGCATCCACTGCAACCTCACCCTTCTCTTCGGCTTCGCGCAGGCCGTTGCGTGCGCTGAGGCTGGTGTCACTCTCATCTCGCCCTTCGTTGGCCGTGTGAGTACTCCTTTCTCCCTGAACACTTTGTCTGTCGCATACTGAAGGATGCTCCAGATCCTCGACTGGTACAAGAAGAACAAGCCGGGCAAGGACTACGTCGGCGATGAGGACCCCGGTGTCCAGTCCGTGAAGAAGATCTTCAACTACTACAAGCAGCACCACTACAAGACCATCGTTATGGGTGCTTCATTCCGTAACGTGCGTATGATTGCGAAAGCTGAAGTGTCCAACACGGCTGACTGGATAATGCTTTCATAGACTGGCGAGATCAAGGCTCTTGCCGGCGTCGACTTCCTCACCATCTCTCCTTCTCTGCTTGAGGAGCTCAAGAATGACACTTCCCCCGTTCCCAAGAAGCTCGATTCCAACGCTGGTAAGTACTGGTGTGCTTCTGTGCCTTTCATAGATTCTCACTCATGCACTCTCTAGCTGCGCAAGGCCAGCCTATCCCTAAGGTCACGTACATCGACAACGAGCCCGAGTTCCGCTGGGCTCTATGCGAGGACGAGATGGCGAACGACAAGCTTCACGAGGGCATCCGCAAGTTCGCGCAGGATGGCGAGACCCTCAAGAAGCTCCTTCGTGAGAAGCTCTCGGCGTAAGTCCTGCGTGTGCTTCTGCAGTACTCATGTCTCGAGTATCGGTGTGGGGGATTGAAAGGAAAAGGAAGATATCTGTACCCGTGTAACCTGTAGCATGTGTTCGCATATCATATAGACTGTCTGGCTGCAGACTCATCGTAGACGACTACATTGACCAGTTGCGGTTGCACATCGTACGAAGTGCCCAGGAACAATCAGCTTGGTTCGAATGATTATATTGGTTGTGCATGTACATCAGAGTATTGCACTCGACATGCTCGGAGGTCGGCCGCCGAAGAGTGCTCGGTGTCTGTGGTTCGATGACGTTGTGTCTTTGCCGCCGGGGCCGCGGGCAGCCTGCCCGACCCATGTCTGCAAGTTGCCGACGGACGCGGACGCACTCCGCTCTCACCCACCTTCGTTTATATCCGCTCGACATGGAAACCGAACGCGTTGTCTACGGACTCTCTCCTCTGCATCTTGTAGCAGTCAGAATTGCGGTAGACCTTCTCCGCCAGCGCGCAGGATAGCCGTTTCAGTACGTGTGCATACATCCTTGGATATGAACAGGAGGCTCATACATAATCGCCCGGTTTCATCAAGCATCTTAGCGGCTGACGCCCTGTTCGCGTCCTCAGCTTCTTGAGCCGAGCATATATTCTCCGGTCAGAGCTCGCTTGCGTTTTATCTTGCAGGGCTCCGCGCGTCGTTGGATCCTATACGACCGCCCTCTCTTCCTCTCTCGGCCTCCTAGACATGTCGGCCCAGGAGAAACAGAACGGAACAACTGCGAGCAGTGCTACGGACCCACCGAGGCCAGCATCATCATCTCAGAATGGCCTATGGGACAAGCTACCGCCATGGGCATCCAAGAACTTGCGCTCTTGGAAGTCCTGGAAGCTGCTGTTGAGGTGCTGGCTCGCGTCATGGGTGTGTCTGGTCATCATACTGCCAAACAAGTCGCTGCAGACCCTCGGTAATACGTGAGTTATATACCTATGATGACGAGAGCTCGAGGTTGAAAATGAGATCGGTCCCAGGGCGTTCTTCTCGCTCCTGCTGAGCATCATGGTTCCTCCGAACATGCCCTTTCAGATCTTCCTCTTCGTACGTTGCGCGTCCTCTTATGAACGCTGCAAGTATGGGTTCTGAAGCTTTGCGGATTCTTCTGTCGTGCAGGTCATTACCACCATTGTGTTGGGAGTCGCCCTCGGTTGGGCGCTCGCATGTGCTGGTATGGCCGCCGCGCTCGCCGCACGAGACCAGACATTGCTCAAGCAAACGCTACAGAAGGAGGCTCAGAGGTACGCATGAGTGAAGTCCGTCCCAACTTTGAGCTGCTCCACTAATGAGGCTTCTAGCGCCGCCGGCCTAGCCAACCCCGACGCGTTATTTCAGAATGCTATCTTCAATGGAGACTTCCTGGATACTCGGTATGTGATATGCACCCGATGTATGCGCAGTTACCGACGTATTTCAGATCTACGGTCGTGTTCGGAGTCTTCCTAGGCTTCGGCTGCTTCCTTTTCGCCATCATCAGAGCCTACGCTCCGAAGCTCACCATCATGAGCGTCTTTGGCACAATTGCTATTGACATTTTCTGTGTGAGTGGGTCCGTGAAACCTGTTCGGGTGAGAGTGGTCCTCTCTGATACCTCCTTTAGAGCTTTGGGCCTCTCTTTCCGTTCGCACAGTACACCCTTCTCAACTCTTTGCTGGTCTCGGTCGCGTGCTACGTCGCGATTGGTCTGGTTTTCATCATCTTCGTATTCCCGGAGTCTCTCAACCACTCCTATCTGCATTCTTCTGTGGAACTCGTCGAGAAGTTCAAAGGAATCCTGGTCATGCAGGATGAGGTCCTAAGAGCTGACCCGCACGATGCTGTCACGGGTAGTCCTCTGGCGACGAGAGCCTCCATGGCACGCGCGGGTATGCTCCAACAACTCCAGCAACGTAAGTGACCCGAGCGTATTTTTGCACCTCTCGCAGCTCAGATGGGCCTCAACAGTGGTCGCGCAGAAGCAATTCCTCAATCTCGAGTTCAGCTGGGGCAGATGGAACGGCGATGACGTCAAGGATATGCTTGAGCCCATGCAGATCGTCGCAATCCGTTTAGGTCCGTCGATACGCGGCCCACATTGAGGCGGTACTGACGGAACCCCTAGGTGCCCTTAACGGCTTCGTCAAAGTGCTCGGGCACCCGCTCTCCCTTGCAGACCACAAACATGAAGAGACCGATTCCGTCTCGGAATCCACGGCAAGCGGGCCAATCTCGGACGACACCTTCCTGCTCCGTCAGTTCCGCGAGCGCAACCTCGCCGCTGAGACGGAGTACCGCGTCCGTCTCATGGATGTGCTGCCCAGCATCCGCGAAGCAACAGCAGAGCTTCGCGAGGCTGGTGTGGCTGTGCTCTCGTCTCTCCAAGGCCTCATCACTGCCGTGAACACCAACCGCTACAAGCGAGGGAGCACCCTGCAAGACGAACGCCTTGCCGAGTTGGACAAGGCCTTGGCGACGCTCCGGGCAGCGATCGAGGACTTCAAGACCGACCGTCGCCTCGCCTTGATAAGGCCATACGAGACAATGCTCGAGAAGGCAGAATCGGGAGGGACCAGCAAAGTCCCGCTTCGATCTCTGTACCTGTCGTACGTCTTCGCGGCCAACCTCTCTACGGCGTGCAACGGGATCGTCACGCTCGCCGAGCTAGTGAGCGAGACAGCTGCGAAGCGGCCTCGTGCGAGGTTGTGGGCGCCGAAGGGCATTCGCGCTATCGGCAAGCTTTTGCGTTCTAGGCAAGGTGCCGGAGAGGACACTGTGGGAGAGGACACGCCGCCTGAAGATGCCGTGCAGACTGAGGAGAAAGTGTACAGTGAGTGGCCATCGTTACAACGCGCTGACGCGAGATGCTCACGGACTCCATCCCAGAGCGTGACCCTGATAGCAGGCCGCCCACGAATGTGCTGCAAAGGTTCGCAAATACTCTGCACATGCTGTACAAGTGGGGAAAGACTCCTGAGGCTTTGGTACGTTGGAAGACGTGCATGTCTGAAGTCTGGCTGAGGCCTCTCTGGTACAGTTCGCATTCCGCTATGTGGTCGTCACCATCGCCCTCTGGATACCGTCTGTAGTGAAGTCTAGCGCTCGTACGTAAACCAATTCTTTCACGGTCCACTTTTTGACGTCCACGTTATGGTAGACTTCGCGTATGCGCAGAGAAGCGTATGGTGAGCTGCTCGGAACCCATCTCGCAGAAACGCATCGCTCACATATACCCAGGGCATTGATCATGGCGCAAACAACCATGAACATATATGCGTCTGATCAAGTCTTCAAGTGAGCCCCACCATTTGTCTCTTTGATGTGCGTAGTATTGAACGGAGTGCAACACCAGCTATGCCATGCGTCTTGCCGGGACATTCACAGGGGCTGTCCTAGGCATGCTTTGCTGGTACATCGGTATGCCCTACATGATCCATGGTCATTCTACAGGTGATCGCTCACTACCATCCGCTCTACAGGTTCCGGTCACGGCACTGGCAATCCGTACGGTCTCGCTGCCATCGGGGCCGTATTCCTTCTCCCCTTGATTTTCGTGCGCATCTTCTCTCCTCCGCAGTTCCTCCCAGGCGTCGCTATGACCGGAGTAAGTCTCTTCGTCCTCACAAAGAAACGTCCCACTGAGACGCATCGCTACGACTTACAGGCCACCTTCACCCTTGTGGTGGGTTACTCATGGATCGACGGCAACCTCCCCGGCATCTTCCAGAATGTAGGCATCGGTTGGGAGGTGACTTGGAGGCGATGGGTACTAGTGATGATCGGTATGTCGTCCTGTTCACACACACACAGTAGACCCAGCTCCTGACGGAACCTCTACAGGCTGCGCCGCGTCCTTCATCTTGATGATGCTCCCGCCGAAATCCGGACGAAAAGCTGTCCGCCTGCGCAACGCCTCAGTCATCTCCAACCTCTCCTACCTCTACTCACACCTCACCTCGCTGTGGCTGAACGCCGAGGAACCTTTCGAGCGTATCAAGGGCGCGAAGGAGCGCGACGGATATGCTGCAGAGCGGCGGTTCACCTGGCCGGCCGAGCTGAGGGCGAAGTTCGTGGCGATCGCAGAGCAGATACAAGACTTGCGGGTGAGGACGGCGACGTCGAAGTGGGAGGGGAGCATTAGAGGCGCTTGGCCGAGTGATGACTACAACAAGCTGCTTGAGGCTGAGAACGATATGCTGTCCGGGTTGATCTTGGTTAGTTTCCCGAGTCTTTGCCAGGCGTTCGCTGACTGACGTTGCCGCTAGCTCGGCGGCGCTCTGGCAAATCTTGAACCTGATCTGAGGAGATCGACGCTACCCCATACCCACGTGCTGAACCCTCACTTCGTACGTTCTCTCGCCCATCTCTTCCTCAACTTGATCCCCACCGTGCAATTGCAGATCAGCGACATCATGTCGATGTTCTTCCTTGTCTCCCAATCCCTGCGAACAGGCGAGCCGCTGCACCAAGCCCAATACAAGAACCTCGCCGACCGCCTACACTACCATCGAGGCAACGCCGCTGCCGCCGCTGCCTCCAACCCATCGGGCGCGGAGACCCGCCTACGCCAATCTCTCACGAGTTACGAGTACATGTTCTACGCCACGGCCGTCGTTGCTGTATTGCAGATGGTCCAGGTCAGTAGTCGCGATCAGACAGTACGCAGGACACCTGAGCTGACGATGCGAACGATCACAGGCTTTACATGAAGCGAGGACAGTAGTTGCTGACCTTTGCGGCGAGGTTCCTCTCGAGGGCTTCGAGCGATGGAGGGAGGAGTACGATCGCGCCCATGCTCTCGCGTAGGCATACTGGTCCGAAGTACCATACATTGATGACTTTGGAGTAATGGTCTAATCATCGTCTATTCTCACCGGAGCTCGCATCGCAGCCAAGTTGTGTGATGCAGTCATAGAGGAGGAAAGAGGCCTCTGAACACAGGCGCTCCCTCGGTACAGACACACCACCATAGATCAATAGAACTCCGCAGGAAGCAGTCGCCATCGCTCCCCCTGCTGGGGGATGCATTCTCTCGACCGAACAGTGAACTGTGGCTAGGTCAACTGGTGTCCATGTATCTGGTGGATGCGCTGCCTGTTATCGATATCTCTAATACCGCGTGCACCCCATTCTCCTACTTACCTGACCCACAACAAGCACCGTCAGGGCCATGTATCGGACACGGCCGTCATCACCCATGGCGTAGCGGGGCCGCGGTGCCATCCAGGACTCCATCCTGGCGTTGAACCTGGCCGATAGCCTCCGGAGCGCGTTGGCGCGTAGAGACGGATTCCGATTCCGAACCCCGGCGTACTTGCGTCAGTGCGCCACGACGTCGCGTCGGATGCGCGCCCACAATGCGTAAGCGGGGCCCGGGATGACCGAGCTCGCTCGGAATGTCTCTCAGCGATCGCATACATACGTAGTCTCGGACGAACCACGGTCGAGCGGCGAGCCCGAGCTACCAAGTCGAGTCCACGCTTACGCTTACAGTCGTGCAGTTTCGCCGACGTCCAGCGCGTGTAAGCAGCTTACACTGTACAGTAACGCTCACTACAACCTCGTCGAAGCTCGCGCGCCGACTTCGACCTGGGCATCGAGAACGCCGCTCCATAATACAACGACTTACAAAGCAGCACCCGCTATAAACCTGCCTAGCAAGAGCTCGCGCTGGGCCGCGGACTACAGCCCCTCCCGACCGCTAGCTATGGCGGCACCTCACGGAGCCGAACGCGGGGGTCGCGACTCGCGAGTACGCCGGTCCGAGTCCGAGTCTGACCGTCTCTGCAGCTGCCTCCTCCGAGGGAGGTGCTAGAGAAGGGGGGAAGGGTGGAGCTCTCTCGGTAGTGCTGCCTCAGGATCGGTTCGGTGGTTCTATGTCAAGCCAGTAAGTTCTGTGAACGTGAAGGAGTGTCTAAGACCTTCGATGGCCTCTGCGATGTTTTCAGTGTTTCTCTGGCAGTGCAGTAAAAGGCATCGCCAGAAGCACGTCCGAAAGGACCGGAGTCCTCGTCCGACTACGTTCATAGCTGGACTGAGCGATCGGAGCCTTGCCCTTCTCATCCATCGCCACCTCCCGGAGAGAAATGTGCGCGCCCGGCACGCTAGCGCGACGTCATACCTGCGACGCCCACTCGCACACGACCTATTCGTCAACTCTGTCAGATAGGGGGCCGCGTCTACCGTGCTAATAGGGCGCCACAGTGCTCGCCGTGACCAGATGTCGTATGTAGCGCCGCGGGAACGTCGTAGAACTTGCAATTGAAGAGCGCAGGGTCGGGCTCTCGGGGTGGAGGAGGGTCGGGATCGGACCCTGGGAGCGGCGTGCCCGTTGGCGGTCCCGATGAGATGCTATGTTTAGGTCTGCGCTAAGGAGCTTCATGAAGGGGTTGAGACAGGTCCGTGGGCGGACGGAGCTGCATGTGCAGGAGACGCGAGCTCGCGAAGTCGCTCGTACTGTAAGTTGGCACGGAAAGAGCAAAATACCTTGTCCAATGCCATGCATCGTCAGTCCAACGACCAAGCACACCTTCCCAAGCCCTGGCAAAGAGAGCTAGACCCATCATCGCACGTCCACCAATCTCAATCTAGCATCCGTGGACCCCTCATCCCTGCATCGAGGCAAAGGCGCGAATCATTGGAATTCCGCAGGCCTCTGGATCCACAGGGCCGCGAAATGCGCTCTCATGCGGGGTCGACACGGCCGTGCCGTTATCAACTGACGTCCCCAGACGCCTTCCCCGCGCCTCAGGAGCGTCTCGGAGCTTGGGCGATGCGCGCTGCCCGGGATCGCGCGGCCCTGCGGTCGACGTCCATGTGGGCGCGCGCAAGTTTGCGACGCTAGCGCGAGGTGATCGACCCCGAGAGTCTCGCGATCGCGGAGTTATATATGGATGGACCAGGATCGTGCACGGGAGGACAAGGCACGCAGAAAATTGAAAGAGCAGCGGGGGCGTTGCATCGAGCTGTCAGCACAGCACAGCTGCGAGGTTCTCGAGCTCGATCTGGGTTCTGGAGAGAGGTTCTGGAGAAGCGTAGGGGAGAGATAAGGGGCTTCTGTCAGGAACCGGGTGCGGGAGGATGACGTTGGAGACCATGGGAGACTGTCGCCAGGGTGAAGTCACTCGAGCAGCTGCATAGGATATCGCAGACATACACGCCCCGAGAGATAGGGAATTTGCAGCTCGCAGATAGAAGACTCGAGGTCGAGAGACGCATCAAGCCCCAGGCCGAAGAAGACCAGCTGCCAAGCGCGACGCGAAACGCTGCCAAGTTGCAACCCTCGCCAAGCGAGGACTCAGAGATTGAAAAGCGCGTCGCGCGAGGGTGCGCTGGCATCAGCATGTGTGCGCGCATCTGGGAGGCATCTGACCTGGGGACAACGTGAGACGAGGGCCCGGTGGCGTCGACGGAAGGAGCTCCTGCGCCCACATGAACGCCCTCTGCGAGCCCGGCACACCCGGCGAATGCTGCCAAACATAGCACCGCGCTGCCGAACGTATTCACGAGAGGGCCGACCGGAGCACTGAATGGGTCTCGGACAGTTGGACGACTGGCGCAGAGGGTTGAGGATGCAGTGGAGAAGAGAGGAACGTTGCGCAAGCTTGCGTCAAGATACGGCAATTGATTCATTGAGGCGCAGGGGAGCGACCAGGCACACTCTGGACTGTGGTCGACGAGTCGACGTCGGCGAGTGTGGGCGCTTGTGGGCTGCGACGACGGGGCCGACGGACGAAGCCGGAAGCGTGATTTGCCTATCTGCAGCGTCTCGCGGCGGGTTTGGTTGCGTTATCTGCGGCTGATTGTGCGCTGCGAGGGATTGCGCAAGGGCGGGGAGGAAGGCGTCAGCAGCATCGGGCGGGGGAGTGGACGGACCAATGAGCCGCGATCGAGTACAAATTTTGGGCGCGCCTCTTCCGTCCGCCCGACGCGAGCCACCGCGCCGTCGGCGTCGCCCTCCTCCCGCCAATCCACTCCATTCCACCGCGCTCGAGAGCCTTCCTCCCCCCGAGTGCGTCCGTCTCAACCAGCGATTTCTAATCGTGTTCGCGTCTGTGCAGCGTCCGGGGCTAGCGTGCACGGCGTGGAGCATGCCGGTATGGGGTGGTGCACACGACAGACGGCCGGGGAGAAGAGGCGAGTGCGGGGGGATGAAGCGTGAGCCGGGACGGAGGGCGCCGTGCCTGGATCAATATCTGGCCCAATGATGGCCGGGTGGGAGGGAGAACCATATGGACGTCGGGGCCATGTGCTCATATAAGCCGCTCTCCAGTTTTCCTCTCCCGCCCACGCTCCTCCCCCGACTCCATCCCAGAGTCCTTTTTCTCGAGGCCACTCCTGCCCGTCGTCCCTGCACGACCCTCGACCCTTCCACCACCACACTCTTCATTGAGCGACATGGCTGGTCTGCAGGCTGACAAAGACATCCTCGCCGGCCTCGCAGAGGCTGCGCGCGACGAAGTCGAGCTCGACAAGAAGAAGATCGAGTCCACCACCTCACACGAGCACGAGCTCGACGGCATCCACGACGGCCTCGAGTTCCCCACAGAGCAGGAGCGCTCGACCCTCCGTCGCGTCTCCGACCAGATCCCCTGGAGCGCGTACCGTGAGTGCTCCCAATCGAGTGCTATCTATCACTCGTGTGCTGATGATTTTCAATTTCCTCACGCTAGTGATCGCGATCTGCGAGCTCTCAGAGCGCTTCTCCTACTACGGCACCACCGTCGTCTTCGTACGTATCAATTCCTCCGGAGCTGAGACCGTAACGCCGTTGATTGACCTAATCGCCCTCCGCAGACCAACTTCATCCAGCAGCCCCTGCCCGCGGGCTCGAAGACCGGCGCGAACGTCAAGCAGGCAGGCGCCCTCGGCCTCGGCCAGCGCGCCTCCACCGGTATCGGTACCTTCAACACCTTCTGGGTGTATGTCATCCCGCTCTTCGGTGCCTACATCGCCGACACGCGATGGGGTCGGTTCAAGACGATTTGCGTCGCCGTCGCCGTCGCGCTCTTCGGCCACGTCCTACTCATCATCTCGTCCGTCCCTGGGGTCATCGAGCACTCCCACGGCTCCCTCGCGTGCTTCATCATCGCCATCATCGTCATGGGCCTCGGCACGGGCGGTTTCAAGGCGAACGTGTCCCCGCTCGTCGCTGAGCAGTACAAGCGCTCGAAACCGTTCATCGGCCACACGAAGCAGGGAGAGCGTGTCATTGTGGATCCCGCGATGACCACGTCCAGGATCTACATGTACTTCTATCTGTTCATCAACGTCGGCTCTCTCATCGGTCAGATCTCCATGGCGTACTCTGAGAAGGTACGCATTTGTCCATCCCTCGAGCTTATGAGCATTCAGCTAATGTTGCTCTGCAGTACGTCGGATTCTGGCTCGCATACACGCTCCCTACCGTTGTCTTCATGATCTGCCCCTTCGTCCTCTACTTCGGCCGCAACATGTACGTGAGGTCGCCCCCTCAGGGCTCTGTCCTCTCGAAGTCCATCCGGATCTGGCGCACGGCCGCGCGGGGCCGCTTCACGTGGAACCCCGTCCAGACGTGGCGCAACCTGAACGCCGCCGATTTCTGGGAGTCCGCGAAGCCGAGCAACTGGAAGGGCGAGAGCCGTCCCTCGTGGATGACCTTCGATGACGAGTGGGTTGACGAGGTCAAGCGTGGCTTCAAGGCGTGCAGCGTGTTCCTCTGGTTCCCCATCTACTGTGAGTTCCCTTCTTTATTTGCGTGCAGTGGAATTGGTTGCTGACGGACTTGCGCGCATGCAGGGCTCACGTACAACCAGCTGAACAACAACCTGACCTCCCAGGCCGCGACGATGGTCACGAACGGCGTCCCGAACGACGTCCTTTCCAACCTCGACCCCTTCGCGCTCATCATCTTCATCCCGATCGTCGACCAGTTCGTCTACCCCGCCCTGCGCCGCTGGGGCATCAACTTCTCGCCCCTCAAGCGCATCACGCTCGGCTTCTTCACCGGCGCGGCGGCGATGGTCTACACGGCGGTCGTGCAGCACTACATCTACAAGCACAACCCGTGCGGGTACCAGGTCGCGACGTGCACGGACCCGGTCACGCACGAGCCGCTCACGTCGGACCTGAACGTGTGGATCCAGACGCCGTCGTACGTGCTCATCGCGTTCTCCGAGATCTTCGCGTCCATCACGGGCCTCGAGTACGCGTTCACGAAGGCGCCGAAGAACATGCGCTCGCTCGTCATGTCCGTGTTCCTGTTCGCGAGCGCGGTCGCCGCCGCGCTCGGCGAGGCGTTCGTCTCGCTCTCGTCGGACCCGCTCCTCGTGTGGAACTACGCGGTCATGGGCGTGCTCGCGTTCTTCGCCGGCTGCATCTTCTGGTTCCAGTACCGCGAGCTCGACGCGCAGGAGGACGAGCTCAACCTCCTCAACGAGGGCCACTACGACGAGAAGAAGCACTGAAACCGTTCACCTCACCCCTTCCCCTCCCTCCCTCCCATCACCCTCTGCGTCCCCCCCTCCCTTCTCCCCGCGTCTCCCCCACGGTGTCCCGGTTTCCCCCTTCTCCCACCCTAGTACCCCCTTTGGTTTCTTGACTCTCCTCTCCTCCTCTCCTGGACCGTGTACGTGTATACTATCCCCGCCGCCCGCGCCGCGCCGCCGCTGCCGCCCGCCCGCGCGGGTACGATACGGTACATCTACCCCGTACGTGCGCTGTTTGTGTGCTCATGTCTTGATGATGATGACCCAGACGATGATATATCCTCCTCTTTCCCCTCCACCCCCACACCACACCACCACCACCACCACCACCGCATCGCATTGCATCGCATCGCACCGCACCCTCCCCGTGTTGTAGAGCAGATTTTTATGCTGTTTGATATATTTGGTAGGCAGGTAGTAGGGCCCTTGCGTAGTAATGTGCCAGTAATGAATTTCATTCGATCTTTCAAACGTCTCTTGCCGTCGGGCTATGTGTGATCTGCGTGCTGTGAGCGTTAGGAAGTATGATCAACGAGTGCAGAGGAGGGCCTGGGGACTGCTCCTGCGCGAGCAGAAGATGGCCTTTGACCCAAACCACCATGAGCGTCCTGGCCGCGAGCAGGCTCGCGCAACGCTGCCCCGCTCACATCCTCAATCACGCTAGGACGGTCAGTGTATGCGCTCGAGGGCTCTCAGCATCTGCAGCAGCGAAGAGCACTTCTTCATCGCTCGATAGCGCACCGCGTCTGCCCACCCGCCCCGTACCCGACGCCCCTCCCGCACTCGCCTCCTCACCGGAGGCATTCCTCGAGTACCTACGCTCGCCCACCGCCGCCCCCTTCGTCCTCCGCGCCGCTCACCCGCACCCACCTCCGGATCCGCAGGGTCTCGCTCACACGAACGCGAGCGAAGAAGTTGACGGCGGACGCGGGAGCAGTAGGGCCGCCGAAGCCCTGTTGCGTACGCTCCGCGCCGCGCCCAACCGTCTGGTGGATGTGGAGCTCAGGGCTGGTCCTGACGCGGGGGTCGATCGCTATGAAGTGCCGCTGCGAATGTATGTGGATTGGTTGACTGCGTCCCCGGAGGAGAGGAGGACGATGGCGGGCGAGGCGCAGCTGTACCTCGCGCAGTGGAGGGCGCGCGACGAGGTAGGCGTCGCACTACTGGGTGCTAGTTGTATGCTGAAAATCCCATGATGTGTAGGTTCCCGGACTCGCGGAGGTCGTACGAGCTCCCTCTCTGCTCGCTCCGCTCATCGAGGAAGAAGCGGTGGACCTGTACCAGACGGGCTTCTTCGTCGGTCCTTCCGCAACGGTATGTACTAAGAGACCACACTAGCGCGCACGATAAACTCAGACTCAACCCATGGTGCTACAGGTGACTCCGTTACATTACGACCCCTACTTCAATCTGTACAACGTCTACGCGTCCTCCGAGCCTTCGGTGCACGCGAAGCACTTCGTGCTGCTGCCGCCCACTCTGTCGGAGTACCTCGCGCGCGGGGACCTCTCCGTCATGCGTAACATGTCCCCCATAAACCTGCACATTCTTAGGGACGGATCTGCGCCCTTTGAGGTCGCATTCGACCCGAGCACGCCGTCACGGACGACGGAGGCTCTCGCAGCATCCGGGGCCGCCATGAGCTGTGTCCTGCGCGAGGGAGACACGCTCTTCGTCCCACGCCGGTGGTGGCATCGCGTCGAGAGCGTCAAGCTTCGGGACACCGGCTCGCCAGCAGACTCGGGCTGGATGGCTGGTATCGGCTGGTGGTTCTTGCCTCGAAATTCCTGAGAGAAGGCTCAGGCTGAGTCTAGACGAGTCACCGGGAGTCGACCTCGCTTGCGTCAGGTGCAACATAGAGCTGCACTTCTCCGACCCCGTATATGGGGGTGCAGGCGTGTTCATCAGCACGCATAGGTGCGTGCGTTGTGCATGGTGCTTCTGCAAAGTCTATTCTCTGAAGGCTGTTTCGCAGGCATGTGCGTCACCCGGACACCGGTGGCGAGACCCAATCCTGCGACGGACACAGTACTCGTTGCTCGTTGCACGGTGGCGGCAGCCACCGTGTTGCTCAGGGTCCAGGGCAGCGCGAGCCTCAAGGCGTTCCCCCTGCTGTTGCGTGGGCTCATAGGCAACGTGCTGAATATTGATATAATATCGATCTCGCAAGCGGGGGTCATTTGGGCTGGTATGGCGAGGATTCGAGCGCGGATATGGAATGTGGACGTGCCTCGCTGCAGGGTGCTGTGTATGCGTAGATGTCCTGTGCAGCAACGAAGGGCTCTTTGTCTCAGAATACACCGCCCTGTGCTTTGCACGGAATGCGACGATCTGGTCGGGTGAGGGAGGACGGCTGGAAGAGGCAGGCGCTGTGGGCGCCTGTTGTGGTTCTGTGCCCCGCAGAGCCGGATCGAGTGTGCTCACTCGCGGTTGCAGTCCGCGGGCGAGCGGCGGCAGCCTCGACTCGTCCTCCTTTCCTTCTCCCCACCACCATCTCCGCCGCACCGCTGCTGCCACTACATATACGTCCTAATGTCTCGCTAGTCTGCCCGCTCGTCGTCACGCCCGCGCCCTGCCATGTCCAATGACACCCAGAGGGCCGACCAGATAGCTCACAGGTTATACTCTAAACTCGCCCTAGTCGTCAATCATGCTAGAGCTACCCTCGAGCCGCCGCCCAACGCCAAGGTCGACAAGTGGGTACGTACGCTCGCCATTGCGCTGGCAGTGCATTGCTGACAATGTCGTCATCGTGCAGTTCAACTTGGAGACCCCAGACCCGGAGATATTCAAGGAGCATACCCGTATCTATCGCTCTATCTCGTCCGCACCCTCCGTCCCCCTCTTCCAGCTCCAGGTCCTGCTCTGTGTCCCGGAGCTAGCAACCAACCAGGTACTCGTTTACCTCGCTCCCGACTCGTCTCGTGTGCGCATCGACCCCACCCCGCGCTACATCGTCCTCGAGGCCTGGACGCTCGAGTTCGTCCCATTCCAGGCGGGATCCCATGACAGTGACGATCACATCGACGTCGCGCCGTCTACGATATACAAGCACGGCATCCCGCTCTTCCGCAGCATCTTCACGCTGCTCCGCGTGCTGCCTGCGTGGAAGCTCGCCCGCCGCCTCCGCAGGAGAGTAGGAGGAAACCGGAATGGGAACTTCAGCATTCAGTTGCGCGTGGACAGCCCTGATGGAAGCATTCGTGCGGACGACATTATGAGCTTCGGTGAGTCACAATGCGTCCACTCCTGCACTCATCCCGGCCCCGCGAGAATGATCGCCTAACCGAGGCTTCGAAAACCAGATAACACCCCTGCATCGGTGGCGGCAGTATTGAAGAGCGAGAGACATGTACTGCCCCCAATCACGCACCCCATGGGCGAGCTGGGGGTGTCCGCAACGTACCTCACACACCCCAACTTCCAGCTGGACACACTGGAGTCCCTCCTGTCTTCGCGGTTCCTCTCCGAGGGCCCAGACTTCACTCCCACTCTGATCAAGAACCAGCAGCGGGACAGTATCTCAGGCTCGCCAGGCAGCCTCCCTCTACGCACATCGCTTCCTCGCTCTCCGCCTCGCTCTGTCGCAGATAGATTCGTCATTCCACCATCCACACATACACGCACGACATCGTTCTCATCGACGCAGGGAGCGCGAGCCAGCCCAGCTGGCAGTCCCAGGTTGGGCAATATCCCACTCCCGGTCACACGCAACCTCTCCGGAGCGGGCATGGGCACTTCTGGAGTATCAGACTCGTCTTCGTCTAGACAGGGCGCAGCTTCCATGGGTTCACGAGAGGAAGTTTCTGCACTAGCAGCTCGTGTACGGCGTGAGAGTATGCAGAGCAGGAGCTCGGTACGTGGTCTCATGTACACACCATCCTCTTAAGCTGACTAGCTCGAAGCAGGACGGCATGACGCCTGGCGTGCCCATCCGCCGCACGCCTATCACAACAGTGAATGCGTTCAAGTCGTCTACAATCTCATCTGGATCGCCATCACTGCATTCCCCTTCGCCGTCCCTGCGCCAACATTCGCCACTCTCCACAGGCGGCCCCTCATTACCCTCCCGACCTATGCAGTCGCCTACATCTTCGCGCGTGCCGCCATCGCCCATCGGTGCTGGCAGCAATCTGGCGTCATCCCCGGTGACGCCATTCCGACCATCCCCAACGTTTGCGCCATCGAGTCTGGGTACTGGGCGTTCACCTGCCTCAGGGGAAGGCATTCCCGCTAGTCCTGCATCAGCTGGGCTCCAGGGTTCGCCTCGACAGCAAGGGAGGAGGTACACGAGTAGCTTTGGGCCGCGCGCTGCAGGCGCGACAGGCAGTCGAGAGGCAAGTCCTCGCAGTAGTCCCAGGAGCGCGGCGAAGGAGATGGACAAGGTCCCGGTGAGTTTTCTCTGCGCGCTACGCGCCGCCACATCCGACTGAACGTTTGTCGCTATAGGGCACGTCATATTTGAGCACGCACACGGACGATGACGACATCTCCGCGTTTGTACAGGAGATCGACGCGCGCAAGCCGCTCTTGAGCAGGCGCGACGACTCGCCAGCGCCTAGCCCCTCACCGCACGCGCGCGAGCGGACGATCCGCGAGGTGTCCGAATCGAGCGAGCCCGACACCGCGCCGCTCGTGCGCGCACGCACCATGTCCACGCCCTACCCGATGCTCGCCACCGAATCCGCGGTCGACTCGCGCCTCCGCGAGATGAACGAGACATTCCTCGCGTCCTTGCAGGGGCTCGGAAGCCGCAGGCGCGAGTCTAGCGGGAGTCCGCGCACAGGGTCCTCGACCGAGCGCGGGAGCACCACACGTCGCCCGCTCGACCCGATCTCGTACGCTGGGGGCGCGCGGCGGGAGAGCCCGCTAGAAGGACCGCGCGCGGCCGCAGCCTCGTCGACACCTCCGGTGGAGGTGGGGGTGCCGCCGCCGATGTACGTGCGGCCGAGGCTGGCGTCGACCGGTAGCGCGAGGAGCGGGTTCAGCATCGCGTCGGAGGAGGTGATCGGGCGGATGGACCCCGAGATCGGATCGTCGAGCGACGAGCGGCGGCGGAGTGCGCTCGGGCGCGACTCGTGAACGATGTTGTTATACGCTCAGCTGTGCGGTGGTGTGGTGTGGTGTGATGTAAGCTGGTATGCTGATGTTGATGTGCTCGCGCGCGTGCTGGCGGACGAACGAACGAACTTGGTGCTCGCGCACCACAACGTCCGCGCCATGAGTGGACGGACAGTCCGCTGCGTGCGCTGCAGCGCGAGTACGGCTCTCCTGACTTTCTGTGAATATGATCTCTCCATCCTATGTAGCATGCATGCATCTATCGTTTTTCTCTCCACGGACGTTCGGACGGGCATGCGTCCCGCATTGTTGCATTATTAGCTCGCGCATATACTTATCCTTCGTACGTGCTGTGTTCGCAAGAGTAGATCGTGACAGTACTTACAATCCCTGAATATACCATCACCCCTCTTCTGCATGGAATTGGGAGTCATTCAATAGCGTGAACGTATGATGCATCGCCAAGAAATACTCATACATGGAGGCGAGTGGACCTTACTGATAATACACGAACAACAGAGCGATGTTGACAGCTAGGATGGGCATAGACAAGAGGCAGAGAACGGGGTTTCAAACTAGTGGTGCAGCTCCGTTAGCAATGAGGCAGGTTGTCTGGCTCGAGCGCAGTGCACGTACCCTTCTTATTCCTGCCAGAGATGAACCCGGCCAGGAAATGAATCATCTTCGCTGTTTCCTCACCGACGGGTCGAATCCACTCAGCGGGAAGGGAGAAACCATACTGCGGTGGCTCATGAGCATCTTCGCATGGGGAAGGATCCAGCAGACTCACCGTGCCCGTGTCGCGGAGGTGGACAGAATATGAGAACTTGATGCCGGCCTTGGCGTACATGTAGTCCACGACGTTCCCAGAAGCCCTACACGGTGTTAGCTTTTATCGGGATTGAACCAGTGATGGCGTACTTGTACAGCTGGCGGCATAAGCTTCCCGTCTGAGCAGGATTTCAGCCTTCAGTGCGTACTCATGAAGTGGGTGTATGCGCTCTCACCGTGAATGGCGTCCCATGCACCTGCTTGATGGCATTCACGGCCCCTAGCCCGGCCTCGAGGAGGTCCTCAGCATCCTTCGGTACCTTCTTGCACGAGTAGGAGAAAGGCGTGGACACTGTCAACCCACGTTTCGGCCCAGACCCTCGCCAACACTATGGAAAGCAGGTTACGCACGCATTTGGCCATAGCTGCGGAGATCGATGTACGCCTTGAGCGAAGGGAGAGTCGTTATGAAGTTAGCGATGTTGTTCACTTCCGGGGCTTCGAAGGGACGATGTCCGGGATACCATGGCGAGCAGGGGTCCGCCTCCAGGGCATCCAACGTATCAAGCGTTGACGTCTCGTTCGTGCTGTCGGTGAGGGAGGGAAGTCGGGACTTGGCCTTCCACTTATAACCCTAGCAAATGAGAAAGCTTAATGCCGAGGGTTAACATAGCGCAGGTTAGCGACCTACCCAGTTCCTGTAACAGATTGTTTCTGAGAATGGGGCATGAGTAACGGAGTCAATCGGCTGACCTGTTCATATCGATGCCGACGCATCTCTCGGCCGGGCCGACGATTTGCCTGTTCTTGTACCTGTCGCCACGGTCAAACTCTGCCCAGAGCTGAGCTGCGCCGGAGGACATACCACAGCCGGTCGTTGTCCCATGTGTAGACGTAACCATCCGGGTTGGGCACTGGAATGATATAGAAATCCTGCCAGGGAGTGATCAACTGACCCTGGTCTTTCGCCTCACAAATGCATATTTGCTCACGAAGTAGTCGAGCCAGGAAGACAGTGCGAAGTCTTCAATCGTGTCCGTGACCAATGCATGGGCCAGATACAAGGCAGTGGATGTAGCTATCCACTTCGATGCCAGGTGAGGCGAATCAGCACAACGTGAAGTGGGGCGAGATAGCCTTGCTGACCTCACGAGCGTGCTGCGCACCAGTAATGACGAACCCGGTCTTCTTTGTGGTGGAGGAATGACCCGGTCTTTTCAGTTCATCAGTACCCCTGGAGAGACGCATCGCGATCATCTCCCTATTCTCAGCAGAGTGTCCGAGATTGACGAGTTCCACATTGTTGGGGAACGTGGTCGCCAGTTCTTGCATGAAGTCTTCCACTTCGTATAAGGGATGGTAGACAGAATGATACGTCGAATTGGACAAAGAGCTGAGGTTCCACCCTTTGGAATAAAGATGCAGGTCCTCCGGGTTGTCCAAGGCGATAGATCCTACTTCTGGTATCGAGAGGTCCAGCCTTTGCGCGGCGTCCTCAAAGTAGATATCGACATGAGACGGCCCTATCTGCCAGACTCGGGCATGAACTTCTGCTCCCTATGCAGCGCAAGAACAATAGTCAGCTCAGCTATGGGCAAGAGTGTTGAATATTCAACCTCTGCTATACGCAGCAGACCTTCCATGTCCCAGTCTTGGCTGTGAGTCCTGGGGAGAGCATACCGTCTCAGAACGCCACGGCTTGACTTATTCTGCAATTTGAGGGCAGTCTGTCCATCGTCTGGCAACGACAAGGAGCAGGCTAGGCTGGCACACGACAAGGAAACAAGCCAGCGCCAGAGCATCCTCGCGGTTATGTGCAAGGCTTGAACTCGAAGCTAACCAGATGGCCAGACCTTCTAGGCATCCGGTCCATTTACGGAAGCCGGGCAATGCCGAAGCGGCCCCTCGGTCATGTGCCACTCTGACTTTTTTCACTTCAAAAAATGAGTATATTGCTTTCGCCTTCTTAGGTCAACAACCTTCGATAGCTCAGTTGGAAGAGCGTGGGACTGTAATGGATAACCTAAACCCTCGGGCATCCCAAGGTCGCTGGTTCGAACCCGGCTCGAAGGATTTTTTGCCGAGATTAAAACGAATGATCGTTTTCTCTCCATCCTTGCCATCTTCGAGGCCATGTACATGTGTGGTAGGTGTACTTAACACCTGTGACTATGATACGTAGCCTCCTTCAAACGCAGGTGGGAGGTGAAGCTGGGAGACCGGCCGATTGACTTTGATCGAGAACTCTTAGCATGCTGCTGCGAGAACGTTTCTGCATTCACTGCGTCATATTACGGGGAACCCCTGGTGCGGCTGGATCCTGTACATACAAGGAACACTTTACGAGAGCTACAACGTCTGGAGGTACCGTCGAGGCCGATTGTGCGTTGACAAGAGGTCAAAGCTCAGTCTCAGCAGCTGATGCGCCGGGTAGCGTCAACCGGAAGACCATGAACTGGTTGTCATTGTCCAGACCAGCATTGAACGGCTTGCCCAATGCGACACCTTCCGTGCTGATGAAGTCGTTGTCGGCCTATAGATAAAATAAGCTGCATATTCGGCACAACAAGCGCATTGTGGATGACATACCGCAGTGAACAGGAAGAAGTCGTCCGGGAAGTTTGGATCCAGGCAAGGTGCAAGGGCGAGGGACTCCCACTTCGCGTCGATGAGAGTCTGGTCCGCAGGTTTGCCTGCAGTAACGTTCGTCGTACGCTCCCATTCTCCAGCAAATCAATATCACGACATACCGTTGTGCACACCAAAGCGTGCAAGTTGCGTGTCGTCGATGAAGTCGACGAACGACACGTACGTGCCGGGCGTAATGCTCTTATCGAGCTTCCCCTTCTTAGCAATTGGGTTGCTGGGGTCGTCGAACTTCGTGCCATGGATGTCTGTCGCGTTCGTGATGTCAAGAAGGTCGGCTTGTCTTGTTATAAATGAGTACGCGCACGCAAAGCGGCAGGCTGATGTCTTACTTGAAGGAGGACTTGTCATCGTCCCCACCGTGGCCGTCTCCGTCGCGCGACAGCACGAGAAAGACGCCCTCGCTCACGAAGTGGAGCTCGCTGGCGGCTAGCGTGTTCCCCTTCTTGTTTTGAGGGAGAGGCACGACGAACTCGCCGATCAGACTTGGAGGAACGGCAAGTGGATTCGAGACGTCGAACGCAAGTAGGCGTGTGAACCGAGATGTAGACTTGTCCGAGCCGCCGTCTTGGATCGTTGCGGACTGGAGCAGAGCGTACAACGTGTTGCCAGTGGCGTCCAGGGTCAGGCCCTCAAGGCCTTCGGGCGGAACGCGCATATAGTCAGCCAAGAGGGAGAATCGAGGGGAGGCGCACATACCCTGATTGCCCGCACGCCCCGTGGTCGGGTCGGTGTCGGAGGTGAAGTTCAGAGCGCCTTTCACGAGAGGCAGGATAGCCTCTGGGGGTTGCACGGCCTGGATGAGCTGACCTTCGGGCGACATGAGATAGATGTAGGGCCCGTATTCGTCGCTGACCCAGAACCTACATATGCAATGTGTCCGTGAAGCTTCAACTTCGTCCAATCACAAAGAACTCGCACTCACGTTCCATCAGTATTCAGAGCGAGACCTTCAGAATCGACCGCCAGATGGCCATTCGATGGGGCGATCGGCAGCGGTGGATCCTCGCCTTGCGCGGAACGAACGCCCAGAGCATCCAGGCCGGTAGTCTTTTGTGACTCGCGCTCCGTATAGAGGAGAGTGTCCCGATAGTTGAGTTGCAAGGTGTCAAGCGCATCCTCAAAAACAAGGTCGTCCGCGTCGTAGTACGGCGTCAGAACGAAGTCGATTTGATGCTGTCTGGCCTGGTAATCGATTGTGCCATCGCTACAACACAGGTCATATGCCGTCAGTTGGGTAATCGAATACAAGAAGTCGACCCTACACGTTGAATCCCCTGTCGGGCTGGGCGATGATGGTACCCGTGAATGAACCGTTGGATTGCTGAGCGAATGAGCCTCGCTTGATCGCGATGGCACTGCCAATGCCCCCGATTGTGTCCCCTGCCAGACTATCAGCACACGCATATGTCAACGTTGTACAACTACATACCCGTCGAATCCTTGAAGTTGGACGGTATCAAGCCGAAGGCAACCAGACCCTATGCATCACAGTCGGCATATACTGTACCTTTTAGCTGGTCAGAAATTGCACGCACCTTGTTGGTGTACTGTTTGCCTCCAAGGCTCACATTGACAGCGAACGAAGGGTCAGGTTCTGTACGAGTAGACTGTCGCCGAAGCGGGCGTCCAAGCGAGAGCTCCGCTTGCCAGAGCACAGCCAGAACGGCTAGCGCACGAGCGATCCTGTTCATCCTCGTCCGGGGGATCAGCGGCGACTTCTGCGCAGGCCCTACTTATATACAGCGCGCGCCCCTGCATGGTTCTCAGAGCTTAGGCACCCGTAA
Source organism: Trametes cingulata (assembly GCA_022385765.1). Taxonomy (NCBI): domain Eukaryota; kingdom Fungi; phylum Basidiomycota; class Agaricomycetes; order Polyporales; family Polyporaceae; genus Trametes; species Trametes cingulata. The sequence goes on along the minus strand of MU277983.1, from coordinate 993,976 downwards.
ATGGAGCTTTTGATGGATGCACGCGATCCGCGCACGTTCGTGTGTACGCGAAGACCATCGCGCCCGGTACTTCCTACGCGGTCGTCGTCTTGTCGTGTGCAGCACGACCGGGGGCGTCACCGCGAGAAGAGTTCTGTTCTACACCATGCACGCGTTAGAGTTGCGAAGTTGGCTACACGTGGTCTCATCGGTCGGGAGAAGCAGGTATTTGGAGCATAGGCGGGAGTACGCCCAGAATTCCGCGGCTATTCCTGACTGTCGGTCGGCGTTAGCGCGGGCAGGGACGAATGCTGTCTCAATGTATGCGTACCATCGTCGTTCTCCACAGTGCAGATGAGCGTTGCGCCGACGTGGAGAGGCTGCGGCCGTCCACCAGACATAGGCGGCAAATTGGCACATGTGCATGTATTACTCTACATGTCTCAAACGCCTCACAGCCGGCATGCTGATAGCACACTCTCGCCTGAATGTCAGTACGAATGCTTTAGATTATCGAGAAGTCGGCTCGAGGACCCTGGTCGTGGTATCGGCGCAACGGAGTTGTTGCAATAAGCGCCCGTTCATGTCGTTTCCTGGCCTCACGCTGTCGCCATACGCGCCGCGCGGTCACTTCACTGCCGACAAGTACTCTTCGGCGCATGAGAATGTGGGTCCCAAATTCACAAGCGCATTGACATTCCAGACTCGACAAGGAGTACAAGTACCCTTGTGACTTCGTGCCGCAGCTTCACCTACCGCTGGGGCTACGTAGTGACTACATGCAGCCATGGCTAGCCATGGGTTGGTGAGCATGGGCGAGGGTGTCGGCCCGGTCCTTCGAGTACCAGGCGAAACGCTGGACACTGGACATATTTATAGGCAAATTATCGTAGATGCTGTGGGAGAGATTGATACGTTGTTGAGCTTCCAGCTGCTTCACGCCTCTTCCCCTTCGAACAATCGCAAGACCCATCATGGCCAACCCGGAGAGTCAGGCTGACCCTTCCCTTGTCCCGCCGCTGGACCCTTCCTTGCTTAGCCTCTCAGATGAGGAGAGGACCTTCCTGCATGCAGTGATCTCGGAGGATGACGAGAAGCTCAAGGAACGGATCTTGGATGTACAGAAACGGTGAGCGAGTTGCCGTAGATCGCTCGAGTTGAACCGGTTGAAGCTAATCAAAAACTCGTCACAGGGCATAGTGAGCATACTCGCTTTCGTTCTCTGAGGTACAGGCGAAGGCTGACCTTGCCATCGGCGTGGTCCGCTTAGTGAACATTACCCGTACCCATGCATCCGTGGTTTCCATTTCGTCAACCTCATGATGTTGCGCAACGCCATATACCCGACTGTGCTCGAGGCTGGTAAGCGCGGCGGCACCCTGTTTTTGGACCTCGGGTGCTGCAGTACGTCGTCCATATGTCATCCCGCCACCGAGCCCTTTACCGAAGCTCTGTTGATGTCTAGTGGGAACGGACGTCCGGAAGTTGGTGTACGACGGCTACCCTGCCTCTCAGGTCCTTGGCTGCGACCTTCGCCCGGAGTATATTCAGCTTGGATATGAGCTGTTTGGGGATGCGGACAAGTGTCGCATCCGGTTCTTCACCTCCGATGTCTTCAAGTTGCCGACTACGGCAGAGCCCACGGATAGCACCGCCGCTCTGCCTGCCTCCGTCAACGACCTTGCGCAGTTGCGCGGCGCGCTGACGCACATCTATACTGGTGCCCTGTTCCACCTCTTCGACAAGGATACGCAGTATGGGCTCGCTGTCCGCCTGATCACTCTCCTCAAGCGACAGCCCGGAGCGATCGTCTTTGGGCGGCACCAAGGCCTCCAGGAGGAGGGCTACATAGATGACCACCTCGGCCGGTACTGAAGCTGCCTCGTCTTCCGCCTTCTGCATGTCTGCTGACGCGTTTCATGCAGTAATCGATACGGCCACTCCGAAACATCCTGGCCCCGGTTGTGGAAGGAGGCTTTCGCCGAAGTGGAAGGCGAAGACCTCGCCGCGCGAGTTGTTGTGCAGGCAAAGCTCCAGGAAGGGTTCGGACGGCAGGTCTTCAATGCTAAGGGCCACACCTATATGCTGTACTGGAGCGTCCAGATCGTATAAATACCATCCGAGAAGAGACATAGGTGATCCGTGTACAACTAGCTGGAAGCTGTAGCGTAGAGTAGCTCAAAATCCTTCCAAGAAATCCTCCTGGAGACGCGACACGAAAGACCAAGAATCGACCGAAGCATTGCCGGCGCAGCCCCGTCTTGTTCAAGGTATGATGACAGCGCGGAACCTCGCCGTCTCTCTGCGATCGAACGCTTCCTGCGCTTTCTCGAGCGGGAAGCGTTCCACCAAGCACTTGACGTTTTTGGCCTTTGCGAAGGCCAGGCAGTCCTCGGCGTCCTTGGGAGAGCCGCAGGGCCAACCCCTGATAGAGAGACGCTTCAAGAGCAACGACACTTGAAGTGAGGTGTGTTAGCCCGAGATGATCTCGGAAAATGTATGGGACTACTCACGAGGAGGGATCCGCATGGGCTCAGGCTCGACGGCGAGGACGAGGAGGGTGCCGTCTACACAGAGCGCCTCGATGAGGTTCTCTGTGACAGAAGCGTTCGGCGCAGTGGACATGATGACCTTCACGCCGCCAAGCTTTTGCAGCTCTTCCGCCTGGTTGACTTTGGAGCCGTCGATGAAGTGGTCGGCGCCGAGCTCACGCGCGAGCTCTTCCTTGTTACTGTCGAAGGAGAGGGCGATTGTCCTGAAGCCCATGCCGGAAGCGAATTGGAGGGCGAGGTGGCCAAGCCCGCTGATTTCGTCTGGTGATGAGCATATGGGCGGGCGGTACTGAGCAGGCGACTCACCCGATGCCCTGGATGGCTACGTAGTCCGGAGGAGAGACGTTCATGTTACGGAGTGCGTCTATCGTCGAGGTCTCAGCATCCAGTAATTATAACGAGAACCGTTGTTCCACTCACTGAAGGTGGTGATCCCGGCGCAGAGCATCGGGGCGGCTTCTGCAGGATCCATTTCCTTCGGGACCCTGACTACGGCTTCCGACCTCAAGGTGACATACTCCGCATACCCGCCGTCACGGATGGCTCCTACGTCGAAATCAGCACTGGCGAGCCGGTGTGTATGGTGAGCTAGTCACCGTTGATATCCTGATTCTCGCAGGTCAGGTAGTCTCCCGCACGGCATCGGGAGCATGTCGAGCAGTGACCGCCATGCCAACCAGCGCCCACCCGCTGTCCGACTTTCCACAGCTTCTCGCGCGAGGACACAGCGACGACGTCTCCGACGACCTCATGCCCAGGGATGCGCGGAAGGGGCACCGGCATAACCTGAGAAGGGCAGATATCGTCGCTGCAAGAGGTACTCGGTTAGCCAAACACCATAGTGAGGGCTTTCTGGAAGGGCACGTACGTTCCACAGACGCCGCAGGCGAGCACCTTGATGACGATCTCCCCCGCCTTTGGGAAGCGCCACGGGACGGTGATCTTCTGCAGCTTCCCTCCGGCCTCGAGGAAGGCGTAGGCGGTGTAGGAGGTAGGGAACTTGGAGGTTTGGACGCGAGCGGGAGACATGTCGACGTGAGACTGTGAAGCTCTTGTGCGTGCTCGTCTCTGCGTCCTCCCTTGTGTTATATAGGCAGGTCGAGGTGGCCGATGCCTGCGCGAGCATACGATGCAGTCCACAGTTGCGTCCGTACTCCCCGAGCGTGGCGGGCCCACCGCGACAGAGAGTTGCGTCCGCCTTCGTGCATCAGCGACATAACCGTATGTTTTGGCGAAAGCATCATTCACTTCGACCGCGGATCCAGAGTCGTTGTAGTGTTGCGCCTACTAGTATTTCCTGTTACCGCATTGCCCGTCACCTACCGCCACATGGTAAGCGCGGCGGTCCACACTCGCAGCGACGAGGAACGACAAGGTGGACTGCACACACCTTGATCTCCGACATCGGGGCCGCCTCCACCGTCCGCGTCCACGAGTATCGGGGAGGCGGCCGGCGCTCTGAGCGCCGCAAAATGGCTGAAGCCACGACCGCGCACATATCTGTACGACCTGCCCACAGATCCCCAGTGGGGACCGCCGCGGAGTTGTGGCGCATAAGGCAAATCATGCGTGAGCTGCAGTATGGACCGTCAGTCCACACCAGTCTTCGGGGAGCTGTAAGCTCACTGTATCGGGCCGTTGGTCTTCGAACTGATGCGCGGAGAGGGGTTATACTCTGAGTGATCCTAGGAGTACGCGCGGCAGTTGGTACGGTCGCTTGGGCCTCCATGGTCTCGGGCAGGTCGGCATAGTCCACATCCGCGGTCTATCTTGTGTCAACCTCACCTCTCACGTTACATATACTATTGATGCACTCACCGGTGCCCTTGCACTGTTTGGCCCTCATGGTGGGCCACGATACGACAACATAGACTTGCGAGTACCTCGGAGGACGGGTCGGAAGCACAGCGCTGTCCCCGAGGCATGTCGGACCTAGAGGAATTTCGTACGGCGAGCAGCATTCATCATCGAAGACAGGACGCGCCGGAGCCTGGTGCATGCGTTTTGCATACGGTACAGCAGATGCCCAGGCCTCGCACGCGTCCGCCTGCATACCATGCCGTGGTGAAATACCTACAGACGCATTGGCAATGAGTGAATCACCCGCATGCACCATTCACCACGAAAGGAAAGACACTTACCCTTCCTGCAGTGGTGAAATACCTACGAGCGTCGGCAATGAGTCTATCACCCATACGCATCATGCACACCACTCAAGGAGAGCCACTTACCCCTCCTGCACACGGCAGTCGCTACAGGAAGCACCAGCGACGGCATCGCTCCACCCCATGCCAGTGCACATCCAACCGCTGAATCCGCGCATACAGTGCAGTGCTCACGGCATGCCGACGGGCTCGAAGGTCGAGGAGCGTCCCCGTCGCATCCGACTACGCCGGGACCCGTCCTCGCCGAACGCCTTCCAATGTCTAACGTAACCTTCAAGAAGCCGGTGGGACGGTCCACATCCAAACGGGGAGTGAGCTTGCTATATGCGCCCTTCGCTTGACGCGCTGGGTCCGCCACGGATCCTGGAACATCGCTTCACGCGAGACGGCGAGGGGGTCCTGTCAGCCACACATCGCGCCGGCGCAGTCAGCAGCAGAACGGCAGAACAGCAGCACGGAAGGACGCGAGATCGGGGGGACGGGAGGAATACGGAGATGCGATATCGAGATCCAAGAATACAAGGGGAAGAACAGGGCGCACGCAAATAGGTATACAACTCCACCACCACCGCGTATCGAGCGCGCGCGTGCACACCAGGGGAAACATGGTCTGGGAAGGGGGAAGGAGCTCAACCGACACTCACAGGAGCGCCAGTGCCGGCTGCAGACCGCCTCGCCCTCTCCTCCCCATCCCCATCCGTACTGCCATTTTGCTTCGCTCGGTGCTCCCATAACCGGTTCTCCAGCTCGACCTCCAGCCTCTCCTTCCCCTCTTTCGTGCCCCACACGCGCGAATCTGATAGGTCGAGCGCGCCACAGCCGAAGTCCCAGTGGCGCTCCCCGCGCCCTTTGACGTGTTTGAGCAGTCCCTGGAGGAAGTGGTCGCGGAGGAGCTGATCGAGCGGGAGTGTCGACGGGTCGACGGAGAGGTGGTGAAGTTGGAGCGACCGGCCGGCGACGCTGTCATGGCCTGCGACGAACGCTGTGATGCGGTAGTCATCCTATAGATTCACGATGTGATGAGTATGGCTGAAGAGGGGACACAAAGGGAGTCCACGTACGTCTGGGTCGACGCCGAACTCGTAGTCTGCCCATGCGCTGTGCAGGTCCTCGCGGAGTAAGAGCATGTTCTGCAGATATGCAGCTCTGGAGGCGCCGCTCGTCGATGAGGCAGGGGTGGTACTCGTACTCGAAATCGAGTCGTGCTCGCGATCCCACTACCCGGGAGCGTTAGCCGTGAACACCGGATAGGTGCTGAGGTGCCCGCGCATGCCGGGGTGATAGCATAGAGTTCACGGGTCCCCTCCGCACTCGACAGGAGGGGAGCCGGAGTCCGAGGCTACGAGAGCTTGCTTCAAGTTCCTGAACCATACCCGACTGCGCGAGACATCTGGGAGCCCTTCAGTCAGTTATTCTGCGCACCTCCGCGGGGTGCGTCTCCGAGTGTATGTGCGCCGCTTGCAGCCTGCACCACGACAGCTCCGAGCCGGAGGCCATGCACTTGCGATCCCGCTCGCGCGCGCGGTGGAGGTTCAGCTGCGCGCCGGCCTTCGCGGCGCGGTGCAGCGTGTTCTGCCGCCGGCGGGCGTGGGCGGCGGTCAATTTGATCTGGAGGGGGGACCAGTCTAATAGCGGGCAGAGCTCAGCGTGCACGATGAGCGGGGACCAGGGAGGGTGGCCTGCCTGAGGCCAACAGAGTGTATTTTCCGGGCAACACGATGGCGGTGGAGGGGAAGTACTGCTCTGAGGCGAATCGGTCTCCGGCGACTATGATCCAGGAGTCCGCCGTGTCGAATAGATGCTCTAGCCATCTGAAGAACAGCTTCCAAGTGACGGTCCCATACTGATAGAAGCCTTCGGAAGCCGCAGTTTAGCGAGCGGAGAGAGACTCTGTGCGACGCCACACACCTGCGAGCACGTTCCCATGGTAGTCGCCGAGCTCAACATTGCGCTTGTTGGATATACGCGAGGGCATGGCGAGGGAGGGGAAGAGAGGGAGGACTGTCATATTCGCCTCAAAGGGCGGCGGGTCTTATAGGTTGGAAGAGCAAGGTTCGGGCGAACGGGGCAAGATCGAGGGTTGCTGTGCGCATCGAGAAACCGGGTATATATGCGCAGAAACCTTGAATATCACGAACGTTGGAAGCAGGGGCCGTGCGCAGAATCTGAGCCTGAGCCTGAGCCAAAGGCAGACGCTGCAGCAGCTGCAGGCTCTCAGCCAGACGGGCCAAAGGCGGACGATGCAGCCGCCCGATGCAGGGCCTGATGCCGAAAACCCACGCCACGCCATCCAAATCCCTTTAACCTGTTCCACTGCTGCCGGCCGCTTCGAAACAGCCGCGACGTGAGAGCGCAATGGCGAGCATTTCGAGGGCGTTGTGTTGAGGAAGCGGGCAGCGGAGGCAGAGGTGCGACTCGGATGCGGAAAGAGAGAGGGGACAGTCGCAGGCGCTTCCGCCCCGAGCACCGCGTCCCGGGCGTCTCGCGCCGTCAGCCACGTTCTACCGCCCACTCGGGCACACACGCCACGCCCGCCTCGACGTCCTCCTCGTCCTCCGCAGCCCCAGGCTCACTCCTTCTAGTCCAGACGGTCTGCTCGAGCAGATCGAGCCACGGCGACGACCAAGATGATGCTATCGTCCTCTTCCTCCGCATGGTCTTCGAATGTCTCCCCTCTAGAGGTCCTCATCACCCGCGCGTGCAATCCCGCCCTCGGCGAGCCAAACTATGCATTGCACCTCGAAGTTGCGGACTATATCAACAAAAAGAAAGCCAATACGTGCGCCCCTCTCTCCTTGTTCGTATCGCGGGGAAGCCAGAACTCACCTCTTCTCGTCCTCGCATGGATGCAGCCCGCGGGAAGCGGCCATGTTCATCGCCCGCCTCGTCAACCATCGCAATCCGCACGTCGCCATGCTCGCCCTCGCGCTCCTAGAGACCCTCGTTCAGTCCTGCGGATACCCCTTCCACCTCCAGATCGCGACCAAGGAGTTCCTGAACGAGCTCGTCCGCCGCTTCCCCGAGCGCCCGCCGCCCTTCCCCGGCCCCGTCATGCAGAAGATCCTCGACCTCATCCACAGCTGGAAGGAGGGCATCTGCGTCGAGAGCCGCTTCAAGGACGACTTCGGGAACATCAGGGACATGCACCGCCTGCTGACGTTCAAGGGATACCGATTCCGCGAGTTGCCTCGGCAGCCGGCAGTTGCGACTACGTCGGTGAGTCTGAGCGATGTTTTCGGAGGTGTGGACGCGCGGCTGATGAGCGCATCGTGCCTGGGAATAGAATCTGAAGTCGGCGGAGGAGCTGGAGGCGGAAGATCGCGAGGCGCAGGAAGCGAAGCTGCAAGAACTCATACGACGAGGGACCCCGCGCGACCTCGCAGCCGCGCAGGAACTCATGAAGACACTCGCCGGTGCTAACCCTGACGCGAAACCCGACTATCGAACACAGGCTCTCAATGAGCTGAACAAGCTCGAGAGCAAGGTCATCCTCCTGAACGAGATCCTAGATAACGTGGACACGACGAGAGGAGAGAAGTTTGTGCAGGGAGATGTGTACGATGTGAGCGCGTTCGCCCCATCGCGACTTCTACACCCACTCATGGGCCATCTGGCGTACACAGCAAGTAGCTTCAATATTGAAGGACGCGCGCCCAAAGATCCAGAAATGGATCTCCAACGCGGAGAGCGACGACCCCGAATCCCTCAGTACGTCCCTTCTTCCTTCTTCTTCCAAGACACACCCTAACGCCGCGCGCAGACCTCTTCCTCCAGATCAACGACCAGATCAACACCGTCCTCAACCGCTACGAGGCGTACAAGAAGGGCGACTTCACCGCCGCCTCGAACCCGATCCCGCCCGAGCTCAGCAACGGCGCCGCGAGCGGCAGCAGCAGCGCGCAGGCCATCTCCCTCATCGACCTCGACGACGCCCCCTCGCAGCCCGCGCAGTCCGGTTCCGGGTCCGGCATCGACGAGCTCGCGAGTTTGTTTGGGCCTGGTCCTGGGTCGACACCGGCGACAGCGCCGCCCCCGGGTGTCATGGCGCAAGGAGGAGGCGGCCTTGGCATGGGTATGGGTATGGGCGCTGGCTTCGGCGGCATGAACATGATGACGAGCGCGCCTGCGACACCGGCGTACCAATCACCGCAACCCATGTCCTCGCAAGCCACGGGCCTGATGGGTATGGCGAGCCAGCCGTCGACGCCGTCTAACCCTCCACGCGCGGGCACCGTCTCGCCATCCTCGGGCGCGCCCCTCGGATCCATCCGGCTCGGAACACCGCAGCTGCAGGCGCAGAGTCCGCCATTGCACCACGCGCAGTCGAATCCCGGGTTCTTTGGGCAGCCCATGCAGCCGCCGCAGTATCAGCAGCAGCCACAGTTCCAGCAGTTCCAGCAGCACCAGCAGTTTCAGCAACCGATGCAGCCGCAGCAGCAGTACCTACAACAACCACAACAGCAGCAGCAGCAGCAGCAGCAACATCCGGTCTCGGCGGCGGCGCCTAATGGGCAGGCGCAGGGGAAGGACCCGTTCGCGGATCTCGTAGGGCTATTCTGATGTATTGACTATTGCTATTTACCTTCGTGTGGGTGGGGTGGACGGGTGATGATGTATGTTAGTGTGCGTATAAGCAGGCATCTGAAGGAACAACCAGGCGCGATCCCCATGTCGTGCTATTTCCATGTCACGGAGCAGACGAGTTGAAGCGTGATGAAAGATGCACGAAGTCATGGTGAGAGTGTATATGTACATATCGCGCAGTCGTTCCAATGTCCGTACCGACCGTGCTGCTCGGGTATATCGCTCCTCGCGGTTATGTGTAGAACTTACGGTTCGGGTTGGGGCCGAAGAGGTCCGCCCTGATTTCGGGCAGCATCTGATAGGACTCTGATGAGTGGTGGAAGTATACTGAGGACTGTCAAGACGACGTACCCGGTCCTCCAGCAGCCGTAACCGCTCATCGAGAGTGTTGTCTAGCGTGATACGTTCAGTCCCGCTCACAAGCTTGACCCCTCCCGCACTGTATAACCCTCGTTCAGCATGATGATGTCATGCCACACAACGCATCGCACTCACATATCGTTGCTCAGCGTGCCCTTGACAGTCACATTGACCGTGCGCCCGCTGATCTCGTTGTACTGCTTGGCGGCGCCGTCAGCGGCGCGCTTCACCTTGTCCACGTCCTTCTCGGGGGCGTGCACGGTGACGTCAGGCTCGAGCAGCGCGAGGAAGCCCTGCACGATGACGCCCTCGAGGAACTGGACGTAGCGGCCCTCGTCCTTGGCGAGCGCGTCGATGCTCTCGCGGGCGGTGGCGAAGAGGTCTTGGAGGTGCTCCTCGCGCTGCTGGAGCAGCTTCAGGCGGGACTTGTTCGTCAGGGTAGATTGCGCACTGCATGGTGCAACGCTCGATGAGTGATGTACCGAGGAAGAGGGTGTGGCATGCGTACATCTTTTGCGCAACCTCCGCACCCTTCCGCTTCTTCTCATACTGAGCGTCGATCGCCTGCTGCTCTTGCTTCACGAGCTTGGCCTATCTCCACCTTCAGCCCTCCGCTTCTCGCCCGGTCCTTCTCCAACCACACGCACCTTCTCAATAGCAAACTCCTCATCCGCCTTGACCTTAATCTCGCGCGCCTTCTCGAGTGCCTCCTGCTTAATGAACGCGACCTACACGATCCACACCACTACGTCAGGCACAACCCGATACAATCCCCAAGCGTTTCCCCACGACAGGGAATCGACTCTGACCATCTTGTTCATCTCGCTGAGGACTTCATCGTCGTTGAGCGGTCGGCTCGCCATCTTGACTGGTCGTGATCAGGGGGTGAGGGTCGTCGAGCTCAGTGGTCGGGGACAAGTGCAGCAACCGTAGGAGCACGCCGATTCGACGGATTCGGAAGCGGCGGCAAGGTCACATTTGTGACGCAGTAACGGTGACGTGGTGTCACATTCTACTGGACGCTGGAGGCTCAAGCGCTCGTCTTGTGGCTTTTCTGAGCTTGTTTCTGAGACTTTTCACTCTTGGGCGTGGATGGCACCTACGGCATCGCTCAGCTTCAGCTTCGGCGCTCTGGCTCATCGCTCTTCCACTGAAGCCTTATACTGCCTCTACACTCAGGAATGATGGGGTAAGTAAGGGGTAAGTATTGTATATTTGGCTTTTCGCTGTAAGAAGACCTCTTGTCGATCCGTACTGTGCTGCCTACAGGCTCTGGACTGATCATGCTGGGTACCAACATCAAGAGCAAAACTCACCAAGTATACTCTGCTGGCCTAGCCTGTGCTGTTACGTTCTCGTGCGCCAAGCGTCCTGCCGTTCCCTTTGGACTCTACCCATCGCGGGTGAACAAATCCAGCAAATCAGCCCCGCTGAGCGTGTACGGTGTCCTGTGGTCGATTTGCAGCCTGAAGTGACGCCGTCTCTATTAATGCACTCTGGATGACGACATGCCTAGCACAGGAGCGCACGGCTAAGCCTCTGATTGTGGTCAGTGTCCGCAGAAATTGATCGTCAAGTTGTCGCCCTGCGAAAAGTGGTGCACCTTTCTAGCGGTCGAACGACTTCGGGTCGCGGACTTCTATAACTACTGTATGTCGAGCCTCTATGGGTCCGGTCTGGCTCGAGAGAAGTAGAATCCACTGCCATCAGCGGTGGTGCTGGAGGGCCGTGGTGACTTGCAGAGGTCCTTCTCGCTTGATGGCCGATATCCTCGCTGTGCTACCTGTCTAGTGCTTCCCCATGGCCTTCCGCGATCACTGTTGTGATTCATGTTCCCTCATTCGCGTTGACGGTCGGGAGGCTGATAGCTCCTTCTCCACTTCGCTCACAGCGAGGCTGCGTGGTAACGGCCGCGGTGTTACGTCGCGAAGATGGTCCCGTAAGTGCTCCTCTTGACCGTGCAGTTATGTATGTTGACATGTTCCACGTACGACAGTTCACGGTGATATTACTGGGCTTTCTACGCTCTTGCTCGGACGTGCTTCACAGATGGTGAGCAAGTCTTGTCGCTTCTGTACACGACTAGCGTGCACCAGCGTGCACCACGAAAGGGGGCCTCATCAGACTCAAGAATTTTCTGGTTGGTGCAACCGGTATGAAGTGGGTCGAGCGTGAAGGGACAACACCCTTGTACAGCACTGACCGCAGCATTTGCCTGTCGGTGGCCTAGAAGCGAGTCGAGTTCGGTTCGGCGTTGTTGAGCGTATGACAGATGAGTAGAAGTCGACGTGCACACTCCCACCAATCATGATGGCGGCACGCTATTGACACCCCATGGTACGCTGATCATCTTGTGTTGTGGGACGGGAGGTTTACCCGGTTGCTCTAGGGTCGCTGTCGGTCCGAGTAATCCAGCGATGCTGGAGTGATCGACAGGCAACTCGCGGGCTCTATCATAGTGCTTTCTAGGATAGGGCTACTATAGTGATTAGTTGTTCAGCCCACTATCATCGTATCATCGTACCTTGTCAACGCGGGACCGCGAACTCAGAACTGGAGGTCGTTGTGGACGTGTTCTCCCCACACGACCACGTGCTCGAGAGCGGTTGCCCAACACTGCTTCGCGGCGCGCGACGGCTGTGCCGTTCTCTACCACCTTCCACCACCTTGTCCTCTCGCCCGCATATTCACACCATGAAGCATCCTTCTGACCGTGTCTGCGTGCATCCGTATACCACATATCGCATGCACAAGGAGCAGGGTAGGTGCAAAAGCTTGTACGGCAGTAGACGAGGTGAGGATGCGCAGCGGAGTGATTGCAGTCTGGATCAAATGGTGGCGATGTGGATCAACATGCCTGACCGTCCTGACGACTCGCATTCCATCATCGCGAGGGAAACATGCCGCCCAATAGGCTGCGCGAGGGCCCCTGTGCAATGAGGCCTCCAAGACAACTCAGATAGCTGACAACCGAGCGTTCCGAACGGCCTTTAGAGCGACGTCGTGCGCTCCTCCTTCCCCGGTTCCCTCGCACTTCCTTCCCGTGGCCAACCCTTTCCCTTTCGCACATCGCAGGTCGATTGTACAGCTCCTTTCATCACTTCAAGCTTCATTCTACATTTTCCATCTTCTTCAGGAGCTTACAGTCACTTCCGCAAAGCAAGTCCTAAGCATCGCACGCTCACGATTCTTCACGCCGTCATGAACGCCGCAAAGCTCGCCGCCACTCCCCTCCATGTCAAGGATGCCAATGCGCACGCCGCACGCCCGTCGCTTTCTGTTCGCTGTCCTACGCCGCCGCTCGGCACGGCCGCGGTCACCGAGCTCGCTATGACGATCGCTGAAGAGATCGCTGAACTCAGTCGCTCCCCACAACCCATTGGGATCGATGTTCCACTTGTACATTCGGGGCTCGACCCCAAGAGTCTCTCCAAGCTCCAGACTTGGCTCAAATCCGCCCACGATTACGAAGTGAGCATGAGCAGGCTTCTGGAAGAGGATGTCACGTCAGAGGTTCTGGCTGCGGATATCCAAGGTATGTTTTGGCCTGCTCTTGCAATCCGTTTGTCGCTCATCTCCTACAAGCGTCCCCGAGGACGAGGCAGAGAAGGGCGCTGCCGAAACCGAAACAGGCCGGCTCCGGCTCGTTCGCAATGTCCAGGCGCGCTCGCCTCCCACCCCGCGCCCCTAAATCCGTCGACGTCACTACTGAACCGGAGGAGGTTCCTATAACCTCTGCGGCAGTCAAGCAATATCAGATCACCAGTGATATCGGAATGGCGCCGTACGAGTCTTGGGCGAACAAGAAGACTGGGTACGCGACCATGCATATGGACTGCCCAGGAATGATTCTGACCGGACAATTTCCAGGCTCATGTACGGTCTGTTGGCCCTCGGTCTCGTCGGTTCGCCGATGTCGCCATCTTTCCGCGGCTTGAAGTCGCCCGCGGTCCAGTCTCCACTGAACGCGGGTGCACGCTTACGCCCCATCCCGCCACACGAAGATCCTCGGGCAGTGCTGCCCACTCGCACGCCGCTCTTTGCTTCCTTCCTCGACTCCGTGCATATGCCCGGAGTCGAGCCTATTCAATCTCCATGGGTGGCGGACCGGCAGTTCGCCAGCCTGGATGGCATGTTCGCAGACATGTCCTTTCCGAAGACGCCGGACAGCTTCTGACCCTTCGTACGGTGACGTACGCTGGAGAGACGCACCAGCCACCAGTAGTGGTGAGTAGAGAGATCATGGACTCGGGCTCTTAGGATATGCGGACCCTTTACGCAGAGTGACTTCCTTCGTTTCGTGCTTTCCGCTCGCTGCATTCTTCCACTCGTTCATCATCATCATCATCATCCACTGCATGCGCCTTCATTCACATGGCATCGACTTTTACACGTTCAGTTTCTGCAATCGGTGTTGTCCAAGTTTCGTTTTCGTCGTTGTTTTCGCCTTCGCTACGCAGTGCGCGCCCTTGTATCATTCCCTCCCGTTCTGCGTTGTATACCCCGGTCCATGCCTACAACGTCACGACAATTTGATGCAAGGGTTTCTTTGGTCCAGGGAACCCATCTATACCTCCTCTGTGTGTGCCCCTCGCTCCAACCGCACGCAACCCCCATCATCACAGTGATTGGAACCTGCTCGCTGCTGGCTGACTTCTGATGGCACCGAGCCTGCCGAGCAAGATTCGCCAAGGAGACACACTCACTGGTGAGTACCGGAAAGCGGTGCAGTAGTTGCGCTGGGTATCACCGTCTAGTGGGCTTACGCGTTGCCTTATGTAGATGATAGTAGTGCGGGTGGGCTCGACAGCCTGACAGGATTTGATATCGGGTCTGCTCGCGGTGTTCAGAGCTTATGAGTCGACGACGTCGACCAGCATATCAAATGGCCAGTCTCAACCCCCATCGTCCGCGTTGCCGTGTCTCTCACTCTCGCTGTTACCTTCCATGACATCGCTGTTGACTCCCGCCAGATGGCTCGTTGACCTCCTCCCTCTGCGCGCCCAGGCGGCGCGTTACGAGCTCCTACCAACAGCCGCTGGCCCTTCGAAACCACAAGTATACAGCTTTCAGCGCGTCTGCCATCCCATCCTCGTTCGACGCCGAGTACGGACGCTCCTACTGTGTTGCGTCTTGCTTCTCGTTGGAGGGCTAGCGGGTTGCATCTATGTCTTGAGCATCCCGCTCCCGCCACTGTACTCCAGGTTTCATGAAGCGGAGCTAGCTCTCCCGCAGCATAATGTATCGCTGCCCTTCCCCGAGGGGAGAGAGGGCAGGTATCTATGGGTCGCCAATCATGCTAGCAGTGAGTGGTTCCACAAATTGTCGCCCTGTCTATGTACTGATTGAAACGTAGAATGCGGCTGGGGCAATGCAATGCAGGAGTTGTTCCTGAATGCGTATCTCGCCTACCGAAGCAATAGGGCGTACGTCTCCTCCAAAGTCATGGTCATATCTGGCCTGATAAGGCCCACAGCTTTGTCTTTGACAATTATACCTGGAGTCGAGGAGAATCAGACTACTCATTGTATAATCTCAAGCCCATCCCCTCGAGGATTCCCTTGACAGCACTGATCAGAGGTACGGACCCTACCTCTCCTCACCGAGTACTTCGTTGACCGCCTACACAGGGCCCATCGTAGGCGGGGAGTTTCCTGCCGGCGATCACGCCCCGCGCGCGGTCGTGCCGGAGTATTTCTATGAAGTCTGTAGAAACAGCACAGTCATCGGGAGCTACGCCGTCAACGGCCCTCTTGTCGATCCAACAGCGGAAACGCTCATTCAAACCTGGACAGAACGTATGGCGCCTCATCGATGCGTGGAGGTGGAGTTCAGTCCGCCGGAAGTGTTCGACGAGCAGTAAGTGCATCGGCTGTCGAGTCAACGCGAGGCTGACCAGCATACAGTCTCTTCGGCGATGCAAGCCGTCTCCTGGACATCTGGCCACATTTCTCGAAATCACCAATCGTGCAGAACTTCAGCTGGTCTACGCTCGTCGAGCTAGCCTTCGACACCAACCGCCACATCTTCTCGCCCGAATCCCCACTCGACCCGCCTCTCTCCTCCGTGCCTGTATCCAAGGGCCTTGCACGCTATACCCCGATACCCGGTCTCCTGGCGCTGCACATCCGCAGGGGTGACTTCAAGGAACACTGCTACGACGTCCTCGCGAGCCGGTCCATAGGCTACACCGGCTTCAATTCCTTCCCTTCCTTACCTGACCACTGGGACCTCCCCCAAGACATCTCGGATCACGACAGGACCGCCCTGTACACTCGTCACTGCTTCCCCGACATCGAAATGATCGTTCAGCGTGTCGAAGAGATCCGCACTACCCCAGCCGGGCGTGGTCTCTCGCACGTCTATGTCATGACGAACGCGTCGCCGTCGTGGGTGTCGAAGCTCAAGGCTGCACTGAGGGAAAAGCACGGCTGGGCGAACATTGCGAGCAGCAGGGACATGTTCCTGACCCCGGAGCAGAAGTATGTCGCACAGGCGGTCGACATGCTCATCGCCCAACGAGCGCAGGTCTTCATCGGAAACGGGGTACGTACTTTACCTACACACTCATCCCTGGGACGCGTGTCGCTGATCAGGTCGCTGTCGTGCAATTGTAGTTCTCCACGCTAAGCGGGATGGTCGTGATGCTCCGGATGGCGAACGAGGTACCTCCGCATGCCACCCGGCATTGGTGAAACGTCAGTGTTCTGCTTGCGAAGTTCCCTCCCTGTGGAACTCTCCAGATGATGTGCGCCAGGGACTGCAAATCCCGAGGCCATTCCTTCCGATGCAACACGCACGGGCGTTCCACAGACCGGCATGCAGTGGTTCCCAAGACTCGTCGCGGCTACTACTGTAGTACTAGACGCTGCTCAGCGGCAGTTTTACGGTTCCTCTGGCCCGATGAGGCCCACAGGGCTTACCAGCTCAAACTCACAGACGCGGCAGGAGGTCAGAAGTCGGAGTGTTGCCCAGCTGAAGATGGGTAGCGGCGCATCCACAAGCTACTATGGGGGTCTAGATTGGCACTAATTCCCATGCACATACCGAATCGTTGTTCTGCTGCTGCACAAACGGGTCTGCATGTCATGGGTACTTGCGATTCGGAACGCGAATCCCGCATCGTCTCGACTCCTAAATGCTCATCATGATGAATGTGGCTTCATGCAACACTTGTTGTATACAGTGACACTACTTCCTCGCCATTGATCAGGCCTGTAGCTGGCTCCAGGCCTGAAGTGGGTGTCAGCATACGCAAACTAACACGCCCTCTCGCCATCCAACTATCTACAGTGCACGGCGGCTTACTGTCTCGCACGCCGGGCTCACTCGGTAGGTCGGGTGACAAAGTTGGTGAACCTGCGATGGCGTGCTTTCGAGTGACTGTGGGACCGCTTACCAAGCTGCGCTCTCCTTGCCTTAGGCATCTGTTCCCGCAATCGGCTTCACACTGGAGGAGGATTACATATCGTGGACGTTGACATCATATAAGTAGTAGCTCGGGAAAGCGTCCCAGAGCCTCACATTCGTTCCCATCCTCTCATACTCCTGCGTGTCGGCACCCTTACCATCCAAATATTCCATACCAGCAGCGAATCAGTACACCATGACAGTCTCGACCGCCGACACCGTCACCGCGACGCTGCACTACTTCACGCCACCCGAGGACGGCTCCGCGCCGTACATCTACATCAACGCGGACACGAAGACGGGGCGGCGGCAGCGCAACTGGGAGACCGCGCCGCACGACGTCGAGATCGAGAACATCCGCGGCAAGGAGGATAGCGTATCGCTTGACACTACTGGCTTCCAGTACTTCCGCCGCGCGGCACAGCACAAGACGTTCGAAAACGACGAGGTCATCGAGAAGGAGTACTACCCGGAGTCCATCGAGCTCGTGAAGGAGCTCACCGGTGCTTCGCGCGCGGTCGTCTTCGACCACAGTGAGCGTTCACTCGTTCCTGGCACCGGCAAGCAGTGTGCTGACTGAGTGTCGCAGCTATCCGTCGTCGCCGCCCCGGCGAGATTGACGACACGCCTCAGAAGAGACAGCCTGTGCCCCAGGTGCACATCGACCAGACGCCGCAATCCGCTCGCGACCGTGTCTACCGCCACCTCCCCGCGGACGACGTGCCCAAGCTGCTCGCCGGCCGCTTCCAGATCATCAACCTCTGGCGGCCGATCTCGCACCCCGCGTACGACTGGCCGCTCGCGCTGTGCGACTGGCGCACGGTCGACCCCACCACTGACCTCGTGCCTACCGCACTGAAGTACCCCGACCGGGATGGGCAGACGTTCAGCGTGAAGTACAACCCGAACCACAAGTTCAAGTACTTGCGCGGCATGGAGCCGGAGGAGTGCGTGTTGATCAAGTGGTAAGTCGTGACGTTTGAGAGTACGGCGACTGCGAGAGACTGACCGCGATCGCTTCTGCAGCTACGACTCCCAGAACGACGGAAAGACCGCGACGTTCACCCCGCACACTGCGTTCGAGGACCCGACGACGCCTCCGGATGCGCCCCTGCGGGAGTCTATCGAGCTTCGTCTGCTCGTTTTCTACGAGTGAGCGATGTCACTCCTCCGAGATAAGATCCGACTTTGGGTGGACTTGTACTGTGTAATGCTTGGAATGCTCTGTTTTCGATACGATAGTAGATGTTATGAATACTTGTAGTATGCTGTACCGTAATGGATGCCTTCTTGCTCATGCTGCGCACCGTGTGCTTCAGTCTTCAGTCAAGCAGCCGGCGTCAGCCTTTCGTCGCTTGCCACAACCTGCAACTGCATACCTGATGTACCCGTTGACATTGTATAAGAAAATCCTTCGCTCTCTAAACGCACGTCGGCACAGGCCTTCTGCTGACGTACAAGTCCCATTCCGTCCCCAACAATCGCACCAGAGGAACTGTTTCGAGACTCGAGACGATGATCTTCAGGGGAACTCCAAGCAGCACATGGTGAGTTCTAGAGCTCTAGAAACAGCACACCTAGGCAGCACGATTGATATCATCAAGCATGCGGATGTGAAGAATATAGCAAAGAAGAGCAGCACGTTGCAGAGGATGGAGGATGTGCTTTGAAGGGCGCTTGTCTGGATTGTTCGATGTACTGAACACCATGGATTGGCCTGGATGATGTCATGATCGCCGCTGTGCCTACCGCCACAGTGTACCACCCCGTACAAAGGTTGAGCATGCACAAACCTGCATTTCATCTCAAACCTCGTCCGAGGACACCCGCAAAGAAAAGCCATGGCCCTCTCGAAGGTATGTCTTACGTTACAAGTCTCACAAATCTCGAGTGCTTGACACTCACGCACGCCACTCGTACAGCATCTCAACCCGGATCAGCTTATCCAGGCTGCCAAGGCAAGTCCAGTGATCGGAGGATGTTCGTGTGTGGCATCGGGGAACTGAAGAGAATGCACAGGATAACGGTGGTCATGGTCGCATTCATAGCTCGACGAATCACCACGCCGTTCACGCCTACGGCGCTCGGTATGGCACAGAACCAATTCCGAAGTACAAGTTACCCTCCAAGGTAGCGTCAGCAGTAGGGGCATTCTATGGCTCTTTTCTCATGTTGTATTTGAGGGAGTCGACGCGGAGACGGCATACCAAGTCATCCATGACGAGCTGTCCCTCGACGGCTCTCCTGCGCTCAACCTCGCGTCGTTCGTGCATACATGGATGCCCAAGGAGGCCAATCAGCTCATGATGGAGAACATCTCCAAGAATCTAATCGACCAAGACGAGTACCCGATGACTCGTACGTCCTCCTATCACTATTCTTCAGCACGTATTTAACCAACTGCCCCACAGAGGTCCTTCACACACGCTGCATCTCCATCCTCGCCGACCTCTGGCACGCGCCCTCGACCGAGCAGGCGATCGGCACCGCAACCACGGGTTCCTCCGAGGCCGTGCAGCTCGGCGGGCTCGCCATGAAGCGCATCTGGCAAGAGCGGCGCAAGGCCGCCGGTAAGTCCATTCACGAGCCCGGCCCGAACATCGTCATGGGTGCGAACGCGCAGGTCGCGCTCGAGAAGTTCGCGCGATACTTCGACGTCGAGGCGCGCCTCGTGCCCATCTCCGAGGAGAGCCACTACAGGCTCGACCCGAAGCGCGCGATGGAGTATGTGGACGAGAATACGATCGGGGTGTTTGTGATCCTCGGCAGTGAGTAATACTCGAACATGTCGCATGCTCGCCAATGACTTACATGCGGTGTAGGTACCTACACTGGGCACTACGAGCCCGTCAAAGAGATGGCCGCGCTCCTAGACGAGTACGAGAAGCGCACGGGCCACTGGGTGCCCATCCACGTCGACGCCGCGTCGGGCGGCTTCATCGCGCCCTTCGCCACCCCCAAGCTCGAATGGGACTTCCGCATCCCGCGCGTCGTCTCCATCAATGCCTCGGGGCACAAGTTCGGTCTCTCGTACGTCGGCGTCGGCTGGGTCGTCTGGCGTTCCAAAGAGTTCCTGCCCAAGGACTTGATCTTCGAGCTCCACTACCTCGGGTCGGTCGAGTACTCGTTCTCGCTCAACTTCTCGCGCCCGGCGCACCCTGTGATCGCGCAGTACTTCAACTTTGTGCATCTGGGGAAGGAGGGGTATAGGAACGTCGCGTTACAGGATCTGAAGAACGCGAGGCTGCTGAGTCGTGCGTTGGAGAAAACAGGGCTGTTCACAGTCTTGAGCGATATACACAGGCCGGCGGACAAGGTCGCCACCGCGCTGAAGTCGACTGTCGGATTTGACGAGGAGAACGTGGAGGTACGCTCACCGAATAAATACTATTGCAGCTTTTAGGTATTGATCGGCCGGCCACAGAACTATGTCCCAGGACTGCCTGTCGTGTCGTTCCGGTTCTCTGACGAGTTCAAGCAGAAGTACCCAGACGTCCAGCAGAAATGGGTACAGGTCCTGCTGCGCGCGAAGGGCTGGATCGTCCCGAACTACGAACTCGCGCCCAACCTGCAGAACGTCGAGATCCTGCGCGTCGTCGTTCGCGAGAACATGACCGCCGTCATGGTCGACAGACTCGTCGCCGATCTCGTACGTCTCCATTCCGAACTCTTGAGCGCTGGTCAAACTGATGTTCGGCGGAATGTAGCTTGAGGTGGTCGAGGGGCTGGCCAAGGAAGATACACCGATGCACGCGCTCACCGCGCTCCAGAGCCGCAAGACGGTCGAGCACCACCACGGGAGGCTGGAGGAAGGCTCGGGAAGCAAGCCGAGCGGAACCTACGCGAGGCAATGCTAGAGCCCAATCCCTTATCGAGGGGGAAAAGTGTTGGATATGCCGAGGACGGACAATTGCTAAGGGATGAAAGAAGGATCCGGTTTGTATAATACGGACAAGGACGCTGACAAAGCATATCTCAATGACGAGCCATCTTCGCGCTTCCACTGAGCAGTGTGGTTAGGCTCGCCGTGACGCACCGTGACTCGTCTGCTGCACTCTCATGGTGACCAGTGGCGAATCTCTCGTGGATTTCTGCGACTGACTCAACGGTTTTCTCAGCTGAGACGATCAAGGCTCCGGTCTCGGACTTACAAGCTGCTGACAGTGCCTGTAGAAGGAGGCGGGAGAAGCTGAGATACGACGTCTATGCGAAGGTACTTCTCGTGACCCAAGTAATAGACGCGTTTGCGTTCTCCACCACCCGGCGACTCTGTCAGTCAGGCAAGCGCTCGGCGATATGTCAAAGTACGCACGCTGACCCTGCATCGCTCGGCCTAGCTGTTGCCGGCGCCGAGAAGCTCCTGCTCGTATCTCACCCGAGCTATGTAGTCTGGTCGTGACCTTCGCGTCCAGCTTCAACAGAGCGCGATCGACGCAGCTAAACGAGCGGGGCTCAAGCACGCTCCTATATACCGTGACACCTCGCTTGCATTCGCGAGCGACAGCGTCGCGGACCTCATGCAGGCGCATCCGGACACGGAAAAGTACCACAGAAGAACGGAGTAACGTATACGAGCCTGAGGTAAGGGACGGCGTACAGCCAGAACATGACCTATCACTTCTGTTATTCGATGCGGCTGAGGGGAGGGCCGAAGTGGTGATTCCGCATAGCGACGGCGGTATCGCGCTCACCTCCAAGGAAGACCTCGACGAGGGAGCTGCGAAGATCATGGTGCAGGTAAGCTTTACACTCTGCTGAGCGCACCGTCAACTGTGACGAGGTACTGACATCACCTCCACAGGGAGGGTTCGGGAACGACACGTCTTGCTCTCGGGATCCCGCACGATCACTTTGAAGGAGGGCGCGATTGTTTACCCGCCGTGTTCGGACATTCGTCGTGATGGGAGATGTATACGTCAAGGCTGACCTGGGAGAGCGTGGGCGACTGGGGAAAGAGAGATGGCTGCGTAGTTGAGTGACGATGTGCAAGGCAACCGGACGAGCCTAGCGAAGCGGCCGTGGTCGATCTCCTGCAGGAGGTCTGGGGAAGAGAGCTGGAGCCGTTCGAGGAGACTCAGCCGAAGGAGATTATCAGGTTGTAGGGTCGACTGTATGACCTACGCACATATGTGGTGGGTGTACCCGAGATAGTACTTCAGCTAGCACTCCATATGCCATTGCTGTGGAATATCTATGAGACAACTCTTCCGCATTAGAGCGGTCAGCTTGAGCATTCGCCTTCGGGAGGTGGAGACTGCTTGGGCACGGACAAAGATACAAAGCAGTGGTCGGATGGTAACAAGATGAGAGACGACACCGTGACGGTCGTCTATACCTCCCGGATGAACCTCGTCAGACGACAGCCTAGCTTCCGCTCTTGCAGGCTCGGCGTGCTCGTGGTGGACCCGGCGACGAGCCATCGATGCATGCGCCCACTGCGCTTGGAGCCGCGGCTTGGGAATCTGAGCGCCTCGGCGGTGGAAGCACCGCAGCTCGGAAGGTGAGTGGGTGAATGTATGCGAGCGGAGGCCGTCGACGCGATGGTGTCTTATCAAGCATCTCTCGACTGCTTTCCCTTACTAACGGGACCTGCTGCCAAACCCTACCTCAATCCATGCGCAAGAGCCGAGCTCGGAGTCCGCGAGGTGCTGACTGAATCTGCGGACGCGCGCAGACGCTAGACTTCGAGCCAGTATAAGAGAGCTCAGGATGTCGGCTCGGTGCCAGACATTCCTCCTTCACCATATCTGCCCCAAGCGAGCCAACGATAGGATGACTAGATACGTGATTACCGGCGCGACTGGAGGTCTCGGAGCGAAGGTGCTCAAGCATCTCCTAAAGCTTGTCCCAGGTAAGCTACCTTCCTGCAGAAGGCAATGGACCAACTCACGCAGTCGGTTGCAGCATCTGACGTGGTAGCCTCCTTGTACAACCCGTCCGGGGCTACGCAGGAGATTAAGGACTCTGGCGTCGAGGTCCGTCGAGGTGACTACGCTGATCCGGCGTCGCTCGACGTAGCCTTCGCCGGCGCCGACAAGCTCCTGCTCGTCTCTCACCCGAGCTATGACCGCGTCTACCGCGTGCCCTTGCACAAGAACGCGATCGACGCAGCGAAACGCGCGGGGGTCAAGCACATCTACTACACATCGCTCGCGTTTGCGAGCGACAGCGTCGCGGACCTCATGCAGGCGCATCTGGACACGGAGAAGTACCTCGCGGAGAGCGGAGTGACGTACACGAGTCTCAGGGAAGGGACGTACAGCGAGAGTGTGATGTATTACTTCGGACTCTTCGACCCAGCCGAGGGGAGGGATGAGGTGGTGATTCCTCATAGCGACGGCGGGATCGCTCTTGTCTGCAGGGAGGACCTCGGTGAGGGCACAGCGAAGATCATGGTCAAGGTAAGCCTTACTGCTCAATGCGTCTTCGAGTACTGACATCACCTCCGTAGGGCGGGTTCGAGAACGAGATCATCTTGCTCTCGGGATCCCGTGCGATCACCATGAAGGAGGTCGCGAGTATCTACTCGTCCCTCCTTGGACGAGACATTCGCCTTGTCGTCGGCACGGAGGACGACTACGTGAAAGCCAACCTGGGAAAAAGTGGGCGATTGGGAGAAGAGGCGTGGCTACGGAGCTGGGCGACGGTCTACAAGGCTATGGCGCGAGGCGAGATGGCCGCGGTCGATCCACTGTTGCAGGAGGTTCTGGGGAGGAAGCTCAAGCCGTTCGAAGAGACTCTGAAGGAGAACCTTGGGTTGTAGGGTCGACTGAATGATGCACGCACCTATGTCGTTGAAGTACCTTGAAGAGTACAGGCTTCAGTCCGCCAAACTGTATGATATTGCCCTGAGTTATGTTTGCGACGACTGTTTTGCATTCGAGTGGTCGACTTGTTCAAAGAGCAAAGGCGTGTAGAATGCGTTGGCAGGGAGATCAGCAGAAATTGATGGTCGTATGAGTGCAAGACGAGAGACGTCTACGATAAACCTCGTCGAACGGCAGTTTAAGTACCACTGTCGCAAGCTCAAGGTGTTCCTGTTGTGTCTGGCCAGGAATGCCCGATACACACGCTCAATGCGCCCGGAGCTGGGGCTCAAAGCATTCGAGCACTTCGGCGGTGAAAGCAGCGCAGCTTGCAGGGCGAGGGAGCGAATGTCTGCGAGCGGACCTCAACTGGTTCCTTATCGAGGCGTGAAATTGACCGATAGACCGATTTGCGGACTATTGCTAAGGGTTTCCAACGAGGCTTGTGCCACAGGACAGTCGACACGACGCCGTGTTACCAAGCATGTCTCAACTACTTGCCGTTACTGCGGCTGAAGAAGGTCCATAGCGCTGTGGCGTATGGCTTCCTGGGCGGTTCTGTGAGCCGTACCCGGCCGTGAACCCTCCGCGAAGCCATTCGCCACAGGTCTGCGTCGTCTGAGGCTATCTTACTTGATCACACAAGAGGACCTGCTGCCAAATCCCATACATGCGCCACAGCCGAGCTCCGGAATCTGTGAGCTGCTGACTGACCCTGCAAATGCGCTCAGACGCTACTTCGAGCCAGTATAAGATGGCGCAAAATGTAGACTCAGTGTCAAGACATTTCTCCTTCACCATTTCTGTACCGCCAAGACGACGATAGGATGACTAGATACGTGATCACCGGCGCGACGGGAGGTCTCGGAGCGAAGGTACTCAAGCATCTCCTGAAACTTGTACCGGGTAGGCCATCCACCTGCGAATTCCGGCAGACATGCTGACCCCTGCGTGCAGCATCCGACATCGTGGTCTCCCTCTATAACCCATCCGGAGCTACGCAGGAGATCAAGAACTCCGGAGTCCAAATTCGTCGTGGCGATTACGGCGATCCCGCGTCTCTCGACGAAGCCTTCGCCGGCGGCGACAAACTTCTGCTCGTCTCCCACCCTAGCTATGACCGCGACTTCCGCGTTCCGCTCCACAAGAACGCAATCGACGCGGCCAAGCGCGCAGGGGTTCAGCACGTCTACTACACGTCGCTCGCATACGCGAGCGACAGCGTGGCAGATCTCATGCAGGCGCACCTCGATACGGAGAGATACCTCGAGGAAAGCGGGATGACGTACACGAACATCAGGGAAGGGACGTACAGCGAGAGCGTTATGTATTACTTCGGACTCTTCGACCCAGCCGAGGGGAGGGATGAGGTTATCATCCCGTACAGCGATGGCGGTATCGCGTTTGTCTGCAAGGACGATCTGGGGGAAGGCACGGCAAAGCTTATGACACAGGTCAGGTGCATTCATCCCCTTCTATCTCTGGCATTACACTCACAACTATGTTTTCAGAGCGGTTTCGAGAACGAGACCGTATTACTCTCGGGACCCCACGCTGTTACGATGAAGGAAGTGGCGGAGATCTACTCACGACTGCTTGGCCGGACCATTCGACTCGTCGTCTCCACGGAGGACGACTTCGTCAAGGCTAACCTTGGACGTCCCGGGCATCTTGGAGAAAAGGAGTGGCTGCGCAGTAGGGCCACTGTGTACAAGGCGATGGCGCGGGGCGAGATGGCCGCGGTAGATCCTGTCCTGTGGCGGCTCCTGGGGAGGGAGCCCAAGCCATTTGAGGACAGTTTACGAGAGTCGCTGAAGATATGAGCTTGAGCGTCGATCGATGCTATGCAGTATATCATCAGAAATACTTACCACCAAATCGCCTGCTTCTGTAGTACCTTGCTTGTTAGAAATGCGCGCGTGTCCATGCGGCCGGGAGAATACGTCGTTGAGCAACTTGATGATAGTGAGAGCAGCTACTGGATTGTCTGCAGATTTCGAAGTCACCGATGCTGCAGTGCTCCAGGTTGTTGACTACTCACCGTTGACCACTCTGGACTGGTCCATTGCAGAAGTACGTGACTGGAAGTCATTCATTACACCCTTTGCGGCGATCCCATTGGATGCAGAAGGAAGACGGCTCGTCGGTTCTCTAGCTGAATAGAAATCGGGAGTTTATTCCCGTCTAGCAGATAGCTACCGAGATGCACTTTGACAGCGCGGTTGGAGGTCTCACCACTGATGCTGACTTGACAGAGTAGCATGCCTTCGATGCGGAGATGTGCGTGCAGCACCCTACGAGATCATTCCTTATGAAGTCTGTTGAGTTTATTGACGTTTGAATGTGTGACTGTACTAGTCCTCTGAGGGCGAGCGTACCTTCCAATGCTTTCATGTCATGAGAACGTCCGGAACTCCTCGGAACACTCAACTTACGTGTTGTACTACTCAAGTCGCACTCGACCAACCAGCATGCGTTCTGAAATCAGCTCAGTCACATCAAAGCCTTGTGGATGAGGTACTGCTACTGAAGCTGGGTAAGAGCCGGTGTTGGGCGCAGTCAGAAGACTTGCAATCCAGAACGCCTTCCGAGTGCCGAGCGCCAGTCTTGGCCAATCATCCTAAATAAGGCAGGTGAGCAGGATCACCCCGACAAATTGCATTTTCCAGAGGCACACCGCCGCGGCGCATGTGTACGACGATGATCTTACGTCGTCCCCCTTGAGACTCCTCAGCTGCAGAAGTCAAGCTAAAAGCATCGTACCGTTGCTTAAAGGGATACCATCAGCCTGGCCCTACAAGCAGGGCCTTCCTGTGCCCCAGCTTCTCACTGCTCGCTCGAGAGATCATGCAAGACACTACCGACGCTCGCGATAAAATCGGCTCCAGCTCCCTTACCGTGGCTGAATCGTCCTACGAACTGCCCACCCTCAGGAACAATGGCACTGTTCAGGATGACTCTACCCGTGCCTCCTCCCCGGCTCGCTCTCATGCGTCCGGCTCGATGCTTCGGCGTGCCGAACCTCAAGAAGGGGCGAACATCCAGGAGCTCGCTCCTCTCGACCGAGGCATCCGTGCATGGACCTTCTGCGCATGTGGTTTCGTCGTCGAGATGATGGTGTGGGGATTTCTGTTCAGGTGAGCCAGGAAGGAGGTATAACTCGAGGTGACCGATCGTTCATCATGTGTCTTGCGTGCAGTTATGGTATCTTCCAAGGTAGGCCGGCGAGTACTGCCTCGAGGTTGGGAATAAGGACTCAGGAAACTCGCTCTCACAGAATACTACACGTCCCACCCACCCTTCAATTCATCGTCCCAAGTTGCAGTAGCAGCCGTTGGAACCGTGGGCCTTGGAATCCAGTACGGAGAGGTAGGAATGCTCAGCGCATTTCATGGTTGCCCATAACATTGAAATTGTGGCAAGGTCCTCTTCCTCTCCGTGCTCTTCCGGAGATATCCTGACTACATGCGGCCGGCGATGTGGTGCGCATTGGTGCTCTACTTCCTGTGCCTCCTGGGCTCGAGCTTCGCCACGAAGGTGAACGCTCGACATTACATTCGATGAAGTAGCTCAAGAGCTCACCCGTCCAACAGGTGTGGCAGTTGATCCTCCTACAAGGCGTAGGTCTTGGTTTTAGTGGCGGCTTCATGTACCTTCCGGTCATGATCCTTCTCCCTCAATGGTTCTCCGAGCGCCGTGGCCTCGCTGGTGGCATCATCTTCGCTGGTACTGGTGTTGGAGGTCCGCACTTCTGTTACTTCGGCGTGGCTCGGATCGAGTGTCTGATCTGCACACTCCACCGCTAGGTTTCGTGTTCCCGTTCATGCTGAACTCGCTCCTGGACAAGGTCGGGTTACGTTGGACTCTTCGCATCTGGGCCATCATGACGTGCGTGAGCACCGGCATCGCGTTCTTCGGGATCCGCCCGCGTGTCCCCGTGGCCAGGTACCACACCGGTCAAAGAAGACCCCTCGCACCTCGGATGGAATACTTCAAGAGCCCGCTGTTCCTGAGCTTCGTACGTCTTCCGATACCGTCATTTGACTATAAAATTGTGCTGAAACTCACCTCGACGACCGGTCCAGTCACTCACATGTCTGATCCAAGGTCTTTCGTACTTCCCGGTGTCGCTCTACATTGCATCCTTCACGCAGACAGTGTCCGACCCCCTCACGGCGACAATCGTTCTCTCGCTCTTCAACTCTGCAGGAGTCGTTGGCCAGGTTATACTGGGCTACCTGACGGACCGCTTCGCGTATCCTTGGGTCATGTTTTACAGCTCCATCGGCAGCGCGCTCGCGGCCTTCTTCCTCTGGGGCTTCGCGAGCGGTCCGGCACTGATATACCCGTTTGCGATCATCTTTGGCGCTCTGGTAAGCAGGCTGTTCACGAAAAGCAGGACAAAGCGCTGACCGTGACGAATTGCAGAGCGGCGGATTCTCATCAGTGTGGCCGAATGCAGCGGTCGACTGCGCGGGAAAGAAGCCAGAAAATGCGGACATCACCTATGCGGGTACAGCCATGTTCAAAGGCGTCTCGGCCGTCATCGGACCTATCGTCTCCGGCTTGCTTCTCGAGGCAGGAAAGTCGTCCACCATGGGCCACGGCTATGGACGCGCAGGGTACGGAGCTGTCGAGATCTTCGTGGGCTCGTGCGCGCTCGCTACAGGGGTCGGCAGCATCGTAGTGGCGGCAGCGAGGCAGCGTATTGCTTCATGAGCGACCACGATTTCAGGAGCGAAGCATCACAATGGGAGAAAAGGTCGGTACAGACACGAGACAGGATGAGCCCGTCGTACGTCGGGAGATATAAAGCCAACAAGGGTACACAGGGCAGGCAAGGATAGAGAGAAACATCGCAAACAAATAGAATAGACTCCAGGAGGCGCAGACTACATAGGGATACAAGAAGGTTAGCATGTGCGACAAAGACACAAACCGAGAATGTAGTAATAGATAGAATGTGGAACATCGTGACATCGTATGTGGCAAAATGAATGCGCAGGTCGATCCGGTGGTGCTTGACTTCCGTAGATTACAAAACCCCGTTTCCTTCCTCAAGGTTGGTAGCGAAGCGGCCCTGATTGTACCCGGTAGTGGTCCCTTCCCCACCTCCACCGCCAGGCGCGGCGTCCGTGTACGCCGAAATGTAGTCGAAGTCATCGTCATCCTGTCGGTAATGCGTGATTGGCCTCTGCTGCTGATCCTCCGCCGACTGGCGACTGTGCTCGCCGCCCGGTCCGCCACTTGCGGAGACAGACCTGGGTATGCCACCTGGCGCTTGGAGGTTCGCAGATGGGTAGGGAGATGGGTGCGGAGAGTTCGGAAGTGGCCGTTTCTTCACGTTCAGTGGGGTGATATCTGCTGGTCCGGGACTCTGTCTGCCATCCACGAGCGTCCCACTGGCGTTCCGGACAGGCCGCCTGAACGCCGCAGCGGAGATAGTGCGCGTGCCACCAGGCAGAGGAGAAGAGAACGACGCGTTTGAACCAGTGGTAGCAGGCAGGTTGTAGAGAGAGCCTGTAGGCGGTCCAGTCAACGGAGTCTCGAGAGGGGTTCGGTAGGGGGTCCCGGTAGACCCAGCAGTAGGCGCGGGTGAGATGCGCGGAAGGCTGCCAATGGACCGCTGCATCTGGTCGCTGCCTTCGTTGCTACCCGAGGGTGACGCTGGAGCAGGGATTACTTCTGGGACTGGCACCCTGGAGATGGGAGAACTCGCTGAGCGATCGCGCTGCCGGACGTACATACCCTCCAACTTGGGACTGGTAGCCTGCGAGCCAGGCCCCGAGTTGGGTGGCTCGAGCGATGGCCTCGGCGAAACGGCCTGTCGCTGGTAAGGCTGGCTGGAGTACTGGGGCCGTGTTCCCCACGGAGAAGCGGGCGCTTTGTCGCCAGGTGAGACAGGGGGAGAGGACATCATGAGCGCGTCGAGCTCGCGAGACACCTCGCGCGCTGCCGCAGCATTGAGGGAACGTTCGTCCAAGGGGTCCGCTGGCAGAGCGGGAGGCGAGGGTATACGATCTTGGGTCGGTGAAGATGGAGAGTGACCACGGTCATCCTGTACGGGAGGTGCTTCAATAGTAGGTGACGTAGGCTGCGATGAACGAGCGGCTGCACAAGATACCGATCAGCATCGAGACTGCAGTAAACTCCGTGCGTAAAAGTACCTTCAGGTGAGGATCGTCCTGGCTGGTTCGTGGCAGGGCTTTGGGCCCTCTGAGCAGCAGCTTCCTCTTCCGCGTGACGCTTTTGCATCTCCTGATCAACATCGCTCACCCCGCCAAACCTCACTCTTCTGTCCCCGCTGTCAGAGATCGACTCGTTCGACTCATTCCCATGAGTCGGGGACATATACGCCAAGCCCTCTTCTTCTTCCTCCGCTGTCGACTGCTGACGCGATCCACTTTGTTGCAGGTGCTCCTGCGCAGAAAGCCCATTCTGCACGGAGCTAGGTGGATTGGGCGGGGCCGCACCAGCGGGAAGTTGATTCCCATCCGAAGGAGTATACATAGGGGGAGGAGGCGAGTAGCGTTGAGGCCCAAAGTCGCCACCTTTGACGTCCTGCGGAGGCGGAACGGCTTGCGGCGCATTGAATCGGCTCGAACTAGCAGTGGGGGCTTGACCGGAGGAGCTACCGGAAGCGCCATCGATGCTGAATTGCTGACCAAGAGCATGCGCGACGCTGGTTGAGAACGACTCGTGGCTGCGATCGATGTCAAGCGAGGGAGGTCGGTCTCCATCCCTCAAGGGTGGAGGGTTGACGTACGGATTCGTCACTGACATACTGCTGCTGCCTGCAGCACCGGGAGGGGGGCGAGGACCCGCGGCCTTGACGGGGAACGTGGCGAACCGCCCTCCCCGGGGACTTGTCGCTTTGTCCTTCTCTCCGCTACTGAGGGTGCTCGCATGGGCAGGACCAGGCCCTCCTGAGTAGGTCCCGAACTCGCTGACTGGCGGAAGCTGGCTCTGAGGCGACTGCACCTGCTCTGCGCCCATGAACTGCTGGATGGAGAATCCGGACTCTTCCACTTGCGGGAGGCCGGGATACGCTCCAGGTGCGGGGGAGCCCGGACCAAAGCCTGACTGGCCGCCCGCGGAGATAGTAGAGAGCCGCCGCTGGGAGGGGGACGGTACGGGGGGCAACTCCGACCCAGGTAGCGGACGCATCGTGCGCTGCGAGGGGTTAGGATCCGGAGAGTACAGCACTTCCGCTACGGCACGGGCTGCTTCCGCTACTAGGAACTCCGTGCGGGCATGTCCGCTGTAGTACGGTCGAGGCAAGCCGGGTTGTGTAGGCTCCAGCGGGATTTCCTGCGCAGGTTCAGTATATGCGCATATATCGAGCTCCGACATGAACTCACGGATATGACGAGCTTCCCTAGTTCACCGACGATCTAGAGATAGAGCTCAGATCGACGATCGCATGTCTAAAGAGAGATGGACGTACTGCGCCCTTCTCGCAGCACTCCAGGAGGCCTCCGAACTTGAGCCCCATCCAGTTCCGAGCACTCATGCGTTTGAAGTCTCCCAGCTTGGCCTCTTCGTTCATGATGTCTGTATCCATCGCGCGAATCTCCTCCCTCAGCCTGTTCAACAGGTCTGTCTGCTGTTGAAGGTTCTTGTTCTCGGGATTCATCTTGCTCAGCTTTCGCTCGGCAGCTTCGGCGTCGTTGAAGACGGACTTGCGGCGACGCTTCATCTCGTCCAGGGCTTCCTCGCGAGACCGAACGGCCTTCATGTGCTCTCTTACGGCCACTTCATGGTTCGCGAAGGCGGCGAGGGCCGAGGAGAAGTGCAAGAGCAGGGTCGTCGACGCACTGAGTGTGTCCTAGTGTCTGTTGGGGTCATGTCCAGACAAGAAGATGAGCAGTTGCGTACTGTGAGGTCCTCTCCTTCGCCCAAACCCCAAGCCCGCAACGCCTCCGATGCGCGCTGAAAGTCCGCGCTCAGCCGCTGCAGCCTGTTTCTCGCTTAGGGTGGCGAACACGCTCCGTAGTCGTCAATTACGCACGAATTCAATATTGCCTTCTCCGCGGTGATGAGATCCTGCAACGCTCGCAGGTCTTGCTTCGCCGACAAGCCTGGGAGACCAGGCATGGTCGTGTTGTGCGCGATCTTCCTCGCCGCTGTTTTGAACATGTTGGATTGTCTTCAAGATGGTGGTATACCGTTAAGGTGAGAGCCCCAGCAGGGCAGCGAGGAGCACGAGACGAGCAGGCTGCTGCGCACGGTGGACGAGTGCTTCCGAGCACAGCGGGACGCGGAGGACCGAGGCAAGAGTGTATGCAGAGGGCCGGCGCGTGAGCGTCATCGTCATCGTGTCCATAAACAGCGCCGGCTACAGCGCCTCGATCATATCTACTCACCGCCATCCGCTCAGGCACGCGGCAACGGACAGGGTGTATATATACGAGCCACACCTAGCAACATGCGAGCATTCATTTTCGACGATGCAAGAGAGCATATGAGCCTACGCGTTTGCTACAAGCAATAGTGTACATGGATCATAAGCTACATGTGAACCTACTAAAACGAAATCATAATACAGTACGGTACCTTGCATCGAGAGCAGATGCCAAGAACAGCAAGAACATGGACGGACGCGAAACAGGACGATCATGCGAAAACGATAGGAAGTAGAACAACACACCTCGACACCATCCCCGGCGAGCAAGAGCCAGCTTGCTCACTCGTGTGACAGAACCCGCTCCTGGAGATCACCACATCCCGGGACCACCCCAGACAGTCCCGATCTGGTCCATTGCCAGGTCGCCCTGCACGAAACGGCGGGACTTGCCCTTGCCTTGCATGCCCGCACTCACAGTGACCCCCACGCATGTGATGTGTTCGCCGCGGTTCTCCGTCGAGCTCTCCGCTATGCTCTCGAGCCGCTTTGCGCCCTTCGAAGGCTTCTCCTTCGGCTTGTCCTTCCACAGACGGTGACGAAGGCTCTGCTTTGCGGCGGGTGGGTCCGGAAGGGGACGCTGTACCCCCTGTATAGCGTACCGCTCGTCGGCGACAGGATTCTGGACCAGTAGCCACTCCCGGCTCATCGTGGACGTGGGGGTCGCCACGAGCGGCGAGTCTTCCTCGGACTCTGACTCGGACTCCTCCGGGGAAGAAGGGAACACAAGCTCTGTGGGCACGTTCTCCCCAAGTTTCCTCCTCAGGCGGCGCATCTTCTCGCGACGCACTGCCGCGTCCGAAGGGATAGAGAAGGTAGGCGGATCCATTGAGGATGAGAGCTGGTCGAACGGGGGAGAGCCGGGGATGGTCTCCAGGCGTGGCTTGCGAGAGGAGCTGGGGGTGGAGAGCTTGAGCAGTGGCGGGCGCTGTGCCGGGTATGGACTGCGCCACGCCTGCTCGTTGTCGGCTACGGGACGAGCACTCGGGGCAGACCTGCTCGACGAGCTCGAGCCTCTCGAAGAGACAGAGATCGGGCTGCTCGCTCGGAGCGCGTCAAGGTCGACCTTGGGGACCGACTTGCTGCGGCCATGAGTCCTGAACGGATTCCTGCTCGACGTCGGGGTCTTTGGTCGAGGGCCAGGGTGTTCGTCGGGTAGCTTCGGCACCGATACTGCGTTCACCTTGTGAGCTGAGACACCAATCCGGGGGACCATGAACCACGTACCTCTGTATGTGGAATCGATGACGTGGGGAGTGCTGCCGAGGACCTGTCCCAACTTGTTATTCGAGCGGATGAGCTTCGCTCGCTGCTCTGGCGTCAACTCGTTGCGCGTCGGCGGGGGAGGAGGGAAGCGAATGACAGCAGCTGCGGCCATATCTAATGGGTCGATGTACGGAGCAGAGAGGGAAGAAGCAGCGCAAGGACACAGATACAAGTACGCCGAAGAGACGAGGGGAGGCAGTCCGGAGCAGACACAAGGTAGGTCCCTATGCAAGACCACTGGGGCCGTTGCGGGCGTCGAGCGGGCGATGGTGGTAACCGCAGCGGGGAATGGTGCGCTCATATACTACTTGCGCCGCCGTAAGAGCTTCGAGTGCAACACAAAAGGCCCGTAGGTGCGTGCACAGGTTACCTAACGCAGCCCGGCGCACACAAAAGCGCACCTCTCATGAGTGCATCTGAAATGGAGGCGATCAGACGAGTATAAGTGCGCATCCGTCATGGGAAGCGGCCTGGCTAGACACGGCCGTCGCAAGACAATAGTGAGCCGGCGCCTCCCGTCTCAAATTGAATGCGTGCGGTGCGCACGGCGCATGGGATAGCGCAGTGTTTTTGCAAGGTAGTTCCAAGTCTTTCACAGTACGGCAAGTGCAAGACAATAAAGTTGGCGATGACGGGAGCAAGAGCGGGGATCGATGGTAATCAACCGAGATACCCGCCGGCAGTCCCGTTCCTCTGAATCAATCGAAGACAGGATCGCTCTTAAGTAGGTGAAAAGAAAGACGCACGACTTCGCACGACGGTACGTGAAGACTCCGCAATGCAGGACAATGTCTATAGAGGAGCACACTGAGCTGCGGGGACATCATGCAGGTGAGGAGGCTAGCTGGTGCCGCCTAGAAATGAACGGTACAGCATTGCATGCTGTAGGACCCGCAAGTCTTGTTACAAGAATGCGTGTTCATGCTGTGGGACTGGAAGACGTGAGGAGTGAGCACCAGCCAAGCAGAAAAAGGAGTAGCCAGGTCGTGGTCGTGGTCGACGAGTAAAGAAGAGCGCTCACCGTGACTGTGCCTTCATACTTAGACGCCTGCAACTGGCTGGTGGAGGAAAGGCCGAGGAAGGAACATAGCGCATATTGATAATTGAGTCCTGATGCCATAGAGATGCTGCATAATACATGATGTGGGGTGCGCAATAACACACAACGTACACTGACAATATAATAGGATGAGCCCTAGACAGGCTAGATGTCACCTCCAAAAGCCCTCCCACCGACCGCCTAGGCGGCGCCCTACACACTAGTCAAGGCAGCAACCATCGAGGATGTGCGATCATTTGCAGCATTCGCCCGCCCAACATGCCAGAGACAGCAAGGCAAAGTGGGCGGCACCTAGCACGAGGGTCGCACCGAGACTTTCAAACCAGGTGTCCATGACGGCGAGCGCGAGGGCTGCCCCGGTCACGACAGGCTGCGGACGGGTATTGGGGCATAATCGAGACAAGGTCATCACCTACCCGAAGTTGACGAGCGGTCAACGAACGGAAAGACCTTCAACCACGGTAGAGAATTTGGCGATAGAGACGCAGCACTCACCTTGACGGCCAGGATGGAGGACTTCAGCGTTCGTACCCAGATGCTTCTGGGCAAACGCGCTGGTATTCGATGCGCCCAGTCCTTCATCCTCTGCGCCCATCCCTGAGGTGTAGCAGGATACGTCGGCTCTGGGAGGCCGAGGAATGGTGTCTTCTCCTCTTCACTCGTAACGTCATCATCGTCCTCCACTTCTTCGACGTTGGAATCACTGTGCTCTTGCGCGGCCGTAGTAAAACCCGAACGTGTCCTTTCAGGGCTAATCCTTGCCTGTGGACGTGCTAGTGCAACGACAGAAGTTCGGGAGTCCGAGCGCGAGACCGAAGTCAGAGGTTTGAGCTGGAGATTATGATCGACATGAATCATGGTGAGCGGTGGATCTGCCATAGTGATACTCACTCCGCCTTCCTTGATCGCGTTCAGTACACGTTCGGCGGACATCCTCACTGCAGGTTTCACGTGGAGCAGGTTTTCCAGAAGATATAGGTATGCCCGCGGCAATCTTCGCGACTCGAAAGCAGCAACCATCGCTGATGATGACTTGAACCCGGGGTATCCTAGGATCTCTGCTTCGAGCCTGTCCGCGAACTCCTTGCCATCTTTCGGTCTACTTGGGTCTTCGCAGTCTGACGTGTGTCGGAAAGGCAGGCGGAAGAAGAGCAGCTTGTGCAGGATCATGCCAAGCGACCACATGTCGGCTTTGGAATCGACCTGCAGAAGTTTACCCGTGGTCGGGTCTGGAAGTGATTCGGGTGCTGCATACTCGAGGCTAGCAGCCGATGTCAGCATGGCTCACCGGGCTCGGATGCTCTCATACGTACGTGCCAGTGTTCCCAGAACGTGTCCTGGCATTCAGCATGTCTTGTGACGTCCCGAAATCCGAAAGCATTGCTCGAGGTCTTCCCTCTTAAAGATCAGCGAAGCTCTCCAGTGTGGTGACATAGGGAACTCACATGAGTCTTCCTTCGTCCCACGTCAAGAGCACATTGCCCGGCTTGAGGTCGAGGTGCAGTATCGACATGTCATGCTGCAGGGAACGTTAGATCGGGAGTACAGGTCACGGATGGCACAGAACTCACGAGGAAAGCCAGGCCAGAAACAACGTCGCCGAACAGACCCTGGACTTCCTCCGCACTGAGAAGATGTACCGCTTTCCAGTCTGCCGGGGCTTTCCTTGCATCTCGGGTTTGCGTGCCGTTCCCATTGAGCCCCAGCTCGCGACGTAGACGTTCACGTTCTTCGGGCGGCGCTCGCTGCAACGCACGAAACGCACGAATGCGAGCACTTCGAGAGTATGCCTGATCGGGAGTGGTCGGTACTGGGGAAGGGGAGGAAGGAGACTGGCTGCTGTTCGAGGCGGGTGCGGACGCGCGAATATGTGGGTTGGGTGCGCGCCGACCGAGACGCACATCAATGAAGTCATCCAGACTCCCGCCTTCCGCCCATTGCATCAGGATGCTGGTGGGACTTCAGCGATGCTGCCGATGCAGAGACGGCGGGGTGTTGCTTACTGTAGCGTAGGCACCCGGGGGCCAAAAGAAGAGAATTGAGATGATTCCAGCCAGGCATGGTGGTAGGTAATGATGTTCGGGTGATGCAATTTCTCGAGCAGACGGACCTGGCGGGTATGAGGTCATTGAGAGAGGCTCAAGTCGAGCAACCACAGAAGATACATACCTCACGAAGGGTATTGAGTAAATAGGAATGAGACTGTCCCACAGCGACCTTCTTGACAGCAAAGTAGCCTATTGTCACGAGCGTCAAGAACCATCGGAATCACAGCATATGTCCCGACACATACCGAGGGGATTGCCGTCCAGGACGTGCTTGAGGAACACTCGTGAGCACAAACGCCATCCGTCAGGAACCAACAAGAGCTCACCTGGCAAAGGTATACGCTACCGTTAGCACCCATACCAAGCCTGCACACTTCCTGAAAGAACGCCTTGAAGTATCCCTCCGCCATGTTATCCGCACGGAACGCGCTAGGTCCCGCAGCGGGTCCGTCAGGAGCATGCACACTTTCCGGACTTGCAGGCCTAGACGATTCGTTGGCTACCTCCAGGAGCTGGAAGTAGTTAGGAGCTCTGTCCGAGCTACGCTCGATGTCTTCGACATCGCTATCCAAGGAATCATCCTCTTCGCCTCTCCCGAGGCGATCGCTGCCGGACAAGGCACGGTGACAATACGGACAGCGTCCGCCGTGTGTCAGGGAGCGCGTAGAGGACCTAGAATGTGTTTGTATTGAGAGAGCATGAGACGTTGGGTTGTACAGGACGACTTGATTCGAGACGTGAAGGATCGGCTGCCATTCAGGATCTACCGGACCCAACGCGACGAGGGCACCAGAGGGCGAGGGTGGGTCCATCTCATCCAACATGTCAAGAAGGAATTAAGCAAGGCGGGAAGCAGGAAGTTGGTGGGAAGCGGACATGGTGGTCGTGCGCAAGGAGAGGTCGAGGTGTGCCCAGGTGTTTACTTACGTTCGATCGCCGCCACAGCGTCTAGCGCCCATAGAATGCTCTCGCTGGAGCCGCTCACCGCACTCACGTTGAACTTACATCACTGCTAAACGCATTTTACACAACGTTTCCTTAAGCAGTCTGGTGAAAGAATGTGATTTGGGGGGAATGCAACGTAAACAGGCGTCTAATGAAGGGTACAGCTATGCAAGGCCGACTGCAACGCTG
Organism: Trametes cingulata; assembly: GCA_022385765.1. Taxonomy (NCBI): domain Eukaryota; kingdom Fungi; phylum Basidiomycota; class Agaricomycetes; order Polyporales; family Polyporaceae; genus Trametes; species Trametes cingulata. Next base: position 956,208 of record MU277983.1, on the reverse strand, counting down.
TCCTCCATTGCGAAGGAGTCCTGCGCACGGGGAGACGGAGCTGCTTTCGTGCTCGTCTCCGACAGCTTCGGCAGAGCGACGATGCGCTCCCTGAGTTCCTCCATGAATATGCCCTCGTACACGTTGACCTCTGCGCCAGCGATGTCGTATCCCGGGATGATAGCCGGAGGGGTAACTGGACCATCGCTGTCGTCGTCCTCGTCGCTGTCCCAATCGTCGCTGTCGTCGCTGCTGATGCTCGATGCAGACGACGACCGTGAGCACACAGGCGACTCATTGAGGTCAGTATCGACGCCGAATGAGCGGACGATTGCGTCGATCGACTTGAAGTCCAAGTCAAGCGGCTGCTCGATGGGCTTGACGGGCGTGCAGTTCCGGTCAGCGGAGGGGAAGATATAGAACTCGTCGATGTCCTTGATGAGTTCTTCCTCCTCGACGACACAGAGGGGGAACTCGACGTCGTTGATATCCTCCGACTCGTCTGCCTGGTCGGTGGGGACGCGGCTCGGGCGGAAGAACGAGTGGAGGTCGAGAATGGCGGCGCGAAGCTCCGGGAGGTTGATGCGTCCCATAGGGTTCAGGACGAACATCTTCCGGAGGATGTCATTCGCACCCTCGGAGATATCGAACTTGTCGAGAAGGAACTCGGGGTCATGGAGGTAGTCACTAAAGTCATCGTCGGCAGTCGTCGCCTTCGTCCAAGGATACGACGCCGTGATTAGGTTGACCAGGACCACCCCCAGAGCCCAGATATCATGGTGGATATTGGAGTACGGCCTACGACCAATATCATCACCAAGACATTCTGATAGTACGTGAGTATCGATCCGATAAGACGAGCGACAAGTACGACATACCTGGACTCATGTAGTTCAAGGTACCAGACCCGAACTCGCGGCTGATCCAGCGACACTCGCCCATTCCAAAGTCACAGAGGTAGACTTCGGAACCATCCTTATTACAGAGGATGTTCTGGGGCTTCAAATCACGATGGTACACGTTCGCAGCATGGCATGCTTGGACTGCATCCAGGATCTGAACGAACGTAGACCGGACGAGCTCGTCGTTGTTTTGATAGACGCGCTCGTTCCAGATCTTCGTGAAGAGGTCGCCGCCAGGGCAGAGTTCGAGCACTAGGAAGTAGTAGTCTTCGTCTTCAAAGGCGTCCTCCATAGTGATCACGTTCGGGTGATCGGACATGACATTATGGAGGTCGATCTCAAGGCAGCTCTGGACTGAGCTGCTCTTGGGGATGACTTTGATCGCGCGGTCGCTTCTGCGGTCGCGGCCACATGAGGACGAAGGGGCGAACATGTTGATGGCTCGGTAGACGACGCCGTGGTTGCCGACGTGAATACGCTCGACGAGCTTGTACTGCTCGACGACATGGCCGATCAACTCAGAGATAGCGACATGGACAGACATTGCGTCAAGCAAGACTGAGCGATGCAAGGATGGTGATGAAGCAGGAGGGTGAGTTCGCCAGGAACTTGGAGTGTTTGATGAGCACTGAGCTACAGCAAGCCCCTCCTTATATGCCTTGAATACTCATATCCGCGCAGGCCGCCAGAAAGCCAGGTGAGTCCAGACCCCGGTGGGAGCACCGCACGAAGGACGCGCCGATCTGCGATTGCGATGTCGACTGGCATGCGCTCCAGCTCATGTCGGGGGAGACGCGTAGTCTGTACTCTGATCAGACTCAGTATCCTGATACGCCCTCTACTGGAGTGCGAGACCATATGCACACGGCTGTATAGACCGGTGGGGACTCACCGGTCGCAACTGGATTGCTGTCGAATCCGTGCCAGATTTCTCGAGACGTCAAAGCAGAGGACCTGGAGCTCGGGAGGCGCATACACACCCTGCTGTAAGCGGCACGATATCTGCAGATATCAGGCTAGAATGAAACGCCCATCCGCAAGACCTGGTGCCAAGAGTCGAAGTTCCACTAAAGACTGCTCGAGTGGTAGTCTAGGTACGTCCGAAGTCAGGATGTGGGCCTTGACTTCAGGGAATGGTGAGCGAGCGAGTGTTGATGGAGCATATCTGCCAAAGCAACGACATCGCGCTGAAAATACATAAGAGCTCATTTGGACAGTGGCTCGAGATGTGGAGGAGGGACGTCGTGGGTGAACGAGACAAACCTCCAGCAAGCGTTCGAAGACATCGTGGTCGAGAGACAAGAATGCCCGCGCAGGCGCTTACACACAAATCATATCTGCCAGGGTCACTGGCAAGCGTTGTTTTCACACTTTATCGCGTTCGGCAGCGGCAGTGTGTACCCCCTCCAGCCCTACCTGCGAATGTACTTGTAGAGAGGCCATAGCAACGTATCTGTATACCACCGACCGAGAACCTTGACGGACGTTCACGCAGTAGATGAAAATGATGTCTTTAACATTATCGCACTTGGGTAAACAATAGTGGTATAAGGATATGTTACAACATGATACACCCGGGTGCTCAGCAACGTCCGTTCGAATGTTCCACCTTGCCAGCAAAAGAGAAAGAGCGTGCTCCGGTCCCTCCGGTACCTGCGTCAGGCGGCATCGGTAGAGAGGACCGATTGAACAGCTACACTCAGGCTCATCCTACTACCTACAGCATTCTGGCGCTGAATGGAGTCCTTCCCGTGACAGAGCATAGGGCCGTCGAGGACCAGGGGCTCCATTGGCTCGGTGGTGACGACGTACGGCGGATCCTGAGCGTGGGTCTCCGGGGTGATGAGAAGATTGCTGTCGGCTGAGGAACCACTCGAGGAAGTGGGCGGAGGGACTTGGGCACGGCGGGTCGCGGGCCGACGGATTGGGAACTCGTCCGAGGACATGGTACGCGGCGGCGGGCGGAGCACAGAGGCCGGTTGCGGAACGCCAAGGGAGCGGGGAAGAACGAGGCGGCCCTCCTCCGCGATCTCCAAGAGATGGGTGCCGACTGCGGGAATGTTGCTCTCGGACTCGTCTGAGTCGTCCGAATCATCCTCCAGAGAATTGGAGCTTTCGGAGCTCGTCCACGAGTCGAGGCCGCCGCCCTCCGAATCGGAGCTGCAAACCTCCTCGGAAGTGCGCCGCGATGCCGGAAAGGGGGAGTACCACTTCCACATGTACTTGACGTCGGCGTTCGAAGCGTTCAGCTCCTCCTCGGTCATGAAGAAGGTGTCGAGGTTGCGGATCTCCCTGCGGATCTCGGCAAGCGAGAGAGCGTCGCTGGGAATGATTGTGAAGATCCGACGCAGGATGCTGTTGAGGCCCTTCGACATAGGGAAGATGTTCAGCAGCCAGTCTTCCTCCTCCAGGAAACTCTTGAAGCGTTCGTCATCGAGGGTCGCCTTCTCCCAGGCTATGTGCCCCGTGACCATATTGAGGAGGATGACACCAAGAGCCCAGATGTCGCTGCGAGCGGTGTCGTAGGGATAGAGTTCGTCATCGCAGTCGATGCACTCTGGCGATTCGCGGATCAGCGATGTACGGCTTTCACAGGGTCTGTAGAAGGCATACCTGGGCTCATATAGTACCGGCTTCCGGTGTTGAAAGCGTTGCTTTGTTTCGACCTAGTCGCCAAGCCGAAGTCTCCGATGCAGATCCGGGTGAGGTCCGCATCGCAGAGGATGTTCTCCGGCTTCAGATCGCGATGGTAGATGCCCGACTGATGAGAAGCCTCGACACCGTCAATGATCTGAAGGAAGACGTTCTTGATGAGAGCGTCGTTCCGACAGAAGCTGCGCTTTCTGTAGATATGGCGTGCGAGGTCTCCACCGTCCAGGAGGTCCATGACGAAGAAGCAGTACCCCCCGCTCTGGAAGACGTCGTGCAGCGTGACGATGTTCGGATGCGCTGAGACGCTCCCGTGCAGGGTAATCTCTCGCCTGTAGGTACTCTTGGAGGTCTTGGGAACGACCTTGAACGCCCTGGTGACGTGTTCGCCAGACACCGGGAGTCGTTCGCGACCACGATAGACGGCACCGTAGGAGCCTGCGCCTAGACGGTTGAAGAGGTAGTAGCGACCCTCGGCGAAGTTCTGCATCTTCAGGTTGGGGATGAGTTGAGAGACTGGAGACATTGTTGTGTAGTTCGTAGTGCTCGCCAGGAGAACGTACGGGGTCGAGGAAGGAGAAGTTGAGCTTATAGTGGGACGTACGCATCTCTTTTATGCCCCGAGGAGCACATCCGCTCTTGACCTGTAGCGGACTGCAATGACGACAGAGTGCCAGAATGTGCGAACTCCATGGACTAGGCCCTGCGCGGTCCCGACTGTAATACGTTCCAGCGCATGGTACGCTCGGATCGATTACAATCCAGCAGAACCGACTCGCTGTGTCGGTCGGGTTCGCAATCCTGGGCGGGATCACCGAGGCTCCTTACTCGTTTCCGAACCGCACTTATCGGTTCAAAGACGTCTTCCGGTCACCATAGCTCCGCAGGGCAATCCGCCCTACGACTAACGCATCGGACTGTATGCCGAAAGTGAATTATCACAAGTGAGAGGTACAGCCTATCCGACTCATCTGTGTCCGTCCTCATTTGGACTGCTGGGCCAGGATAGTGTCCTCCAGCGTGTTCTTAATCCCGGTAGTCCAGACCCCGAGCTCCTTCTCGAGGCGGACTATCGCGTCCCGCACATCCCTCCCGACATGTCCGCCGTCGTTCGCTTTTCCGAAGCCGACGAGAAGTTCCTCATGTGCGCGGACCAGCGACTCGTAGGCGAGCTTCAACCGAGGGGGGCCAGACGGCGGGAACTTTGCGGCCTGGGGTGGGTCCGTCGGTGGAGCAGGCTCGTCGACCGCAAGCAGTTTGCCAAGCTCTCCGAGGGCGACCGCCCGAACGGGGTGGCCCTTAGGAAGTAGGCCCTGCAGACCAGCGCTATACTTTGCCGCGGTGCGGATCACCTCGTCTAGGCTCTCCTGCGAGAGCGAGGAAGGGAGAGACGCGATTAGAAGCTCCTGGTGCAAGTGCGTCATCGCAAGCAGGGGATGCGAGGAGGGCGTGAGGCCGGCGGAGGTAAGGATGGGGACGATATTGGCAGTGAGCTGCTTCGCCTTCGCGGGATCTGCCAGAGTTGTTAGAAACATAGGTCCCTTGCGGCTGCAGTTATACTTACCTCTGAATTGCAGCGAGGTCGCCTTGTCGAGCGCTTCTTGGCCAACACGGACGGCATCTAGGACGGCGTCGACGTTCGTCACAACAGCCTTACACTTCACGCATCGAGATAGGTTGTCCTCTAGTATACGGATAGTTGATACAACGACCTCGCAGACGATGGCTTCGACACACCTTCTGTAGGTAGGGGGCAGGTGCCGCCGCATCCCTTAGGACACCAGAGCGCTTCCCGTGGGTCCACCGGCAACGCCCTGATGCAGAGCTTGCATAGACATGTGAAGTTGTAAGTCTCCTTCAACTCTTTGTGCCGGAGCCGCTTCGGCAGCGTCGTGTCGACATACGCGATCCGGACCTGGCGAGATGTACACTAGTAAATATCAGTGAATCACCAAAAATAGAGGTCGGCTATCCCACCTCTTTCCCTGCCGCTATGTCCCTGAGCGCGATGAGGTTCAGGAGAGGCTCCCTGCTGGTCGGAGTACCGGATGCTCTTGGAAAGACGATCACGGCGTTTGGATCGCATGAATGGTTAGCGAACGCGACAGTCGGGGCTATACAGATGCCGATCGGAGTCAGGGAGAAGGACGTGAGGGTAAAGGTATTTGTGGTGAACTGCAAGCGGGTGAGCCGAGGGTGCCCTATGTTTGGGCGGGATTATGGCACTTACGCGGGAGATGAGGTCTACTAGATCACCGGCGGACCGGAGGCCGAAGGGCTCTAGCTCGCCAGGAGAGCTGACGCCCAAGTAGCGAACGACCGAATGGGCCAGATGAGTGTGTGATTCGAAGGAGGAGGGTTGCAGGGACGATCTATCTGAGAGATAGTCAGCCGATTGGTCTTCGCAGTACTGTCCTCTCGGATCCGATACGACCGAGCCCTGAACTTACTTGACTGCATCATGCGGATCTCTTTCGCCTACGGGACCCATCAGCGCCCACTTCGACCCCGCTAGTGATGATCACGCGGAGGGCACACATACCCAGTTGCTATCGAGGCCCTCCTTCTGAGAACCCCACAGGATCCTGCCGAGGCAGCGGACTGCATCGCCTGGGACCGAAACTTCCTGGGAAGGGGCAGACGCTGCCCATTTCTGGAGCGCGCTGCATTCGTGCTTATGCCACGCCCAATCCCTGTTTTGGCATGCCTGCATACCGGCCGGCACATCTATCAGTCGACGGCAGCCGACATGAGGGCGGAAAGCGTACCTGGTTGCAGTAATATACGGTCTTGCACCTCGGGCAGCGTTTCAGCCCTGCTTCTGTGGCGGGCGCGGCGCACGAGGAGCAGTACTGGTCCAGATACTGCGTCGAGAGGACACTGACGTGAGGTAAGACTGACATAATCACAGCCCCTGTAAGAGACACTATTAATGGTGGCACGTCTATCACAGTCGTATGAAGTGGACCCGCCTGCATGAAGGGCGGCCTTGGCGTAGATTCCGCGTCCATGTCTGGCGGACTCCCGGATCTCGAGCGAGGCGGGTAGCGATGTGTGGCAGCCATGCAGCGGCACAGGCCTCGTCTTTTCCCTTTCTGGCTGAGGCTGACTCTCCGGAGCTTTTCCGGTCGCAGTAGAGGACGTCGTTGTGGCAGCTTGATTTGGAGATTCTTCCTTTGCATGAGCATCATGACTTGAGGCGGCGTCCTCGAGTCGGGGTTTCTTGGCAGCATGTCCCTCCTCTTCGGGCGCGTGGGGGTGCTGCGGCGAGTCTATCTGCATCTCATCTTTACTGTCATTTACCGTTTCAACATCTGCCGTAGGTTCATGTGCTGGCGCAGGATTCGCAGGGGCTACCTCCGCACTTGCGAGTGAAGGTGCATCCGGCTTTACGAAGGAATGCAGTTCCTTCGCCTTGCGAGCAGATTTGAGCTTTCCGAAGGACATGACGGTGTGTTACACGGTGGTTACAACCTGTCCAGCTAAATGAGTCCGCACGAGGTCTTCGTGCCTCATCGATTTTGCTAGATTCAGCGAGATGACGCTTCTGTTTGTCTTTGTATGCCAAAGGCTTTCGATCCTAACAAGCGTACACAAACCTTTGGGACGCGGAGCGCATCAGCGACGCACCCTCGTACTCGATACCGGTCAAACACAGGTGCGGAAGCATGCGAAGACATGAGCTCCTGGACGTTCCACGAAGCAGCAGGAATCACATCCGTGGCCTACGTATCGAGATCAATGCTTGAGCGACAGCTTTCGAGAGCAGGGTATGTACAGCAGGTATTACTCCGGAGGCCAGAATCTATGAAGTCGAACTGGCATGCAAAGCGAACATTGAATGGTATAAATATGAGCAACATATACTTTGGCGCGTCGTGAGGGGTCGTGAGAGGTCGTAACAGCTCGTAAATGACGTTGCACGATGGATCACCGGGAGTATGTCGTCGGGACATCTACTAAACATTTCAGCACGGAGACCGAGGGTATAGATCCAACGTTTAGAGCTCACACAGACGCCGGTGGCAGATTCGTCCCTTCCAGCCTTCGTTGACGGTCATGACTGAGCGCCATTGCCGACGACGCTCTCGCTCTGTCCTCTTGGCCTCCCGGAAGCCTCGAACGCGCCCGAGGCGGACCGGGTAGCTATTGATGAATCGTCTTGCGAGTGCTGTCTGCTGAAGAAGTCGTCCTCTGCTTCGTATGGGGATGAGGCGGAGTTAATCTGTCGATAGGATGTCAGCATCCGGCGAGATGATGGAGAGATGCAGCGAAGGGCCGGAGATGGTTCATAGCGGCCATAAGAAACAGCGTGTTCGGATCACGACACTCACCCATTGCCCAAGCACCTCGGCGACTCTACTCGCCTCCTCCTGGGTGAAGTTCACGTCCGTGCCCTTCTCCGCGTGCAGCTTGAGCAGCTCGCTGAGCGTGCGCTTGCCACCGCCTCGGCCTAATGATATATTACGTCCTGGGGTGCCCTCGTTGTCCGCAGGACCGTGCCCGGGAAAGGAGACCGAGTTTCTTGGAGTGTTGGACTTGTGTGGATCGGCGTCGCTGCTCATGGAACGATCCCAGTCCTCGACGTCGGACGCGTTGGAGCCGAGAGACAGCTGGGACATGGAGTAGTCCACCGTGTGTTCCGTCGACATGAGAGCGAGGCTGTCCAAAGCCTAGTGGATCGGCGCAGAGCCTAAATGGTAGAAGATCGACCGCGTGTACGATGTATCGAGGCCAATGCAAGACGAGCACTCGGAGGGTGGCGCGAGGGACGCGGTGGTCGAAGAGGCAGCAGACTGAGCTTGGGTGAGCGGAGCGAGTGGACTGCCCAAATGAGGGCGGCACGTGCCCAGCCTGGGAGCGTCAACAACAGCGCGTCCGCGCGTCCACTCCTCGTCCCGCCCGGGCTCTGCGCGTAGATCTTGCTTTCCTTCATCCACCGTCGCCGTCGCACACAGCGGAGATGGCTCAGCCTTTGCGCCTCGAGGCCGCCTGGGCTCTTACCTGGCTCGCCCAACGTCCGTTCCATGGGATACCGCCTCGGGCTGGACTTGTAGTGATCCGTCTAAAATGTCCGGTTTCATCGCTTCGGCTCGCCGTTGTATCTGGATAGCAAATCGACAGCCTGTCCAAGATCCAAGGAGATAGATTGCATGACGACAAAATTGCCTACCCTCACTGCTGGTGCGAATCACACGTCGATGCGCGACCACGCTGCTCAGCATATCCTCCCTGGCGAGACCACAAGACAGCTGACATTGGTGCTAATCGCGCTGATCAAGCAATTATTCGCTCGGTAAGTGCCTTCCAGTCTATCCGGAGCTCCGGACCCTTTGCCAGCCATTCACATACAGCGACGGCGTATTGGCCTAATTTATGCCATTGCGCCGCCCTGTGGCTCTTCATGCAATGCGACCTCGTGGTCACCGAGCATTGGAAGTATTCCTTGCCTCTGCACCACGTAAGCCTGAGGGAACGCATTCCCGGGGAAGTTGCGGTACTCATATCATCTTCACATGCGAGGGGGCGGAAAGGTCCATCAGTATCCCTGCCGAGTGCTCAGCAGGAGGGTTGTGTCGCAGCAGTCGGTGCGTCGGGACTCCGTTCGGTGGTTCCACCAGACGGTTTCCATCGCATCCATTAGCATGGACACACGATGGTTTGATGAAGCACAATGTCGCCCTCGAACGTGCTGCGCGGACGGTCGCCTGGCTCTCGCGATGAATGTGCCAGTCTTCCCGTGCTCGCTCCCCGAATTTGAGTGGGAAATGAATATATGGACCATTCACGAGATCATCGACCGTCTGCTCGCGAGCTTATTTAACCATATTTCCGCCGAACGGGGAGGGAGATCGTCCCAATCTCTGGCCGCACTGACTTTGACGTCGAATGACAGGGCTGGTTTATCGTGCGCCGTGAGAGTGCCAGAATAAGCTCTCCGGCAACGCCCGGCGCGGGACGGGATCTGGTGCACTGCGCCTGTGCGTGCGCCGACGAAAGAGCTCATATGCGGTATTTCCACCCAAGGACCACCCTACATACGCGGGAGCTGTATGCCATCAGAGCCCGTTTGGGTGCCCAATAGTACCTTCGAAGAAGACAGGGACGCCGTGGAGGCATTAAGAAGCGAAGCAGGGCTGAGAAACGCCCTGCGGTGTCTGCCGCGCCATGTGAGTTCAAGTGACTTTTCGTCGCCCACGAACCGTGCCGAGATCAGACGAATGAACGTCAGAGTTCCCAATCATCGCCGTGGCGTTTCTCTATCTCCCTCGGGACGCTTATACCTTTTTCTACCCGCGAGTGCCTACGTCCTCACCAAGTCGTTCCCGATTAGGTCTCTCCATGGGGCTCGGACGGGCGACATGTCACCGCCCACCACGCTCTCCGCCCGGTCTCGTTCCCTTCAAACGGCCCACGGAACGTGCGTTACCGGACGCACGCGTGGCACTGAGAAACCCAGAACGTCCTGCGTAGCAGCGTGCCCGATTGATTGTCGACGTCCCCAGCTCGTGCAGGCCCGGAGCGGCCGAATTCGATTCGATTCGTTCACTGAAAGTCATGTCCGAGCAACCCACATTTGCACATTTGACACATTACGCGACGCGCGGCATGCTCTCTGGTTCCACCCCCCCTGCGCAGTGCGCGGGAGAAGGTGTTTCTGAACGTACTTAAGGAGAACGGGCGAGCAGATTCAGTCCGCAGGCCAACCCTTCCATCTGGCACTCCTTCTCAGCTCCCCTCGATCGCCCTGTCCTCGCGCTCCCGCTCTCCTTCTCCCCTTCTCGCCCAGACGATCCGCGCCTTCTGACCTACGCTCCAGACATGTTCAAGAACGGTCCCGAGTATGAGCAGAGGTGAGCCCCGCTCCCCGACGCCTCCGCTCGCTGTCGCGTGTGTCCTGGCGGAGCGTCGAGGACGTCGATAAGATGCGCCTCGCACATGCTCATAACACCCTATCAGGCTCACCCGCCCGTTTGTTCCCCCGACTATCACTCTAAAACAGCTCCACGATGCCGTTCCTAAGCATGTTCTCCAAAAGGACCCACTCCGGTCCACCGGCTACGTACTCCGCGACGTCTTCTTTTGCGTCCTCTTCTTCGTGTTTGGCGCCTCGATCGAGCCTATGGTCACCAGCTCCTTCTGGGGCCTGATTCCCCTCACGTCCACGTGGCATGTTTCGCTCGCCCGCACCACGTTATGGCTCGTGTACTGGTGGTGGCAGGGCATCGCCTTCGCCTCGTTTTTCTGTATCGGTGAGTCGTTTCAAACTACTGTAGACCTAAACGGGTGCTGATACACAGGCGTGGGAAACCGAATAGCGCACGAAGTAGGTGTAGTCACTTTGCCTTGGATTTGAGTTGTGGTCAGGCACGGAACCCTGTCGCTGACCTGCCTCCCCACAGCTCGGCCATGGGACTCTCTATCGCTCCTGGTGGGCTAACAATATCCTGGGCTTCCTGCTCGATACGGTGCGTGCATTCCCTCCTGCAGCGTGCCTGGGTGCGTCGTACTCATCGTCATGACGAGCAGTTCGTCCTCGCTCCGTTTTTCGCGTGGAAAGTCAGCCATAACGCACATCACGTGGGTGTCCGTCTAGGCTCCGACCTGCATCGGTGACGCTGAGGAATGCGCTTGGCAACAGAAAGCCGTGAATTCCATTGAGCGTGATGAGAACTACGTGCCGCACCTGCGCAGTCATTACAAGCTCCCGCCCAAAGAGCGGGCTACCACGGCCGACTACGCCGAAGTCCTGGAGGAAACGCCGCTATTCACGATGGTCAGGATGTTCGTTATGCAGGCGATGTGAGTTCGCCCTTTCTATACGCAATCGCTGCACGAGCTGCGAGCTAATGTTGGTTCAAGGGGATGGTGGCTATATTTGACGTGAGCACCGATGGCATACCGGATCTGATAGGCAACTCACCTGCCCGATAGGTGCAACATGCTGGGATCAAAGATGTATCCGAAGGGGACGAACCACTTCTCGCCTTATTCTGCTTTGTTTAAGAAGGAGCAGAGTGAGTACCTCCGAACGCGCGCTTCGTAGTGACGCCTCAGCGCGCTCATCCTCCGCTACTTCTCACAGGAATGGGAATTTTCATCTCGGACCTTGGACTCATCGGGATGATGTCGTTACTGTACCTCTTCGCCCGGTCTTACGGCTGGTCGGCATTGGTGAAGTACTACTTTGTACCCTACGTGGTAAGTTGTTTTCCCGTGCCGTGTCGCGTTCGAAACTAACTCCACTCTTCTGCAGCTATGCAACCACTGGTATGTGTCTGTGAATACTCAACGTTCGTTCTTCTAACCTAAACTGTTCTTCGCTGCGTGCATCCCATAGGATCGGTAAGTTCGAGTGTCGTCTCTGTTTCACGAGAACTTTGCATTGAGGGTCCTGTCCTTCACAGTGATGATTACATTCTTGCACCACTCCGATCCGACCATTCCGCACTATCGGAAAGAAGAGTGGTCGTTCCTGAGGGGCGCCGCCGCGACGGTGGACCGCCCAACGTTGGGATGGATAGGCCGCTTCTTCTTCCACAACGTGCGTCTACGTGACTGGACCATATCCTGACCGACGTCTGACTTGTGACGCGCGCCATGCCCACAGGTCGCGCACGACCACGTCGCCCATCACTTCTTCTCCCACGTCCCGTTCTGTAAGCTTCTCATCCTTTGACGGTCTGTGGATCTAAGCTCACATTGCTCGGGCCTGGTCAGATAACCAACCTGCTGTCACGGAAGCCATTAAGGGCGTTCTCGGTGAGAACTACAACTACGACTCCACGGTCAGTTTGGACAGGTCCGGCCTCGGAAGGGACCATTTCATTGATGGTTGCTTGACAGAATACGTTCTACGCGCTCTACCGTTCATTTACGGAGTGCGTGTTCATCGAAGAAGAGGGCTCGATCGTGTTTTACAAGAATAAGTACGGCATTGCCGTCCGGGACGTCGCTGAAGGCACGGTTGCTGCGATCAAGGAGGTTGGCTGGGCACAGGAGAAACAGGACGAGTTGTCGGAATCCGAGCGAGCGTCTCTGGCTTCAGCTTACGATTGACGCGACTGGGCCGCTCCTCATCGAACTTTCCTTTGAACGCTATGATAGATGCGCTGCGGACCACCTAGACACTTCGCATGTATTTTATGAGACATCACTATACTTCCCTTTATTCCTCAGAGTCAGTTACCACTGTGATGCTCGCTCCGGTGGCCAGGCTCGAGTGAGTGCCGCCGGCAAAGCATGAACCACGCCACAACCGGCACCGCCACCGGGAGTGACAGTGCCGCCGGGACGCCCCTCCGCCAGCTTCTCTCCTCGTCAGGTGACATGGCACTCACTCGAGTATGCACACGCAACCGGCCTTTTCTCCCTCTTTCTACGACGACGTTGACGATGCATGATGCAGGAAGGCCAGCTGACTTCTGGGCATCGGCCAGCAGTAGCTGGATCCACCTAGAATTTGTCCACAAGTGGTGCGAACATCGTCTCTTATTTCGACCATGAGCCATGGTCACAAGTGCGCCAGCGAACCACTTCGTATCCTCTTCTACGGGCCGCCCGTCGAGAGGAAGTGCTTGTGAGCTGGCCCCGTCATCACGCGGCGGGCGGGTATGCACTTCTTTCAGGGCCAGAGCATATGCTCTCTCCTCTTCCAATACGTCAGGACTCCGCCGACGTTCGCAGTTCCGCCGGACTTTCATTGCGTTGTTTCCCCGTTTGCTCTTTACCTCGGGGCCGTACTGTTCGCGTCGGGCCGACCGAGGGTATAAAGTGTTGCAGCATCGGCTCTGAGTGGTGCTCTGCTCGTCCTCGCGAAGGCTCGGTTGACAGGATGAAGCTCCATCTCTTCACGGTCTGGCTCGGTCTTTCCGTAGCTCAATGTCTTGCTGTCACCGTAACAATCAACAAGACGCCTAGCCATACCGTGCCTTCCACACTTTGTACGTCTTCCCTTTGAGCGCTCCCGCGTGCGATTGACGTCGTTAACCGGTCATAACCGCAGATGGCCAGATGTTTGAAGTAAGCTTCCGTGCACATACCCAAGCGGTAGGCGCATTCTAACGGCACGTTTGTGTGGAATCCGAATAGGATATCAATGTGAGCATTCCATGACTAACTTCCAGAGTAAGAGAGAAACGTCTGACGCTTGGTTCGCGCACAGCATGTAAGCTGTAGTCTTGATACTCTAGACTGTCTAGAGCCCTCTAGATGCTGAACATATGAACTCCACAGAGCGGTGACGGGGGTTTGTACGCGGAATGTACGTCACGTTGCTGTGCTACAACGCCACTAGTTGACCTGCGTCATGTCAGTGCTGCAAAACAGGGCCTTCCAGCAAGTGACCCCGAGTGAGCGCTTGTCCACTGGCGCAATCCACTCTTCCAATCTTACGTCCTGACTATGTTCCTTGAGACACGACTGCTGCGCTCAACGCGTGGCACCCGATCAGTAATGCGAAGCTCACGGTCATCGCGGACCCGCTGCCCGTTTCGAATGCACTGCCGAATTCCCTCCAGTTCTCTGTACCAAGCGGAGCGTCCGGCCGGGTTGGTTTCTCCAACACGGGTTTCTGGGGTATGTCATATCCCGAGATTTTCCATCGCTGTCATAGAAGCTCAACACGCCTACAGGAATCAAGGTCGACTCGTCTTGGACTTACAAAGCCTCGCTCTTTTTCCGCTTCCCCACATCCTCGTCCTTCTCAGGCGCGCTCACCGTGGGACTGCAGACGAATGCTGGGAGAATACTTGCCCAAAATTCCACGCAGATCCGTGGGACGACGACCAAATGGACACAGGTGAACCTGGAGCTCCACCCTACCGCCTCCGCCCCCGACGTCAACAACAGCTTCTTCGTTACGATCGACGGCGCAGCAGGCGCCGGGCAGACGATCAACTTCGCCATGTTCTCGCTTTTCCCTCCCACGTTCAAGAACAGGTCCAATGGAATGCGCATTGACATCGCCGAGGTCAGTTGGATGATTGCAATAACCGAAAGCGCTTCTCATATAGTTGATGATAGACTCTGGCCGAGATGGGCCCGTCCTTTTTCCGCTTCCCAGGAGGCAACAACCTGGTATGTCTCTTAGTCGCGCTTATCCTGACAGCTGCATGCTCACAAGCATCGTTTGGCGTTTGCTAATAGGAGGTGAGGCTGTGACCGTTCATTTCCGCGCGATTGGCAGTTCCTGAGGGCGCTCCGCTCCAGGGTCAAACGACGGCAACGAGGTGGCAGTGGAATGCTACCGTTGGCTCGTTGCTCGACCGCCCTGGCCGAGTGGGGGACTGGGGATATGTGAACACGGAGTGAGCGTCTTTCTCACGGTGAAGGGAACCCGTACCCAGCACTGACACGTTGCACGCGCGTGCGCTAGCGGTCTGGGCCTGCTCGAGTACCTCCAGTTCTTCGAAGATGTGGGCATGGAGCCTATCATGGCGGTCTGGTCAGGCGAGTACTCTGTCCGCTATGGGTTGACTTGGACCCGGAATCCACGTCCTCCGCAGGATACTCCCTCGGCGGTACTAGCCTGGCTGAGAACCAGCTCGCGCCTTACATCCAGCAGGCGAAGGATCAGGTGAGCTTCTTCCCGCGGTCGCCGGCCAAGATTTGGGCCTTCTGACGCAGCAGTGCGGTTCTTCAGATTAACTTCGTCATCGGGGACCCTGCGAAGAGTGCTCCTGGTGGGTGGAGTCGCTGCGCCTGTCGAGCTTATTTCTCAATGACGGCGGCCATGCAGCGGCGCTCCGTGCCTCCCTCGGTCATCCCGAGCCTTTCACACTCCGCTTTGTCGAAGTGGGCAATGAGGTACGCCTTACAAACGAGCGCACCGTCCTTCCGAACGATTCTGATAGACCTCGACCCATAGGACTTCTTTGCGGCTGGCACGTGAGTCAGGGTTTGAATATCGCATCGCGTCATTGGCCAACTTGGACTTGCGCCTGAAAACACAGGTACCCATACCGCTGGCATGACTTCGTGACGGAACTGCAGGCCGAGTTCCCTCAGCTCAGTGCGTCCGGATTAATCTATCGTTCCCACAAGGGGGCTGACTCCGTCCGCCTGCAGGGTTCATCGCGACCACGAATGCTTGGGACCCCATCCTATCGCCTACGCCACAGTCTTACGACGTGCACGTATATCAGACGCCGAGTGAGAGTGTCCGCGTTATCATATGGCGTGCCACGGCCTGACCGCGATTTCCAGGCTGGTTCTACCAGAACGCTTTCTATTACGACGGCTTCCAGGTGCGTGTAATCTCTATGTGCCATTCCGAGACCCTGAACGACGATCGATCCAGCGCAACGGCACCACCTACTTTGAGGTATACACATTGAACATCTGTGCCGTTCTATATGCTGACCGTTCACAGGGGGAATACGCCGCCATCTCCACCAACCCCAACGACATCTTCGGCTCGGTTTCCGATGGTCGCTTGGCGTTCCCCACTATGCAGAGTATGTTTGCTTTGGTTCTATGGCGCCTCGATGGCTCTCACGCGGGGACTGCTAGGCGCGTCCGGCGAGGCTGCGTTCATGACTGGTCTAGAGCGCAACAGCGATATTGTGTTCGCCGCTTCATACGCGCCGTTGCTCCAGGTGAGCTTCTTGTGCGCCTGGTGCTGTATTCTCCAGAAGCTCATTCTCTGCGCCAGCATGTGAACTCCACGCAATGGGTGCGCCGCCGAGTTCTCAGTGAAACTGATAGATAGTAGCGGAGCTCACGATGCTTTTGGCTAGACCCCGGACCTTATTTCCTTCGAGTTCGTCGAATGTTTTCTTCGCATCACGTCATGACGCTGACGGTAGGTTCGCAGCGCCGGCTCCGTCATTAAGTCGACCAGCTTCTACACCCAGAAGGTCCGTATATAGTTTCCGAACGCGTCACTCTCCGACATTGAACTGGTGGATTCGTTCTATAGTTGTTCGCCACCAACAAGGGGGATCAGTACCTCGCAAGCACGCTGCCCACTCAAGGCGCTACTCTGCACTGGAGCGTCACCAGGTCCTCTCAATCCGGCCAGACATTCATCAAGGTACTATCCTGCGACTTCGCATGTCATGTTCACTAGCGCTGACTAGACGACCCCTCGTTCAGGTCGCGAATGCCGGCTCCTCCGCAGAGAGCCTTACCTTCCAACTCACCCAGTTCAGCTCCGTCTCGAATACCGGGACATTGCAGCTCCTCACTGGCCCCGAAACCGCCAGCAATACCCCAGCAGCGCCGCAGACCGTCGTCCCGAAGACGAGCAGCATCCGGACTGGCAAGACGTTCACGTACAACGCACCCGCGTTCAGCGTTAGCGTCATCACCGTCACTACCCATTGAGCGGTTATTGAAGAAGCACAATTCGGAGCTTGCCAGGACCCGAAATACAAGGGCGAGCGACGAGCCTCTGCCGTAACTCGGAGATGAGATGTGGATCATGAAGTGTGTAGTGATTAGCCGATGTGAGCGTAACTATTGCGGAGTCTACTCTAGTTTTGTGAGGTCTATCTCGGTCGGGTCCTCTCCGAGCTCGTCGAACATCAGCTGGATGGCGGGCATGTACATATTCAGCTTCCACATGTCGCCCAGGCGGATGCGCGCGAAATCGAGCGCGATCCCTACTACCGGGGAGCCCGTCCCATCGCTCCTGCCGCCCTGTCGCGGCATCCCAGGGTACCGCGCGGAAAAGTGCGTGAGCAGCAGCTTCTGTACGCGCATTCTGCGAGCAAGGCATTAATGAAGGAACGGAGGCGAGGGTGAGGACGAGCACGATACGGTGCGAAACACCGATGACGGGGAGGACACGCACCGTCTGCCGACGTCAATCGCCTGCGCGGACGTGCTGTGGGCCTTCTCACGCGCGAGCTTCTCTTCCTCTGGGCTCATGCTGGACTCGTGGATCAGGAGTGTAGCGTCGCGGCCGACCCTGATCAGGTTCTCCGACGGCATTGTGTCCGCGGAGAAGCTACACAGGCAAGGGAACAAAGCGTCAGAATGGTCCGCTCGCGCTCCGCGAAGCTCAACATGCTCCCGCGACGAGAACGGTCGAGAAGTGATGCACTTACGCGAGGCCCCAGCCGTCTTCATGCCGAGCAACGCATCCGTAGCAGCGGATGCGGTGCATGACGTCCACTGCCGTGAAGCTCTTCAGCCCAAGGGTGTTGCACATGGCGCGTGCGTTCTCGAGCGAGCTGCAGTCGGCATCGAGCGAGGGTCAGCCAGGTACGCGAAGATAAGCATAAAGCGGTCAAGTGGACGCACGTTTCGGCATCCATGAACGGCTCGTCCTGGGGCTGGACACGCCCGTAGAGCCGCGGCGGTCGCCAGTTAAGCGCGTCAGAGAGGACCATGACGACGCCATTGGGGTCTGCCAGACCGAGGTCCTCGAGCTCATGCCGCTCGACAAGGTACATTAAGTGGTGCCGCAGCCCTACGACGTAGACCGGTTCCGAGGGAGGCGGGTTCATCTAATAACACGTCGCGGCTGAGTTTCGAACAAGCGTACTCGAGACGGAGCATGCGAGCTAGGACGTACGAGGGTGCGCATCTGCAGTATCTTGGACACGCCCATGTGGTGGTCGCCGTGGATGTGGCTGAGGAATATGCACTTGATGTCGCGCAGTACCTGCCACACACCGCTTGTCCGCTCCGGGTCATTTCCAAACGATCGCGCGAGCTGGCCCCAGGTGCCCTCGCCGCAGTCAAGCAGGATCGTGCCATGTCCAGGGACTTGGATGAGCGTTCCAGACACTGAAAGGCGCCATCAATCAGCCCTTGGCACGCTTGAGAAAGTTTGAAAGACAGAACACACCGTTCCGTAGCAAAGTGGGCAAGGCGCTCCCGGTACCAAGCGGCGTGATCACGACGTCGTCCCCGGGCTGTGCCGCCGGACTCCGACGGGCTATCCGTGCATCGACTTTGGCTTTGACCTCGGAGAACTTCTCTTGGACCGAGTTCGACAACTCTGGGAGTGAACCTGATTCGGCTACCGAGGTGAACACGTCCTCTTTCGCCCGGTCATCCCTCGCCGGCGGCCGGGCAGGCCGCGCGCGAATTTGCAGGTTGCGGTATGAGAGTATGGCCTTCGGGGGGAGCCCACTGACAGCTGAGCGACCATAAGCGGGAAGCCTCACGTCCCACAGGGAAAGTAGACCTACCCGAAAGGTCCCCTGAAGGTTCCAAGCTGTACTTGGGAACAGGGAACATCTCTGCATCCAGCTGATTCAACTTGGCTTGAAGCAGCGCAGAGTGACCGAAAGTGATCTTGTCTGCCATATGCTTCCTCGAGGAGATGATATGCTGTGAAACCATCAGAATCCGGTTCAGACTGGGGATGACGGCCACACCTACGTGAGTGTCGTCTGAGAAGCCGTTCATGAACTCCTTATAACGCTCGTCCTCCAGCACACCATCGCCGCAAAGGTGGAAAACGGCATGCACCGGGTGTGCCTTGCGCATCTCTGGCGACTTCGAGCGATACTGTGCAAAGAAGGGCGATTCCGTGAAGGATTCCAGAAGCGAAGGAATATGCGCAGGCGTGGGCACGTCCAAGATGAGCACTGACTGGGGCAACCTCAGCATACACAACATTCCAGCAGACCCAAGAGATGCCCACCTGCCCCACTTCGTTCGGTCCAACGCACTCCTCAGGCCGCACCGTTCGCTGCATCTTACCACCCTGCCCGTCGTCCACCTCGAGCGTTACAGTCTCGCCTTTCGTCAGGCGGCCACGGATGGGACCATTGGGAATACCCAGCTCTTCAGCTTTCCGCGCATCGAACTTCCCCCGAACCGTCGGGCCCACTAGCAGGTATGCCAACGTCGGCAGTGTCGACGGTGAGCTCAGGTCGCCGCCCTCCGCGAGACGAGGTAGGCGCGCGAAGAAGTGCTCCCGACTGAGTACCGGAACGCGACGCGGCGGGGCGTCAACGTCCATGCCCCCGCCTCCCGTGAGCTTCTTCGCTTGCGCCTGCGCGAGGCGCGCCTTCTCCTTCTGAACACTCGAAAGGGCGTCGTCGGACTCCGCCGGCTCCTCGTACGGGAACATATCCTGCAAGATGAGCTTCCGCCACTCCTGCGCGTCTTCCCCGGTCAGTTTGGACGGCTGGAAGCCGGGCGCACGGGCGCGCTCGACGAGCGAGGCCGATACCGGCGACGCCGAGTCCACCGTGCGGTCGGTGATTGGGGGGCTGCGCCGTTTGGAAGGACCCTCGGGCGACGCGGTGCGCTTCCTCTTGAGCGGGCGGTCCGCGGAGATGGGCGAGCCGTCTGAAGGTGCAGGCTCAGGTTCGGCCATGTCTTCCGTGGAGTCCTGCTTCTGGCTCGCGCTCGTAGAGGGGTAGATTGGGATGGAGTAGACGGTCAGGTTCTTGTCGTGGAAGAGTGGGGGTGGAGGCTTCTCCCCGGACTGGATGGTCTGCACGGGTGCAGAGGGCGCTTCGACGGCCTTGACGGCCATAGTGGTACTGTAGTCATCTGGCCGTGAGTTCCGTGCCCGTACGATCCTGCAGAAGCACGCGCACGAACCGGTATGTGTACCCGCGCATGGTAGCGAGGTAGTGCATCAGGCCGTAGGGCCCGTAGATTTCCAGCTTAGGGATAGTCGCGTCCGCACACAACATCAGAAAGCCTATGCATGGAGCGTGAGCAAGAGGACCTTCGGTAGGCATCACGCGTGCAAACGCGCACTCGTGCGCGGACAATCTGCTCGCCATGCCACAATACACCCAGACCCGAACTCACCTGGCACCCCACCACACCTCGCCGTCCCCACACCCGTCACGAACAGCGCCTTGGTCTTCCGCACGGAGTGGTGGCCGCTGATCCACGCGCGCACCATGTTCTCGCCCGCGTTGAACACGTACTTTTCCCCGCCGAAGTTGACGAACAGTGTCGGCTCGACGTCCGACGTCGCCTCCGTCAGCACTGACACCTCCCAGCCCTGCATCGCGAGCTGGCTCCGGCGCACACTCTCCGTCTGGCTTTGACTTTGACTTAGATACCGCGCTTGAAAAGGAAGGACGCGAGGACGCGCAGGTCGGAGGATGGAACGGGCTGCTAGTGAGGCGGCAAAGTGGAGGGTGCGGCTTGCGCTATGACATATCCAAGCCACGTTGGTGAGAGAGAGGGGAAACAAACGAAGGGCAACTTGCAACAACTCGAGAAGCCTGCGAAGAACAGGCTCTACAAGTGATTGGTACGGTATAAGCCAACTGGGAGAGCGCGAGCAGATGAAGCAGAGGTCGCGACTCTGCAGAGAGCACCGATCAAGGAAATATTGGCGGCACGGCAAACGCCGGGGTGCTGCTTCAGGCAACTCCAGTCGTTCACCCACCACAGCATCGCAGTCTCTTGCATGCTCACGAGAACATAGACGAGATTTCAGAGGGATGCTCCATTACGAGTGTATATGAGATGAGATATCGGCGAGACGAGGAGGCTTCCACGGTCCACCAAAAGGCCAGCTCAACAGCGGATACGGAACGAGGGGTAGGGACCGTAGTACGAAACGAGCGGAAGGCCGTACATCATCAGGTCAAGTCAGAGGTGAGCACGGAAAACGTTCAGGTCGGGTGTCGGTGTAGTAGTGGCTAGTGACACGTTGCCTGAGGCGACAAGAGGGATATGTGGGAGGGGGAAGACGAATAGCGGGGTCAGGTATATATGTAGGTAGATGCGTCCGTCACCAACATGCGCGAAAATGTCCGTCTCGTACTGAGCGTGCGTGTGTAGGAGATAAGGGACGTTCACTGCAACAGGGTCGCGACGAGCGCCATAAGTGCGCTCGACGCCGCACCAAAACTGACCGCATTCGTCATCGCGCTGTTCGTGCCAGCGCCGCCAGTCGCAGCGGCACCGGAACCCGTGCCAGTAGCAGGCTGACGAGTGCCCGTAGGCGCAGCGTTCCCACTCGCACCACCCGTCGACGAACCGCCCGCGCTCGAGCCGGCAGACGAGGCCCCAGGCGCAGCGGCCGCAATCTTAGCGACGCTCGCCCACTTGGCGTTCGCGTTCGCGCTGTCATCGCCCTGCTTGTACGGGATGAACGACACGCCGCCGTTGCTGTCGAGCTGGACGAGCGCGGTGATGCTCGCCGCGTACTGCGCCTTCGGGTCCTTCGTCGTGGGGCCAGCGATCGTCTTGGTGCTGTTGTTCTCGACGTTGATCACGTAGGTCATCGAGCCGTCATCGGGGATGAAGGCGAACTCTTGCTGAACGCCCTCGGCCTGGAAGAAGGACGCAGTCTGACCGTGCGTGGCGGGGAACGCGGAGCCGTCGGGGAGCGGGTACGATTGGGACTGGGGCTGGAAGAACGAGACTGCGAAAAGGTCCGAGGGTCAGCAGGTGGTGGTCGTGTGAGAACGACGTGACGCACAGTGGATGACGAAAATATCCGCGGAACCAGCAGGAACGTTGGGGACGTCGAGGAAGTGGATGTGGTTCTGCGCGAGCGCCATGACGGGCTGGTAGTCGTCCGGGTAGGGCGACTTCTCGACGTCCTGCCACTCGAGCGCGCTCGCGTTCGCGGTCTTGAGCGAACCCATGTCGAGGAAGTAGAGCTCGTTGTGCGAGAGCGCGTAGAAGACGTTCGTGTCGTGGTCGAGGACAGTGTTGAAGGATGAGGGGTCGAAGTTGCCGGTCTGGACCTTCTGGGTGGACCAGGTCTTACCTCCGGCGTCGTAGATGTGCACGTCGGACGGGTTGGCCTTGTCGGCGTTCATGAAGTAGATGGAGTTGAAGAACTGTGCGAGGTAGCATGTGGTTCCCGTGCCGTCAAACGGACTGGAGGGCGGGTCAGCAAATGGACGGCACATAGCAGCTGAAGTATAGCTCACGGTCGTCCCGAGGTGGTGATGTCAGTAGCAGTGCCTGCATGAACGTCGACATGAGCTTCCAGCCGCTCCTTCTGGAGAGTATGGCAAACACTCACCGCTTGTCCATGAGTCCTGCTGGCCAGCGTTCCAGTCCTTCCCGTTGAAACCGAAGGCCAAGAGATTGAAGTCGGCGTCGAAGGTGACGCAAGGAGAGGCGAGGACCACATGAGGGACAGCGAGGAGCAAAAGAGAGACGAGGGTGGGTGCGCTGAGCATGTCGGGCGACGGACTGGGGCAGAAGGGAGGAAAGAGGAGAAGACGAAGGGAAGAGACAAGAGTCGAGCAACGCGAACCCGCTCGAAGCCGTTCCACGACGCTCAGAACCGTCCGTCACACATCAGGATTGACTGCCAGGCCACGTGCATCAGCCGAGCTATTCTTGTGCTCTGCCCAGCGAGTGGGAGTCCTTCCCGACAGACTCTGTTCCAAACCTTCAGCGATGTCTTGCATGTTGCTCGAGCGCAGGGGATGTGGAGGTGCGCCGCAGACGTAGGCAGGCGGTTGGTATGGACGGAACGAGCCATGCCAGCCGTTGATTGGTGGCGTAAGCAATCTAGAATGCGTGGCCCACTAGCTCCGTATGTACACTACCATCACGGTCCAGTAGCAATCTACCCCCGCACCTCTGCATGGTCAGGAAGCTGCTTTCACCGCGGGTAGTATTCTTACGAAGGTCGAAGACCAAGAATATGTTTGTGGTCTCGATCAGTACGCGTCACTCTTCGTACTTGATTACGATCGTACTCACGTTTGACTATCCCAGCCACCTTCGGTCAGCCATGGACGAGCCGTGTGGTGATTCAACTGCTCAAATAGCGATGGGCTAAACTCACGACTTTACAGCTGCTTTGCTGCCACTTTGTGCTCTCGAGGCTTTCCCTTGTTATCGCTATGCCCGGCGCCGCTAAATCCAGCAACCCCCCACCTCGGCTCCTCTCTCGGCTTTCGGAGGCCCGCTTTTCCTTCAAGCTTCGCAAATCCTCCTCCAGGCTGCTACATGCTACTCTACTATCACAGAAGGAGCACTCCCTCGGAGCAACGGTCAATCGCCCGCAGGAGCGCCAAGAGGAAGCCACTTGCAGGACAGCTACTTCCACAGCCAGCCTCGGCATCGTGCGACCGATCTCATCTCTCACTTCGTCTCTCACTTCGTCCCTCCTTCCACTTTCCTTCGCGCAAAGCCGAAGAGACATACGCGAACGCAAGGAAGGCTTCGAGATGTCGAGGAGCGCCGACCCCATCCCCTTCGCGATCCGCACTCAGACGCTGCTGCCGCTGGATATCGCTTATGCGCGGGAGGACATTCGAAGAAGGGACGAGCAATTCCAGTCGACCCACACTCTGGACAACATACATGAACGTCGCACCCTCTTCCCGGACGCGGATGCTCCACGTACTCCGACCACGTCCGTCTCCCACCCAAGTGTCCTGACCGGCGAGTCCAGCCCTTCAGTCTACTCCCAGAGCCGCAGCTGGATTGATCTCTCCGCCCTCGACGATTCCGCTGCCATTGAGGACTCCCTGTCCTTCGAAAGCCTCGTAGCCGTCTACTCGAGCAGAAGTCTCCAGGCGGAAGCTCAGAATGCCGATGCTAGCAGCCCCAGAAGGATCCTTGCCAGCGCTTCCTCGGGTTCATTCGACGAGGAGAGCTTCATGCGGATGGCGGAAAGCGTTCTAGGCTGGTGACTCTGTCGGATCTGGTCTTGACTGTCGCTCCTGTTAGTTTTCCTATGTGCTCTCCGACGCCTCGAAATGCTATGCATTGTTCTATCCCTCCGCCTAGAGTGCTTGACTGACCGTTCCGCCACGTCCGATCACTCCTGCCCCTGGCTTGCTTCAGTTACCAGGGTCTAGGCTCACCTCTGTCTGCTATGCGAACGGATCTGCTCCATCCGCATGCGGATTGGTTGCTCCAACGCCACAATGCTCTCACACACCGGCTCTCTGTCTCGTCGTTCTACGCTACGAGGCCCAGGCTGGCTCGCAGTCAGCCGCATACGATACAGAGTCGTTCAGACCTCCACCCTCGTCCGAATCGCAAGGCCCCAGCCTGGACTTTCTGCTCCCCCACCTCCGTCGCGATCCAGCCTAAAGTGTTCGGATTGCCTGTTGCCCCTTTCAGTCAACCCGCCTGGACCGACACGGACTGCCGCGCACCCCTGGCTGTGCCGGCGATGGCTCTGCCTTCCGCGCGTGCGTAAGGGTGCGCATCTGGGGCGCACCGCTCCTCCGCAGGTCTTCTCTGGAACGTCCCCGCGCGGGTGAGAGTTGGGTGCGGCCCACGGCGCAAAGCATAGATACTTGCGCTGCGGCGGCGGGATCGTACTGCGCTACCTTCACCGACTCTGACTTCGACTTTCGACTTGACCTGCTCTCCCTGCTGCTGCCGCTGCGATGTACAACAGCTCTAATATCCCTGACCTCGTCGGCCATACCATCGACCACGGCCGTCTCAGACTCGTCTCTACCCTAGGCGCAGGGTCGAATGGCGTCATCTTCCTGGCGGAGGACACTACGTCCGGCTCTCCACCAGCGCAGTACGCCGTCAAATGTGTCGTGCGTGCGGAGAAGGGCTCCCGGAGACACACGCTGCAGCGCCAGGAGATCCATTTCCACCGCGCGCTCTCCGCGCACCCGAACGTCGTCACCCTCCACCGGGTCATCGAGGACAAGTACTACGTCTTCCTCGTCATGGACTACTGCGCCGGGGGCGACCTCTTCACGTTCCTCTCGAATCGGAGAGACTACCGCGGCGACACCGAGTTCATCAAGCGGCTGTTCCTGCAGATCATGGACGCACTGGCGGCGTGCCATGAGGCGGGGATATACCACCGCGACCTCAAGCCGGAGAATATCCTCATCAGCGAGGACGCGCAGCACATATACCTCACCGACTTCGGGCTCGCAACCTCCAACCGTTTCAGCAAAACGTACGGCGCCGGAAGCTCACTCTACATGAGTCCTGGTATGTCTCATCTTCGCCCTCGACTGGTTCCAGTTCGCTCATGGCTTCGCCTTCCAGAATGCATCGGCTTTGACCCCGCACGTCGTCCCTACGACACCCGCCTCAACGACATCTGGGCGCTCGGCGTGATCCTCACCTCGATGATATCGGGGCACAACCCCTGGAACCACGCGTGCCCGACGGACCCATGCTACCGCGCGTACATGCGCAACGACCGCTTCCTGATCGACATGCTCCCCATCTCGACCACCGTCAACATCGTCCTCCAGCACATCTTCTGCCGCGAGGCCCTGCGCCGCGTCTCGCTCGAGAACCTGCGCAACACGATCGAGGCGATGGACTCGTTCTTCATGCGCCCCGAGCACATCGCGCGCAGCTGCGAGTACCTCCGCGGCTCCGCGAAGACGTACTTCGAGGGCTCGCCGCACGCGGAGTACTACCTCCCACCGATGTCGGCGGCGTCGTCGCTCGTGCTCATGGAGGAGGGGAACGCTATAGGACGAAGGAGGAGCGGGCGTGTGCGCGACTCTCCGTCGTCGGAGGAGAGCGATACGGGCCCCGACACCCCGGAGATGCGCCCACAGCAGCCGGAGTTCGAGGTTGCCGACCTCGCGCAGGGGCCATACTCCGCCACGTCCGTCGAGCTACCTGGAGGTCCTGCAACGAAAAGGCGCAGATCGATGTCGCCCGCGGGCATCCTCCGGCGGTTCGTGGACAGGTTCTTCACGGAGTCGAGTTAGAGCCTCCCTCGCACTATATCCTGCTCGTTCTACGGACACTTTCAATCAGAAATGTATCTATAACTGTATCATTAGTAGATTCTGCCTTTTGTACGCGTACCGTACACTGTCCGATTACCCCAATAGAGTTCACTGACCACAATACCCTCCGATTCGTGACTTCTCCCACAAGCCCTTACGTCGTGATCAATTTCAACGACGGTTGTGATCTCGACTGCACACCGTGACCATCGAACGCGGCATTGGGTTTATTGGGACTCGCGGGGACCTTTTTTCTTCCTCTGAGTGCCCTCTGTAGCGCTGTATGGGTGCGTCGGGGAACGTAACGAATGCTGGAAGGTCTCACATACTACAGATGAATCCCAAAATCAGCTGCTGTTCAAATTGTTCAGTACGCGACTTGGGGCCAAGGTGCGGCGGTCTAGGCCTGGCGGGTTGAGATTCAGACTGCCCGTACAAATGGCCTCTCCCGAGGCAACCTTTAACCATTCCGGTAACAGGGCAGCGGATGTCTTTACTGAACGCCTAGGCCGCAGACCACCAACGCATGTCGATCCGACAGGTGTGCACGCCAAGTTGGGTATTGGACCATCGGCTCAAGCCTCAGTGCTTCAGGGTATGGCTACTTGTTATACGGATACAAAGAAGTCCTGAACGTCGACCCGACGCAAACCGCAGGGCCTAGGCGTGGTCCGCTCCCTTCCTCCCATTCTACAGAGCAGTGGGCTCTGCTCTACATCCGCCCTCTCAGAATATAAGACCAACGCGATTCCTGGAGGATGGAGGCCATCGAGTTCTGTCAGTCGTCTTGCAGGTCAAGCCTCAGCACTTCTCGCTCACCTCTTCATCACCTTCCTGCTCTACCAACCACCCCTCGTTCAGCATGTCTGACGAAACCCCTTCCTGGGCTCCTCAGTTCCTCGGCAAGACCATCGACGAGGGCCGCATCCGCCTCGTCGAGGTCCTCGGTGAGGGCGCGTACGGCGTCGTCTTCCGCGCCGTGGACGAGTTCGCCCCTGCGTCCTCGTCCTCGCCCGAGCCGAAGCAGTATGCCGTCAAGATCATGGAGAAGGCAGATCCCAACTCCCACCGCTGGCTCTATCAGCAGCGGGAGGTCGCGGCGCACCTCCGTGTGCACGACCACCCGAACATCGTCTCCATCCAGGGCGCGTACGAATGCCCGTACTTCATCTACATCGTGCTCGACTTGTGCACCGGAGGCGACCTGTTCAACCCGATGATCGATAGGCTGGTGTATAGCCGGAATGACGCGCTGCTCAAGCGCGTCTTCGTCCAGCTCTTGGACGCCGTGCAGCACTGCCATGATCGTGGGATCTACCACCGTGACTTGAAACCGGACAACATCCTTACAAATGAGGATGGTACGGAGATCAAGCTGGCGGACTTCGGTCTGTCAACCACCGCCAAGGTCAGCGATACCTTCGGCTGTGGTAGCTCGAACTATATGAGTCCAGGTTAGTTCACACGTCTTCCTGTGATTGCGAACGAGTACTTACTCTCTGGTTTCCCAGAGTGCATCGGCGAGGATTATGATTACCACCCCTTCAATAATCAGGCGAGCGACATCTGGTCCCTAGGTGTCATCCTCACCAACCTCGTCGCCGGTCGTAACCCGTGGGAGTACGCCACCACGAACGACAAGCACTACCTCAAGTTCCTCTCCACGCCGGGGTACCTCCGAGCGATGCTTCCCATCTCGGAGGAGACGCAGGAGATCCTCTACCGGATCTTCACGTCGGACCCTGGCACGCGTATCTCCATCCCGGAGCTGCGCGAGGCCATACTTGCGGTGGACACGTTCTTCATGAGCGACGAGGACATCGCGCGCGGCAACAAGTACGTCCAAACCGCCGCCGCGAGCTACTGTCCCCCCGAAGTCCAGCGCGAGCTCGCTCGGCAGCAGTCGGTCTTCACCGATCGGGAGGCGCTCAAGCTTCTGAAGGCGAAGACCCCGACGTCTCCGGCGAAGTTCATTATTTGCTCCTCCTCGGGCGCGTCCTCCAGCGATAGCTCCAGCTACTACAGCTCCTGCTCCGAAGGGAGCGAGGGTCCCATCACCCCGGCGACCCATGCCCAGGACGCGGCGAAGCTGGCGGAGGTGCCAGAGCTCAGGGATAGCGAGAAGATCGGGGCTGCCATGGTCTCCGATGTCCGCAAGGGCAGCTCATTGCCCATCCCGACGAACGACTCTGCGCCTTTGGTCGTCAATGTCGCCCTGTGACCTGTACCTAATAGAAGTGTTGAGAATTTAGACCACCATGAAACACCCATCGTACTCCGGGCACTCTGTGCACTGTTCCAGTCTGGCATGAGCGTCCTGATCACTGAAATGGTATGCGCAGAGTTTGGATGCATTGCTATGAGAAGGATGAAGGCAATAACTTATGCTACAATACTGTATTCGAGCTTTCAGCCGAGTCCGAGTCCTGACGCTCAATATAACCTCGCGTACGTACCAGTCCAGCTGCGAAATGTCTTCTACCTCATCACAAGCCTGCTCAACGTGGGACTGCCTCACGACGTCTCGATGATCCTCCTCGCCTCGGCCGCCTTCCTCTTGAATTCCTCGATCCTCCTCTCCGCGTCTGCCTTGAACTGCGCGTACTGCAGCTCCGTCTCCCGCCTGATGTACTCCTCAAGCGTCATGTTCGCCTCCTCTTCCGTAAGGCTTGTCAGCTTCTCTATCGGGATCTGGGCGAGCACTGGGTGGTACGTTCGAGGAGACGATGATGCCACTGGCGCCGCGTCAGTATCTGGCATGGCGACGTCCCCGTCTGCATGGCCAGCGTCTTCATGTATAGGGCGAGCAGGGGAAACCTGAGCGGAACGGTGGACGGCAGACACGGGCGTGCCAGGAGGCTCGGGGTTACGTACGGCTCTTGCGGGACTGGGCGAACGAGCGACCTCCTTCCGGGCGGGACTTGTCGGCGACGGCTCCTGCATCGGCACGTCCTCCGATCCTGGTTGACGAGACGGCGGCTTAGACTTGAGCACGACCTCGACTTGCAGCTTCTTGCTCGGCGGCTTGCTTGGCGGCTTCTTCACCCCATTGACCGGCGCTGTCTGCTCGACGGCCTTGGACTTGCCGCTCCTCTCCTGCGGAGCCGCCTCCTCGCCATCCGAGTCGATCTCGATGATCTTGAGCGAGTCCTTGTTGACTGAGATACTCGGGACCCGTCCAAGAGGTCTAGTGGAGGACGCTCGAGATGAGGGAACGGAGCTTCCACGAGGGACACCGTTGAGCGCAGGGCTTGGCCGTTTCGGAGCACCGCCATCGGTCGTCTGTGGAGTCGAAATTGAAGCGGTCCGCTGCAGCGGTGCCTTCGCGCCGTTCACCGTCGCTTTGCGAGGTTGACTCTGCGACGAAGGTGCGTGAGCGGGAGGTTCCTCTGCATCGACGTCCATCCGGTCTGGATCAGCGGGGGCTTCTGCGGTCGCATAGCCGGCATCATCGGATAGCGACGGAGTGCGCCTCGAGGGAGGTGCCTTGGGTGCACGAGAAGAGGTACTGCGATTGCTCTGAGTGCGCTCGCGCGGAGGTTCCGGCTCCTCAAGAGGCGCCACATCCTCCTCCACTTCCTCGGGCTCAGCCTTGACCTTCGAACGCGATCCGGCTGACGCCTTGGCCTTGGCCTTTGGCGGCGGAGGTGGCACGTCTTCCTCCTCTTCGTCCTCTTCCACGGGCGCAGGAGCAGCCTTCTGCTTGCCCTTCCTCTTTGGACCAGCAGCCGGGGCCGGCTCGTCCTCTTCCTCCTGCTTGACCTTCGCTTTGGACCCCGACTTAGTCCTTGTATGCGTCGGTTTCGAGGCTGCAGGTGCGGGAGCTTCCGATTCCGATTCCAGGTTAGCCTTCGACCGCGTCCGCGCGTGCGTCTTCTTCACCGGAGGTGGCGGTGCGGGCTCAGTATCCGTATCGACTGCGCCTTCTGTTTCCTCCGGTTCTACCACCTTCTTGCTCTTTGGTTTCGCTACTGGCTTGGCAGCAGCAGGAGCAGCAGCGTTCTTTGGCGGTCGACCACGTTTCCGCTTCTCCTTCACAGGCTCCTGTGGCTCCTCCACCTCTTGCATCTCTACATCCTCGTCCGGCCGTTTACTCTGAGCCGCCTCCTCCTCTCCGTCTTCTTCGGCAATCGCAGAAACACGAGCCTTCGTCCGCCCACCCGTCTTCCGCTTCGACTTCGACACACGCTTGCCAGTCTCGCTCCCGCTCCCCGCATCCGTCTCGTCGACATCCGAGCTCGCTGTGTTTCTGCTCCCTGGAGTTTTACCGCTCGTGCTAGTCCCGCGTGTGGACCGACGTGATGCGGGCGTCTTCGCCGGCGCAGAGGACGCTCGCGAGGAGCGCGACTTGCTCGCCCGGGGCCCCTTCGAAGGGATTGTTCCGGAAGAAGGGGCACCTGCGAGCTCGTCGTCGGACCCCTCTTCCGCCGTCTCGGCGTCCCTGTGTCGGATGGTCTGTGAGGCTGAACGGGATGGTGGCTTGGACGCGGCTTTCGATGGCGGCCGTTTGGACGTGGATTTGCCGAGCGAAGCGCCAGCATATGCCTTGAGGAAGGCACATCCCGTGTTGTACTTCTTATCCCGTTTCATATGTTCTTCGCTGTCGCATACAATCAATGACGATGAATATAGATGCGTGCTTGAGACTCACTAAGGATCGTCTTCCTCGTCCCAGCCGCCTAGGGAGAGGTTGCAGTACAGACAGATTGCAGTGTCGTCGCCAGGCTCAGATGCATTCGATACGAAGCCTGCCTTCGCAAGCTGGAATCCATGTTCGGAATCATACCTTTCCGAACAGTGACTGTTCACTCACCGCTTTCGAGCTTGCACCGTGGCCTTTCACGCTGTCGTGGGGCCATTGAGTCCTCAGGAACGTGTCTAATCGAGCCTTTTCCATCGATTTGCTTGTTGGATGACGCGTAGGATCAGAGAAATCATAGCTGAGAACATGTTCGGATACAACTTCCAACTTGCAATAGATAATGACGCGTACCTTCCGTCTGCGCGAGGCTTCTGACACCGGACGACTGCCCAAGCGCATACGTCGCTGCATTTCTCGTAATGGATCTCGAAGGGGTCGTCCTCGGGCTCCCAGCCGCACAGGTTCTTCTTGCACATAAAACAGGTGACGTTGTCGGCCTCGTTGGGACCTGGGTTGTAGTAGAAGCCTGCCTCGGCGAGGCTGTTCGGAGTGGCTTTCCATGTCGGAGGGTGCGGCCACTTTGATGACGACGCGGAGGCTTGTCTGCTGGAGGATGCCTTCGTGCGCTTTGACTTAAAAGGCTGAAACGAGTCTCGACGGGCTTGCAGGAACTCCATGCTGGCGGCTGGCGGCGGAGGCGAGGGCAACGGGAGAGAAGGAGAGAGCACGTTCAACGGGAAGCGCCCGTCCTTCACCGTGTCGCGCTCGTGACAGAGCATGTCACACGTGACGTACTGTGACCGACGCGACTAATGAGCAGCGCAAGCGCCCGTGGCCGAGTCGCGATCGTCGGTGGCCCTGTTGCCGCGCCCTGTCCTCCGCCGCCATCCCTGTCTGCTCGTGCTGCTGCTTGACTTCCCGACACACTACTGCGACTCACTACTGACGCAATCTTGCCCGCCGAAAAACGATACTACCAGCGCGACAATGCAGCGGACCTACAGCCGCAAGAGGAACCAACGCCGGTCATTCCCAACGGAGAGCGTCGCGGAGGATGAGGAGCCGTCGCCGGAATCCACGCCAGTAAGGCCTCGCAAGCGCCAGAAGATTGAAGTTGAAGTTGTTATACGAAGTCCGCCGAAGGGTGGGCACTCGCCGAGTGCGGCGAAATCAGCTCGGAATGGCAACAGTATGTCTCTTCATGCACCCAGGTCGGAAGCCAATGGACAGATCCCGTTTGCAGACACAGCGGGAAGCGTACCTACACCCTCCACATCGAAGCCTTCTACACGCGCCAGCACGCCTCCGGTGTTGTCGACCCTAGGCACAGTCACCCCTCCGCGGAAGCAGCTCGCCCGCTCAGCCACAATCGCCCAGGAGAGCCCTCATTCGTCCTCGCGCAAAGGCGCGAAGGACCTCTCCGACATCTTCTCCTTCGCCACCGAGACGGCCGACGCAGGGCCCTCTCGTCCTCCCACCAAGGCGCCGACCGGTGTCGCGCGCCGCATGCTCGCCCGTGCTCGGACGGAGGGCAGCATCATTAGCATCAGCAGCACGAGCGAGCAGGGTTCTGCAGGTGCGGAGGTACCCTCCGTCCACGCCACACCACAGGAGTTGCGCACTTTCCTCTCGGACAGTGTCCTTGGGTCACCATCCGGTCGACCGACCACACCATCCCCATCCAGAGCGCGGGCTGCGGACGATATATCGTCCCCGCCCGTACGTCCTACACTAGTCAACAGCAATGTCCGGACCTATGCTGGCAAGTCGCGTTCCTTCTTGGTGGCTCTTCCACAGTCGCAGGCAGGCTCGCTTGGGCTGGAATCGCATTCCCAGGGGCTGATAGACGACATGGGAGTGACGTACGGAGAGAGCCAAGAGGACGACTTCGAGATGCGGGAGTCGTATACTGAGCTCAGGCAGAGATGGGGTGTGGACGCGTCTGAGGATGATCCAAGGCCCCTTACTCCCGTGGCTTCTCCCTCGCCAAAAGGGAAGGGGAAGAAGAAGAAGGGCCTCAAGGAGGAACCACCGCCAAAAGTGCTCCCTTATGGGATGATGAACGATCTCAAGAGCATCACGGAGTTGAGGAGCAAGGGCGAGAGTAGAAGGTTCCTCGATGAGGTCGGATATCTCTTCGAGGGTCTTGATGCCAAGGGTGCCCTTGGAGTGCGGAGGGGGAGGTGAGCGCTGCATACGGATGAATGGCCGTGGCCGACAATGCTTACCCAACGAACAGTGCATTGGAGATCGTCACAAAGTTGTGCGACGTGGACTTCGCACGTCGAGCAAAGGCGGCAGACTTCCTGGGTCGTGCATGGGAGGTGCTCAGAGAAGCGGGCGCCGGAGAGGGAGACAAGGTAGGATTTGTTTGAATGCTCTCAGGCCATCATTCTATGTCTGATTATCCGTATAGATTTTAGACTCCATCCTGGTGTTCTATGCCGCACTCGTGGCACGAGACCCGACGGACCTTCTCGATCTAGCTGCAAAGTCCGACTTTGCCTCCACCCTACATCGCATCCTGACTTCACTCGAGCGTTCGAACGACCCGCTTTGGCTCATCTCGACCAATGCTGGAAGCGCGGAGTTGAAAGCAGCTGGTATTTCTAAGGCAGAGGTAACACTGGTGAGTAGAGCTGGCGTTCAACGTGGTTCAACTGCTCACCTCGAGCCAGCTAGGTAACCTCCATCGACTCATACGGAAGAAATCAGGTCTGTTCGAAGACGGCGACCTTGTGCGTACTCATGACGTCGCTGTCTATACATACACTCATCTCTATTCTGTACCGCAGGTGTCGAACCGCTTGCTCATCTCGCAAGCCCTGGCCATCGTCACACCTTCCGCTCACACCCTATCTCACCTTCCAGCGCTTCTCCATAGTCTCACCGCCGAGCTAAATCCTATACCCTCACGCGTCGACGCGTATATATCTGGTCTATCGTTATTCCCACCTGAAGGACCCTCTTCATACATAGATACCCCTTCGTTGCTTCATTTAGATAACTGCTTGCGACTCCTCGACTCGTGTCTGCTCGGGACATGGTCGATCTCTCCGGAAGAGACGCCCATTCAAGCAACAAGACTCGAGGAACTCCGTGAGCAGGAGTTTGCCAAGGCGCTTATAGCCTTGTGCGCTTGCTGTGGTGTCATCCTGCTGGACAGTGATTTCGAAGATCGCCGAGAAGTTGGTACGAGCTCTCTCTCATCTAATATATATGACGGCTCTAACGGAAACATTTGAAGCGAGCAAGTGCATGGAGTCCGCTCTCCGCGTTCTCATCAACCTCACCCACGACGATGTCCCCTGGTGCGAAGCGGTACTCGAAGATTCTCTATCCATGGCCGCGATAATGCACCTCATTGTCATGGCTCAACGACAACGTCGCTCAATCGAGAAACGGTTGGAGGCGGAGGAGGCGGAGGACGAAGACGGCGACGACGCCGCGCGATGTTTAGACCGCATGTGTCTCGCGCTTGGGCTGCTAACCAACCTCGTGCAAGCCACGCCCGACGCTAAGGCGATCATCAGCGATACTCGTGAGTCTCGCCCATTTCATGATCGTTTTGCTCTGGTGCTGACCGTACTTCTCAGTGCTCGACTTCGATTGTCCCGGTAAGCGAGGATGCATCCGCGGCTGTCGCTGTCCCGGCCGCACAAGCGCCCTCGCATGCCTCGCGCAAGTCTACGCTCAACACCTTTCATCATCAAACGAGTTAGACGTCGTCGTACGCGGACACATGGCGGTTCTCTTTGGCCTCCTCATGGACCGTGCGCCGTCGAACCAGCGGACGCTCCTGGACGCTCTCCCCGGAACCTCTGATCGCGAGAAGTTGGAGGCGTTGCTTCAGCACGCCCAGGACTTCACGTTGTTCTACGTTGCTCTGTCGCGTAAGATGGCGGAGGCTCGGAACCGCAGCCGAGATGAGGATGAGGATGCTATGGAGTTGGGCGAGGAGGATTTTCGTCACGCGTCTGCCAGTCATTCGGGCAGGGTGCTGAGAGATTCGAAGGGCGAGGCGGTGGCGAGGGGTGTCATTGCTTTGTTGAAGAGGTTGAGAGACCAGTGTCCATAAGCACTTGATCCTTTGACTACTTGACCCTGTCCAATATCTGTAGCCATAGCCTTGTACCATTCATGCATATCTATGCCACTCGGCAGGGCGCCCGCTGCTTTTGCAACCGCAGCGGTAGTCTAGACCAAGGCACCGCGTTCCTGACATAAGCAGGCTCATGTGATCGCGTCGCGACGCGGTTCAGGTCGCACGGCAATTCGCGGAATCAACTCCAACCTTTCACGTTCCCGTCACAGCTGGTGACCGTCCGTTTCGTTTCTCTTTCTCCTCCCTCTTCCTCCCCTCCTCTCCATCGTTCCCGGCAACCACGACCTCAACCACGACGACGACGACGAAGCTCGACACGATGGCCAAACAGTCTTTGATACCCGCCTCCGCGCCGACTTCCCCCGCCGTCCACCGCAGCAAGCAAAACCACAACCCGTCCACCCCGCAACGGCCACTCCATCATTCCGTCAGTGCACGGCACTATACCTCTCCTTTCACCCCCGCGACCACGCTTTCGACGCCGTACACCCCACTCAGCCTCCGATCGTTCTCATCGACAGCGTCGAGTCTTGCGACACCCGGCTCCGCGGCCCCCGTTGGTAGGCGCCGTGGGCTCAGCCTGTCGCTCTCGTCTCCGGAGGTACCCACCCAGAACAACCCCAACCGCAGCCTCGCCGACATTGCGCAGAACTGGCGCACGAGGGCGAACGAGAACGGCATCAAGGTATCTCCCAGCGATGGGTCCAAGTTCCAAAGTGGGTATATGCGCCTTGTTCTGCTGTGGTCGTGCTGCGTCCGACTATATGCGCACCCTGCCACACATACTGACAATCGGATACCTTCCAGTCGACGACAGCAGCATGTGTGATCTCAGCACGTCTTCTATAGATGAATGTATGCGTTCAGTTTCACTGCCGACGTGACCGCGCCTGACCACGTCTCCAGCGCTACTTCCAGCACCGTTCCTGTCCAACCAGCGTCGCGCCCGCGCACTGTCGCATGCCTATGCACCCCTCATCCCTGTCGCAGAAAATGCTTTGGCCACTCCAAATCGCTCAATCCAGTCAGTGGGCATCATGAACACTCCTCCCCCTCAACCTGGATACCGGCTGCGTGGAAGTGTTACCGACCCGGCCCACACCCGCCGCCGCCCTGTATTCGAACAGGTATGTCACAACCGTCGCGTTCAGCTATTGATGGCTTACTCATGATGCGCCATAGACTTCCGAGTTATACGATATAGACGAGGATGACTATGCAGTCTACGCCGACGCCTTCAATCCCCCCGCGCACTCTCAGACCCTTCCTCTTACGTTTAATGATCCGTTTAATACCTCCAATCTTTCCATTTCGGCCATCGCCAACATGTCGGAACCGGTTCAACTCTACGAGACGCCTCAGTACTTCCCTCCTCCTCCTCGCAAGGCACCTGCTAGTCCGTCCAACTGTTCTGTTTGCGGCCTCGCGAAGGGTTCGCTGGCCATCCTCAAACCTTGTTCTCACCCTCTCTGCTCTGCTTGCCTCACAAGCGCGTTGAACATCGTCGGCGAGAAGGACATGGAGTGCGCAATGTGCCACATGAAGGTGGACGACTTCACACTCAGCAAGGCTCCCCTGGATGTCAACTCGTCGATGCACTCGGAGTCTAGGCTCCAGCGCATCATCGAGGAGTGCAGCGAAATCGAGGACTTCGACAGCGGGATCGGTCTTCTCCCGAGCGCATTTAGTGGGAGGAAGGGCGAGGACGTGGGCCTGTTCGAGGATGACCCAGAGTTCATGGATCGCGCTCAGGGCGCCTCTACCCCTGTCGGCGGAATGCCCGCCTCTCGTGCGAGAGTTCAGTCTTGCGAGCGTGTGGTGCTACGGATCGACAACGTTCCTTGGGTACGTACCGCTTGGTCCGGTGCCTTCGTCGCTGACATCGCTCGTTTTCGTAGGACATCACGCCTCCTGCCATCGCGAGGTGGTTGAAGTACCCTGTGGAACGCGTGCACGTCCTTCTCGACCGCAAGGGGAAAACCATGAGCCACGCCTTCGCCGAGATGGTGGATGAGGACGCCGCCAAGGCCGCCCTTCGATCGTCTCAGAACTCTGTTCTCGGCAAAGGCAAGCGGGCGCGCGGTGTCACCGTCACTCGCAGCAGCCAGGAGGAGCTTATGCGGGCTGTGAGTATCGACTGGAAAGGTCACTTATATTGTGCTCATCTTCTCGTCTGGCAGCTGTTCCCTTCGTGGCAGGGCATTTTCGAGGGATCGCGCCCTTCTCTTGCGGGTCTTAGCAACGAGAACGTGATCTCGACCCTGCAACGGGGACTCATATCTGAAGCGGAGCTGAACTCGCTCTTGCACCTCATCAAGTCCCCAGACGTACGCGTTCGGTTTGTTCGCTGAGGCGTATCTTTCACTCATATATCTCTGTATCTCTACAGAGCCACTTCCTCAAGGTCCCTTCGCTCCCATTCTATTCATTGATCAGCATCCTGTCGAAGTTCCCTGCGGACGATGACAGTCGGGTTTTCTGGTCTGGCAATCTCCGAGATTCGCTGTATGGTGAGTAGGCCTATTAGTGTTCCTGGGTTTCGTTCGCTCACGAGTACCCCTCCCAGAAATCACGCATAGTACGTGCTACGTAAGTTTCCCTTCTTGCAGATGCTCACCGCCGTCTCCTTGTAGCTGCTGTCCAAATCCTCATGACCCGTATTGAGGAGAACCCTCTCTCGGACTGGGCAACCCTGCTGACGCAGATTGTCCGCGCGGCATTGGACTGCCAAGGTTAGCCTTCCGGTGGCTCCCTCACTTGGACCCGTGTTGACAACATTGTAGCGTTCACGCCTGAGCAGATGGCGAAGTTGTCTGACATTCTGGAGGCTGCTCTGCCCCGGTCGACCTCTTCTCCCCCTCCCAGCCATTCGCCGCGGTCTAGGAGCTCTGCCTCCAGCAGCAGGCAGTCGAGTTACAGCGGACGTGCGGTTCATCCTTCCGGGGGCCTGCAGGTGGACGCCGTCGGCAACCTCGCAAAAGAGTTCGGCGTTGATCCCCTCGTCGTCGAGGCCTTAGCGCAACGGCTCGCGGCGATCCACTAGCGTCATCGATGAGCATCATTATGCCCCCATGCAAGCAATCATACGGCAACCTCTCTACTACACGGACTCTCTCGCCTCTCTCAATGTCCATAATGCCCTTTACGACAGGTCGTCAAGCCCGGACTCATTCTCTCGACGCTTCCCTTCTCCCTCTGGTCGTCGCTATGTTGATCGTAACGCGCGTTCGTTTACAAAGTGTCTGCATTGACTTGTTATTAGCTATGTGTCGCATGTCGCATCCTCGGTGTTCTGCCTGTTGTCGTGTTCTGTTATTCGCAGCGTGGTTCTCGTCGTCGTCATGAGCTGAGTAAGCACTCGTATGTGTATGTATCCGTCTCTCCATCGCTGTATCGATTCATGGCTTCAGAAATGCAAAGCAGTTTCGTTGGTGAGGTGCTTGGGCGGCGCGCGGGGCCTGTGTGAAGCCGCGAGGTACGTACGTTTATAGCTCCCTCCTGGGAACACTCTTACCGAGTCCGTGGACCGACACTCGCGATGGCGGCGAACGTGACCCTGCTTCTGCAGCGGACTTGTACTCCTCGAAGAGAAGGTGGGTGTGCTGACCTCTCGTCCTTTCCTGCGCCGTGCTGATTCGGTGCTTAGGCTGCTTCCCAGGGGTCGCGTACTTTTCTACAGCCATGAGTGCGTCATGCCGCCCACGGGACATCTCTGGCAACGTACGAGACGGAGTGCCGCCTCTCGGTTCCGCCTCTGCGACGCAACGGTCCTTCCCAAGTGCACATGCTATTATGCGCCCCTTCGTACACCCCTGGTTCCAGTGCAGAGGAGACACTGCGTCGGGCGAGAGTCGCGAGGTGCACGCGTTCAGGCCCAGTGATGCCAGCGGTATATAATTGTGAGGCAGAACGGGGCGCGAGGACGTGATCAACCGCCGCCATGATGCGTTCTATGCTCAGCTCTGCAGGCTTCCTCGCCACCTTAGTGGCGGCTGTCGTCGCGGCACAGGGCAACTTGAGCGTTTTCGATGTGAGTCGCTCCCAATACAGTCTCCTCTCGTCAACGAATGACGCGTGTATCCTGGACAGTTTCCGGAATACCCTCCTCCTATGAACCCTCCTCCCAACCAGACGATCGCTGACTCCGTCGCGCCTCTGCCACCGAACGAAATCAGCAATGATCCCGCGTTGGCGAAGTTGCGGATTCATTTCGACACAGGCAAGTTCGGCCCACCGGTCGAGCTCGTGCACGCGTACTTCGATTTTTGGCCCACGGTGAGATTGAACGCATTCCCTCCGCGATCCTGTGAATGATACTGCGTCATCTGCAGGGCGTCGCCGTCAGCAGTGAGGGGAGGATATTTACCTCCTTCCCGCGCGGGAACGAGACCTTCACACTTGCGGAAGCCAACACCGCCACTACCGAGGTCCCGTTTCCAGAGTACGTGTCTCTCTCTGCGGCTATGAGTATGTATAAAACCCTCATGCAACGACGCATATAGCCAAGAAACCAACACACCTCCGGCATTCGTAAATGCTACGAATGCTGGCTTCAGCATAGCGACAGAGAAACTGATTCTCGTCCAGTCGGTCGTCATAGATGGCAAGGATCGTGTATGGGCCCTCGACGTAGGCCGACCGCGCGTCAACGGGTCGACGCTGCTTGCGACCACTCCTGGAGGACCGAAGCTGATCGGGTTCCACCTGAACGGCACGAGGTTCACCACGATCACCTTCCCTTCCTCTGTGGTCGCTGCCGACTCGTCTTTGAACGACGTCAGGATCGATCTTCGTGGAGATGGGTTTGCCTACCTTCCCGACAGTTCTCCGCAACGCCCAGGGTTGGTCGTCGTGAACCTGCGCACGGGCCAATCTTGGAGGCATCTCGACAACCACCCGTCCGTCACAGTGCAGGTCGATCTGATTTCCTTCCACAACGGAGGTTAGCTGCCGCTACGATGAGAA
Organism: Trametes cingulata; assembly: GCA_022385765.1. Lineage (NCBI taxonomy): Eukaryota > Fungi > Basidiomycota > Agaricomycetes > Polyporales > Polyporaceae > Trametes > Trametes cingulata. The sequence continues at coordinate 916,377 of MU277983.1, read as the reverse complement.
GATTTGACTTCGCTGACATGTCATCGATGGATAGTTCCCACCTACGTCCATCCTCCGATATCGCCGTTCGCGGTGACGGCATTCAACAGGGTGAGCCTTGCATCCTTCGTTAACTGGACCGAGCGTTGAACAGTTGCAGTTCGCGATAGATGGTGTTGCCCTCTCACCTGGTATGGATGGAGGCCACGTAATCTCTGTGTGCTTCATTGCTGACATAACTGGCCTCCGCAGACGGCGAGTTCTTCTACTATGCCCCTTTGTCGGCTCGCCGGCTCTTCCGCATCCCGACGTCGTTCCTCAAAGTTCAACCGTCCGCGATCAATCCAAATGCAATCATCCTGGCAAACCAAGCGGTGCTTGACTTGGGAGACGTCGGCAGCCATCTGAACGGCTTGGAGAGCGACGACCAAGGCTTCATCTATTTGACTGCTCCAGGTGCGTCCGAGGACTTGACGCGATGCACGCTCGCTCATATTCTGTGCAGAGCACAATGCGATCAATCGCTTCAATCCGAACACGGGGTTGATAGAGCCCTTCGTTCGTAACCCGTTCATTCAAGTGGGTCTTCTGTTGGCTTCATAATTGAATGTCGTGCCTTGACTAATGTCATATGCAGTGGCCGGACACCCTCGCGGTCGCATCCTTGAAATCTGGAAACTTCCTGTACTTCACTTGCAACCAGTGAGTGCGTCGTGCCCCTGCCGTCGACGAGGACGCTGACACCTTTCTGACTAGACTCTGGCTGAGCCCCGATTATCAGAATGGGTGCGTGTTGCATTGCAATCCTTCAAATTCTACTGACTTGTGAGCGTTAGGACCGACCTACGCACGAAGCCGTATGCGATGTTCCGCGTCCCGATAGAGGGTGGGAAGGCCAATCAATTGTGAAGCGACCGTTGGTCTCCGTCTCCGTGGTCTTCGTTAGGCTCCCATGTCAGCTGGTGCCGTGATCTCTTGTGCATCCTCTACAAATTAAGCTTCCGGCCTTCACAACGTAGGAGATTGATTCCATTGACGGTTCTTTGGTTCCACAAGCCGTTTTGGCAAGTTCCTAAACGTCACATTCTAGTCCCTGCGTCTTGGTAATATCTTTCGCTGTGATGACCTGTGAATCTGCGATCTGACCCTTCGCTAGCATGAGTATGAGCTCATTTCTGCAGCAGAAGCTGTGAGCGCGAGAACCAGTGGGTCAGGTAGGAGCCTACCAGGCAAACAATCGACCAAGGCGGCCGCGGACATACGATGCGACTCTATTGAGCCCGAAGCGGCTCATCGGTTGCGTCATACACTCCGCATGAATGAGGTCGGCGGAGAGCCGTCTCTCATATCCCAGAGTTCGCGAAGCGGGCTTCATATTCACGGATATGTAATGGCGACGCGGATTCTATGCCAGTGGCCCGGGCCTGGGGCAAATCCTTGACGCGAGCAGTGCGTAGATTGAGAGTGGATGGGTTCGTAGCTCGCTGTATATAAATTGAGAGCCTAGAGGGGGGGGGTAGCCTACAGGCGTTCACTCCAATATGCATCGCGCGCTCACCTTAGCAGGTCTCCTCGCCGCGATAGCGGCTGTGGTCGCACAGCGAACTCGGAATACGAGTGTGTTCGATGTAGGTCCCATCCTCCCGTCCGATATGCTTCAACTTCTTCCCAGAAACGGATGCTGAATGGTACTTCGCCCTAGTTCCCGGAGTACCCTCCCCCTTTGACTCCGCCGCCGAACCAGACAATCGCGGACTCCGTCGAACCTTTGCCCGCAAACGAGACAGGTGGCGATAAAGCACTGTCCGGGCTAAAGATTCACGTCGACACTGGCAAGTACGGTCCCCCGATCGAGCTTGTCCACGCATACTTCAACTTTTGGCCCACGGTACAATCGAATCGCAGTATCATATTGTCGCCTCGAAGCTGATCCGCCTCCTGTCTAGGGTGTGGGTGTAAGCAGCGATGGAAGGATCTTCACCTGCTTCCCACGAGGTAACGAGACCTTCACGCTTGCGGAGGCCAACAGCTCGACCACAGAGGCGCCCTTTCCGAAGTGAGTCCTCAATTCGTTCCGGGTTTCCGGCGGGCACATTCTCATCGTTGGCATGTGCGGACGCTTCGCAGCCAAGATGTCAACACACCTCCTGCGTTTGCCAACACGTCTAACCCCGGGTTCAGCGTGGCCACGAACAAACTACTCTTTGTGCAGTCGGTTGTCGTGGACGGCAAAGATCGCGTTTGGGCCCTTGACACCGGCCGTCCTCGAGTGAATGGTACGATGCTGAACGCAGCAACCCCGGGTGGGCCGAAACTTGTCGGGTTCGACCTCAGCGGAAGGACTGTCGCCACGATCACGTTCCCAACCACCGTCGTTGCGGCCGACTCGTCCCTCAACGATGTCAGGTTTGACCTCCGAGGTGAAGGCTTCGCGTATATCACCGACAGTTCTCCCCAACGTCCGGGCATTGTCGTGGTGAACTTGACCAGCGGCGAATCCTGGCGCCATCTTGACGGACATCCGTCTGTCTCTGCGCAAGCCGACTTCATCCCTTTTCACAACGGAGGTACGCCGACTCAGACCCCATCGCGAGATGGCCTTGCTTTTCTGCTGACGCCGGACACTTCGAATAGTACCCAACTATCTCCACCCGATCATCGGTCCCCATGCGGTCACGCCCTTCAATCGAGTGCGTATCCCATGTCCATGTGTATCTCCGCGGACCGCGTCGTTGCTGACATGTGTAGTTCGCGGTTGATGGTATTGCCCTCTCGGCGGGTGAGCACCTGGCGCAGCAACTCGTTCGTTTGCTTACTTCTTCGTCAAAGACGGAGAGTTCCTTTATTACACCCCGCTGGCTGGGCGCCGTTTGTGGAGGGTTCCAACGTCGCTGTTGAAGGTCCAACCGTCTTCGACGCAACCGAACGCGATACTGCTGGCCAACCTAGCAGTACAAGATATGGGTGATACCGGGAGCCATGCGGACGGTCTTGAAAGCGACGACCGAGGCTTCATCTATCTGACCGCTCCCGGTAAGTCACGTCCCCCGTGGCGATGCCTGCATTTGTGACCGTGCCCGGCCTATGCAGAGCATAACGCAATCAACCGCTTCAACCCCAAGACGGGCATGGTCGAGCCGTTCGTGCGCGATCCAGCCATCCAGGTGAGTCGCAGGGTGCTTGGGGGGGGGGGGGGGGGGGGGGGGGGGTGCGCAACACGAGTAACGGCTCATGTATGCCCCTCGGCAGTGGCCTGACACGCTGTCCGTCGTCTCCCTCAAGTCCGGTGGCAACTTCATCTATTTCACTGCCAACCAGTCTGTCATCTGACCTCTTTCATGCCGGCATACTCACTCACGCGTGTCAACGGCAGGCTTTGGCTCAGTCCCGACTACCAGAATGGGTACGTCGAGATTAGGATCCGGTATTGTCTGTCCTTTGACGATGACCGGACGGACGTCTTCACAGGACGGATCTGCGCACGAAGCCGTACGCCATGTTCCGAGTGCCTATCGAGGGCGGGAAAGCCAGTCAACTGTGACTTTCCAAATCCGCTCGATCGAGCACACCGCGAGGGGTGTTCACCAGCAGCGAGCTAAGAGAATCTGTATATGTTATGTCGACCCGTGAGAAGTACTTTCGTTCTCCACGCGTACATACCGTTCCGGAGACTATGTGTAGCAACCCGAGCTGTCGGTCAATGGCGGCGGTCTCCAGATCGCCCCGGCACCTTCACCGCCAGTGATATTCGTGAAATAAACGCCCTCGAGTTCGAATCCGTCTGCTTCGCACATCCAGTGCGTTCCCTGATGCAGACACGGCACCTGCCGGATGCTCGGGCCCACTGCATAGTCGGCAACGCTTCCCTTCGCGACATGCTTGCGGGTTTGCAAGCGCCGTCAATTATTCTAATTGTCCAAAAGGATAGGCCAATATGTTTTCGGTGACTTCAGCGGGGATTTGGCTAGGCGACTCGTTAGCATTCGTGAGTGAGATGGGCAAACGGGATAACGTACACATCATCGGGACAAACTTCGCTCCTCCTGCTCACGTTCTGCGAAGGGTCTTGGGACAGCCTCCCGAGTCTTTGTGCCGCTTGAGCGTGTCGGGACGCGCGAAGTTGCCTCCGCAGTCCAGACAATACCTGGTCATTGACTTGACGTGACATTCCGCGATATGCTTCGGAATATTTTCCCACTGCATGGGCTCGCGCGTGCAGTTCCCGCCCCATTTGCAAGCAACCCGGTCCTTCGCGGAGGGCGTGTTGCCATGGAAGTGGCACTCCCTGAGATGTTTCTTTATCAGGCCTGGCGCGCAGACGTCGTCTCCCACATGGAGACCGCAACCATCCCATGCACAAAGTGTAGTTTGTGTCGTATGAGCGCTGGACGAGGGCGCGGCGTAGGTAGGAGGGATGACGCTCGGCAGATGAAGAGCCTGCTGGTGGTAGGGATTGTAGGTAGCAGCAGAGCCGGCAATGGTAGTGGGAGAGGCATGAGCAGTAGCGCGGGTAACGCCGACTGCTCCGCGCTGGCCCAGACCGTCTGCGAGGGTGGAGGCTGTTCTCCTTGGCGCAGCGGGGGCATTGACTGGAGTGGCGCGACGCATGTATGGGGAAGGTGCATTGCGACTGTGGTGATGCGTGCTCCATGCAGCATGTCCTTCTCGGGTGTGAGGCGCTGTCAACCTACTGGTAGATGCGTGTTGTGAGGAACGAGGTTTGAACTGCAGACAATGTATAGAACTCACGTAAATGACGACTTCTGCATCGGTTGTGCCGGGGCCTCGGTGTAGCTGACTGTCGGGCCGAAGTATGCCTGTCCGCCGCCCCACGGCGTATCTACGCGAGCAGCTGGTACATGTCCGGCGTCGCTATAGTCGCGTTAGCTCCTGAAGACGACGACCAGTCTGCGAGACGTACTACGGATGATTGAGGAACGGTTCATTAGAAGCAGTGCCGGTCGCGTAGGGTGAGGGAGCGCCGTCCTGAGTACCCAATGCCATGTTGAAATTGGGATATTCTGCAGAGGGGAGGAATCTGGTGCAGCACGGAGACATGATGAGCGAAGTCTTCGACTACTAGAAGAGTGCTCTTACCCTTGATAGTCTTGATAGTCATAGATGCTGCCTTCTGAGTTGGATGGAGTGCTTCGGCCACTCGTAGATTGGGGCCAGGCAGGCATACCAGTAGTTGAGGGACGACGATGAGGGATGCGGGAACGCGACAGGAGGAACTAGAGAGACGACGAATGGGTGTGGGGGAGAGGGGAGAGTTACACACTGGGCGTCTGGCAGACGAGGTAAGAACGCGTTGCCTTAAGTAGTCACCCCTGGACATGCACAACCTGCATTGTACGCACGCTCTGCCGTTTTCTCCCAGATACGTAAGGCATATGTGCCATAGTGGGGATGTACAGGTCCTCGAGCGTCTGGCGGAGCGCTGACTTCGTGCCGGGGGACATACAGATGGGCGAGGGTAGGCATTCACTGTGCGGTTGGGAATAGTGATCCAGACGTGTGTCGGGCTTCTGGCCAAGGCTAGTCAGCGGATGCGTGCATGGAAGCATGGAAGCGAAGAGACAGGAATTACTGACGCCGACCTGAAACGATACAATTACACTACGAGAGTGAGGTCAAGGTACCTGGCCTCTCGATATCCTACGATGGGCATCGCCGTGTGCCTCAGAATGCCGAAACCGAAGATTGAGCTGTCCTCGTTCAACAGTGCCCCTGGCAGAGATGGTATGAGCAGAGACCCTCTGGATGAGTGGGCAATGCGGACTTGCCCTCATTGTCACCGAACCACAGAAACGCGTGGGCGTTCATCCGCCGGAGGCGCCTCAGGCGGCAATCGGATATAGTGGGCTTGGGGTTGGTTATGACCATAAGCAGTCTTGCCATTGGGCATGGGAGCGCAGATCGTCCAAAGTGCGAGAGGCAGGGCAGCAACTCGGGTAGATATCCGGATGCGTGTGACGATTGCGGAAGGATGCTGGCGCTCCTGTGCCCCTAAGCTCAACCTTAGAGCCGTGCGGCGCGTATGTGTGTAGTATGGCCTTGGAGCGCGAGGACGAAGGAATCAAGGTTGTGTCAAGGTGCGTTCACATGAGGCGCACTAAAAGAATTCAATGACATGAGATGTGACTGGATGCCGTAGATATATCAATAGTTACGTTCATACCGCACTTTCTAGAGGGGTGGTTCTGAAAATGCTTGAGTCACTCTTCAGTCTAGCGATCGGGGGCCTGTCGTCCTGTGGGATGGGGCATGAGGCAGTTTCGCTGCTCATGGGGCGCGTCTCCGCCATCTAGAGCAAACGGACTCGGTGGCCGGCATCTCGCGTGAGCTCGGAGCAGTTGGAGGAACCCGTGCTGTTCGGGGCATTCTAACGGTGTCCCAAAGCGGTCTTGGCAAGACCTAGTTGCGACACTTCGTTCGTCGAAATGCCTCGTAGAGCATGCACTCTCCGAAGTCGGATATCCTTGTGCGTCGCGGAACAGCATGGCATAGCCCGTGTGGGCGCAGAGCATTGTGTATGCGACATTTTCAAGGCTACCATACTACTCTAGTTGATCAGCGGCCAATCGCGAGGGGCGGCAAGGAAACATACCGGCGGCATCGCGGGAGCGTCCCAGGTTAGACAGTGCTTTGTTGACATAAGGGCTGGGTCGTCGGTTGATAGATCCAGTGCCATTATACGGCACCGTCCCGCGTGCGGCATTGTCGGACGGACGGTAAGCCGCGGCAACATGCGGGACGTCGTGCATTGAGGCGTTAGGGAGTGCATGATCCGTTCGCGGGTGGCTTAAGAGGCGAAATTCCCCGCGAAGTCTGGGAAGGGGAAGGAGGTGGCAGGCACTGGTGGGCCTAGCACTGCCAGCCCGGGGGAGCGCCCCGATGTGCGTTTAGCTGTGCGAGCTCGACCGACGATCGATGTGGGCAGCGCTCGCGCAATGGGAGCCGAAGAGCTACATGTGAACAACATGCTGCAATATGGGGTGACCCCGAGGCAGATACTTACAGAGAACGTCCCCTTGCTAGGAACCGCGCTTGCTCAGAGCCACGGTCGCGGAGATAGGTCTTCGATGGTGTCCGTCGAGCTAAACCAAGAGCAAGAGCAGACGGATCGATGCGAGTCGAAAGGCTGGCTTGGCATAGTGAACTACCACTAAGATTCGTCAGCAAGTGACAGCCGGAGACGCTAGAGGGCACTCACCATTCAACCTACACGGAGATGCGCGCGATGACGCAGCGACAGGCTGGCACGGGGACTGGTAGCCAGTGCATATAATGTTATTTCGACAGGACATGATGGTGGATGCATGGATGGCGGCACATCGAGTAGACGCCCGCGTGCGCCCGTCAGCTTCGGAGAACGCCATCCCTGTGGGAAGCCCCGACTCGTTCGCCATCCCTGAATTGCTTCGCACAGGATACCACGCGGCGGATGGAAATGGAGCTGACCACGAGGGTCGCTCGCAGTGGAATCCAGTACTACGACGCAAACGTCACTACGCCACATTACTACATAGCCTGCATCTACCCACACGCTAGGTCCAGCCCCCGGGCCACGCGTCTGGTCAGTGCAGGGACGTACAGCTACAACTATTGAAAGCACCAAGGAGGTATACACGTATCGTAAGTGATTTTGTGGGGCTCGTAGAGTGTGATGTGATGTCGCGATCGACGAGCTTTACGACATCAGAGAAGAGAGGCGCAGCCTGTCAGCCCGGGCGCATCCAGATGCACAACCACGAACAGACACCCTGAAACAGACGAAACATGTACGTTAGCTCATTCCAAAGCGTGCCGATGGGCCTGCGCTCACCCGAGCTCTCTCTCGTACCCAGCAGATGGCCCGCTGGATTTATGAATTCCGACAGAACGCTTTAATATGGCGCGACAGCGTGTCGGCACGCGCGAAGTCGGCGCCGCATTGCGGACACCGCTTTACCATATTGCGCAGATGGCACTCGGCGATGTGCTTCCCGTAGCTCGACGGGTACATCTCCTTGCCACAGTGGCGCGAGCCCCAGGAGCATGGGTGCCGAGTGCGGTTGTCCGTCACCGGCACGTTGTGGTATTGCTTCAGGTGGCGAGCAATCCCGGACGGTGAAGAGTCCTCGATAGGCATGTGGCAGTCGCCCCACTCGCAGCGAGGCAGAGTCATCGGCCGAGGACGAACATCATGAGCGGAGTGAGCGCCGTAGTCGAGCGTCGAGGACTGGTGCGCAGAGGGCGGGTAGCCAGGAGCTCCAGAATACGAGGCGCCGTAGCCACCAGAGGAGAGCGACGCCTGCTGGTAGGGAGCAGACAGACTCGTCCGGGCCGCGTAAGCCGCATACGCAGAGTGGTTCTGAGCGTCGCGCGGATGCAGAGCACTGGGTGATGTCGCCGATGTGTCAGAGTACGCCGAGTGTCCGCCAGGAGAGCCCGAAATTGTTGGAGGGGACCTAGCGGTGCGACAAGCGAATTAGTGGGCGTTCACGTCACAGGGGGCATAGGACGGGCTTACGGCGTAGAGGACGGCCACGGATCAGCTTTGAACGGGGAGGCTTGGGCATCGGACGAGAACAGTCTGAATTGGAAATAAGGGAACTGCTGCGAGAGGAACGGGCAGGGGCCAACTCACGAAGACTGGACATAACCGTGGAGCTCCCCAGAGTGGTAAGGCTGTACTGCGGTAGGAGCCGAGAACTGGCCGTGTTGCATAGCAGAGCGGGGTAGGAAGGGGAGCTCAGAGCCTGAGGAGGTGTGGTAGTCGCGCGATCCTACGTAGTCCAGACGCGACGAGCTATACCACAAGAAGAATCAGATACTGGCTTCATGCGGGAGAGATCTGCGGTCGTACTCATAGCTTCCAGCGGAAGTTAGCCGTCCTCCAGCAGAAGCCGCACCAGCATAGCTGTAGTCGTGCGAAGAGCGATGAAGCACGGGCGATTGCATCGCGCAGAGACCAGGATGGCGCAGCCGAAGAAGCAGAGGAGAGGAGAGAGGTAATCGGGCAGGGGAGCAAGGAAACGTGCGTCTGTGGGTCGAGAGCTCTTTTGTAAGAATTCGACTGATCCTGATGTCGGACGCCGCCGTGAGCTTCAGCTGGGGGCGGTGGGAAGAGGCAAGGGCCAGGAATAAGCTGCAGCGCGGGCCAGGAAGGCGCTGCGATGCAGCGAAACGGGTCCCCGGGATGGCAGCGTGATGATCCCAAGCAAGCGCGAGGCTCTGTCGGCAGAGAACGACTAACCCGGTTCGTGATGACTACCCTCTCGCCCAAGGACGGCGGCGCCAATCCGCACAGCCAAGATTCCCATCCCTGGCCCGTGCTCGGCATTCCGCAACTCAGACGGGAGCCAGCAGGCGACAAGAGAGCTCAGAGCTGCGGCCATCTCCAGGAACGCGTGCTCGTCCGCAAGTGTCGGTTCAGACAACAAGGGTTCACCAGATCAAGACCCATAGAACATCTTCGCAGGAGACCGGAGCTCCAGCGACCGGAAGACCTTCGTTATGCCATTCGCAGAGACTCGCAGGTGGCAGAGACCCAGACAAATCTAGCGACACTAGGACATCACCCCATGCTTACACCGCACGCCATAGCTCCTGAGGTTACAACGTCGTCTGAGAAAGCATCGCAGGCACAACCTGGATCTGCACACAGCCTGACACTCAGAACACCACGGAGACCCAACCGAGGAGTCCGGAGAATACAGCGCAATCCGACCATCAGCTAAACCCTAGGCAGTGTTCAGTGCTCCAGCAACCTTCTCCAGAGCTGTACCGCCGCAGGTCAGGCCTTCGAAGCTACTTGTTAATCAAAGTAGTCCAGTGAAATGGCAAAAGATGGCAGAAGACGAGCGAGAGATGGAGATTGCACAGCGAGGGGCGTTATGTACAGCTCCAAGCTGCCTCGCGGTGCCAGTCCTAATCAAGCGCCGAATCGTCGCCCATCGTATCCAGATTTGGTCACGGTGTGACCCAGTGTCGGATCAAATAAACGCAAATATCGCGGCGAGCTTGCTGGCGCCTCTCAATCAACTTCCAACTTGCGAAAATGTCTCCGAATGCCTGTGTTCATCAGAATCGTCATGGATCCTCCGCATGCTCCCAACATTCTCAGCAGCAACAAAAGGGCGTCCAGGTGGTCAGGTAGAACCACCGGTGCCTGACCTGGGGATGATATCATCCCGATAGCAGTAAAGCCCTGGCAGCGACAATGTCAAGAGGCGACCTGCACCAATCCTTCCACTTGTACGGCGCCAGCGCCGGCAGAGCTTTAGTAAGTAGGATGCGATATAACGAATGCCGGCCCTCCCGATCTTCCCTGCACTCCGTCATTCGCGCATGCTTATGGAGAGCGGGTAGATTGGTTGCTAGGCATCTCTAGTTCTGATTGCCCCTTTGCTTTACGTCCGTGAGTTCCGGGCCCATCGGACGTCATAGGGGAGTTAGCAGCTCGCAGCCTCGCATGCAGGCACCATGCGGGCGAAGTCCTTTCAAGCAAATCGTCCTAGAAGAGTCGCTTTACACTGCGAAGCAGCCACGACACCTACGGAACGCCTACGACAAAGTTCCAAATACAATCGAGGCGGGACCTTGGCGTCCAATTGCACAACAGCAACCGCGCTGCAGTCAATAAGACTTCGGATCCTCCGTGCGATCTCGGAGGGCTGTACACCGGCGTCCTAGTAGGTGCGGATAAGTGGGCCTTCCTCCGCAGCTCCGTCAGCGAATCCTGAACTGACTCCGTGATCTACTTTGACTGATCCAGAAGGGTGACCCATGCTGCTCTCGAGTGCTGAAACGTTGCATCGGGACGCAGATGTTGTATCTCCTCGGGCCTGATTCCGCGTGGGTGCCTCGCGTTCCCCCGCGCACTCACAAGAGACCGTGCGCGAGGAGGCGCGAGGTGGAAACAAATGCCTCGAGATTCCCGCGTTAGCATTCTGGGGGCCGGGCATATGGGGTACAAGACGCCCGTCCCGCTCTCGCCGATGTTCTACCTGCTTCGACTGTACATGCTCCTGTCCCCTTGCGTCATTCCTCTCGGGAGCGAATGCGACTGTGGACGCCTCGCGGCTCGGACGACGGGATCCGTGCGCTCCCTTCTACGTTACGAGTACGAGTACGCAACGCTCCGTGCTTCCCGGTGACCCGCCCTATTGGATATTGGATGACTATACGTGCATCCCTGCATTGCTACGCCCCGTCATCTGGCATCGAATGGCCGTGCTACGCTTCCCTGCTCGGCAAATCCCCTCTGCTATACACTTCAGCATGGAAGGCACGGCACGCCCGTGTCAAGTTCCCGGCGAATCCGCGCTCTCGCCCGCCAATCAGTAAGGTGAGTGCCACATCTCATCGTGAGCGGCAAACCTGACTGCAATTCCACCTCCGTCCATCGCATAGACATGCCTGCACGGTTTCGATCTAGCTCGTCGACCGATCTACTGCGGCGATGCAATCCTAGCCTGGCGTGGCAGGCTCCTTTGTGCAGCGCGGGAGTTCAAGTTGGCTTCAAAACGCACGCCCAAGTGGACACATCAGTGAGAGAATCCGGATACGATTGCCTTCGATTTGGTTAGGGGGCAGCGTCTCCCTCCGTGGTAAGTCAGTCGTCAAAATCGGGTGAGCAGAAGGTCACTGTGCAATTCATCCAGGCCTCAGGCTATGCGCTTATGGGTGCTCTATCACCGCCGCCCCCTTCTGCGGCCCATGCGGTTGTGAACCTGTCTTCAAAAAGATCTGCTAGCGCGCTGCTGTGCATCTTCGTCAATGCCGTTCTTCTCCTTTCGTGGCGGGCTCACGCGCTCCGGAAGCAGCCCGTGGGACGGAACAGACGCCGGCCAGCCACATACGCATCAGACGCGGAATGCGAGCGCCATCTGCATCACCTTCTTGTGCTGTTATCTGGTCCCCACCTGCCCAATGTGATGTACCTTGCGGAAAGCACGAGGCTGCCTCCTCCGAGATCGAGTCGCACTGCAGCCTCCTAAGCATCAACATCATATCCAGGTAACTCGAAGCTGCGCCAAGCGCCCCACGGGAGCGGTTCCTCTGGGATGCTGTGCGTGCACCATTCACGTCTATTGCTGTTCCTGCCGTACGGAACTAGACACGGCAGTGTCTTTGTGGGTCCCCCATCACGTCGCCTCGTCCTTCGTACGAATCCGCGGGCGGTCGTCTGGCGGCGTCCAATATCATTGTAGCACACGTCGGGCGTCGGATGCATTGTCAGCACGCCTTCGCTGGAGCAGGTTGTAACTCGAGAGCATGAGCATCTGCCGTTATGACGCACATCTCTACTTCTGCATCAGGCTCTGCGAGCCGCACGAAGTGCCTTGATCCCAAGTACAAAGCTGCAAGTGGGCGCAGCGGTGCTGGTGTGCATCCAGGTCGCCGCTTCTCCAACACGAAGAAGAATTGCCAGCACCGGGCGCATCGAGAACGCGCTGCGGTCTGTCCTTGCAGCCGCTATCGCACACGTACGCACGAAGTGCTCATCGCGTTCAGTACGACGCCAATTGCGCCCGAACTCCCCGAACACAATGGTGCGGTCCCAGGGGCGTGCTATTCATTGAGATAGTGCTCCTCACCTGAGACGCCTCATCTCCGATCGCTCTGCGGCTACAGTCGACGTGCCGACCATCTAGCAGATATGTCCGCGCTCGCAACATGCCACTCCGGAGCCCGATGACGGAGTGGTCGCCGGCTCGGAGCGAAATGGGCCGCATCCGTCGGTCTTGTGCGCGTACTGGGGCGACCGTAACGAGCGCACTTTGCAAATGCAACCTGTTGCGCGTACTCCATGAGCTGCTTCCCATCCTTCCGATGAACCTGAGGTTGATTTGGCTCAAGGTGATGTTGGAGTATCATTGTCGGAGATGGGTGCCATTGTTTTCTGTTCGTGGTGCGAGCACGCTACCCTTGCGTCATAAATTGCTTCGTGGTACGACCTCGCAACTGCGAACCTTGAGCGCGGTTGGACGCGTGCAGCCGGCGTATCTCGTCCCCTCGATTGCCCCCGGCCGGAGTCATGCCATGAAGCGGAACGATCGTACATGTCTTCCTTCCGTCGTGAAGTCACAATCACATAAGTGTATATAGAAAAAGCTGAGATTTCTGGACGGCACTGCAATAACGAAAGAGTGCTGTGCTGGGAGCGGAGTAGCGCCAGCTAATCTATAGCATGGAACACGCACCGTCGTCGAGTGTGAAACTACCAACCTAAGCGCCCGATGGCACAGAGAGTGTGACAAGCCGTGTGACTTACCGCGCTGAGCGGATCACATGACATACGCGTCGTGACTGTTTACTGTCATGTGGCTAAGCAATATTGTAAGGCGCCTAATGGCGCGCCTCTCTCCTCCCACTCTCAGCCACCGTCAGGCACTTGCTCTCATCCTCCACCATGCAGACTGCGATGTTCATGCCACCGCCGACGACGCCCTCGCGCTCGCACCTCACTTTGCCCACGAGCTATGCACACATACCACTCCACTCATCACCGCTCGCAAGTAGCCCGGGCTCATCACCAGCAGCCCACGCCAGCGCCCGCCGCCGTGCGCAGTACAAATCCAACCCGTTCAGCTCCTCCGCCCCGCAACGCGTTCGAGACTCCGAGGCACAGCGCAGACGCGCTAGCGGGACCTACGGCAAAGGAAACGGCGAGGGCTCGAGCAGCGGAGCCGTACCGACCGAGGAAGCCCCGCGTAAAGCCTTTTTGAGGGAGCGTTTGAAGGCGCGCTGCATAGAGCGCGCGGCGCAGAAGCGGGAGCGGGCTGTTCGGAAGGGAGCCAGGCACATGAGCAGCGAGGGGAGCAGTGATGGTGTGGACGAGATGATGGACGAAGACGATGAAGACGAGGACGTCATGCTGAATGACGAGGTACGTGCCCCTGTTAGTGCTCCGCGCGAAAGACGCGTTTAAACGCTCGCCCGGATTATCGCAGCTGTTCCGCCGCATTGTCGAGAGCGCAAAGCGGAAAGAACGCCACGCGTACCGCCTCTCGTACGCATACGATGTCGGCTCCTCATTTGATCCTGACATGGAGGACCCTCACGACTGGGAGAGCGAGCTCCACGGTACGCACCGGCTTTCCACGCTTGTCTGTCGTTGTAACCAACGGGAACGACGTTCTATAGCTTCTGCATCAGCATCTGTCACGCCCGACGACCTGCTTGACGAGGAGCTCGAAGCGTACGCCGCAGAAGCTGACCTCAACCTCGATGACCTCCCCATCGACGAAATCTTCAGTGTCAGCGACTTTGAAGACGACGGGCCCGATCAGGACGTCGAAATGCACTGATTCTGCGTCACCTTGACTTATGTGCTCTGATAGGCTGTTGGTGACTAGGTGGGTCGTGGCATGACAGACGCGTATACGCACCGCAGCCGCTTGGCCAGAGGACTCCTTACTTGTACCCTTAGACGCCCGTCCGGGGCGCACAGCTTCTCCACACATGCTTCATCCTTGCATCTGAGTCGGAACGCCCCATCACATACCACTACTGTACACTATCTGTATATGCTGTAACCTGTACACATCGTCCTAGTATCCTGCACCGGAGCATTATCTAAGACGTCGGACGCGTCGCGCTCAGCACCGCTCGAAGACACGGTACAAATCTGGGAGGTCTGCGACCTGCACAACGTCTCGCTCGAGCAAGCTCTTCGGCGGAACGAGGTAGCGCGCCATCGCGGGGAACAAGACGTGCTGGATCTGCCAGAGCGTCGCCTTCCGCGCATCTTCATCTTCACCCTGGCCAGTTTCTCCCGTAGTACCCGCTTCCGCCTCAGGGAGGAGCGGCTCTGGGACGTAAAAATACGCGAGCTCGCGAAGGAAGGTGTCGAAGCACGCCTGCTCCTCGGTCCAATCGACCTGTGGGCCAAGGCGCATGAGGAAAAGTGGGAGCTTGTCGAGGTTCGGCGTGTAGTCGCGCAGGAGCATCGGCAGCGTCTCGACGTGCCCGTCCGGTGAAATGCCGAGACTGAAGTACTCCTGAAGCATGTCGCGGCGTGCGGTCAGGATGTTCGCAATACGCTGTGCGCAGAATTCAGAATGAGTCGCCTGGAGGATGCAACTGGAGGAGGAATACGCACGTCGGCCAGGCTGTCCTTGCTGAGTCCGCTCTTCTCGATCCCCTCCTCCGCGGCGACCGCCAGCGCCACAAGCGTGCGCAGCTCGGGCGGCGGGTCTAGGCGTATCCGCGGAAGGTCGCCGAACTGCCGGAGACCAAGCTGGTAAAACAGCTCTGCAGCGAGCGCCCCGTGGTTGAGAAGGTACAGGCGCGTGCCATGTTGCACGAGGGAGAGGCAGCGCGCGGTGTCCACAACGCCGACGAAGGTGTGCTTCGCGAGAATCTCGCTCAATTCTGCATTGAATGTGGTCGCAGATGAAATTGCCATGATGAGAACGCGATCCTGCTGATTGATTAGCGGTGGAGAGAGAGGGGACGTACGATGGTGTCTCGATTTGAGGACGGCGCTGCGGAGGTCCTTCACCGATCGGAGGTAACATTGCGACTCCTTGATTTCCTTGTCTCTTAGCGTCGAAGGCGTGCCTGGCGTACCGGGCCCACTCCCTCCGTCCCCACTCCCAGTCCGTTGAGAAGGATGCGTTATAGGGAACATGGAGTCGAGCGTCCGATCCTTTAGGGATGTTCGGACCTTGTGTTGGGAATAGACCTTGCGTTTCGCCGGCTGTGACGCTGCGGGGCCAGGCTGACTGCCCTCAGACGTGCCGTCCTGTGCCTCTGCGTTCCCATCCGCAACGTCCCCGGTGTGGTCTTCGTCCGGCTGTGCCTTACGCTTGCCTTTCGACTTTTGACTCGTCGGCTCGGCAATGCCACCAGTCGACAGCGTCTACAGAAGAGTTGTGTGCGATGAGCGCTATGGTCGAGAATCACGGACAACCGCGCATCACGCAAAGCTGGGATATGCAAATCACCTGGTACTCGAACACCCTAGACTGGCTCTGCCCGATGAGTGCTTCCTGCACTGTGTCCGCGATGCGCTCGATGATCGCGTCCTCGTTCAAGAAGTGCACCTCTTTCTTCGTGGGGTGCACGTTCACGTCCACCGAGCGCGGGTCGATTTGCAAACTGCCGGCGGCGCGTTTCAAGTGAGCAATGTATCTCGCGTTGCGAAGTGAGCGGGAAAGACGACTTGCCTGAGGTAAATGAATGGAGACACGCCTTTGGCTAGGACGCCGTTGTACACAGCCTCGAGCGCGCGTTTGATTCTGGAGGACTCGACCAGACGGTCTAAGGCTGCACGCATGAGCGCAGCTCCCGTGCGAATCGGGTGGGAAGCGACTCACGGTTGATGAAGAGGAGCAGTGTCATCTTCTTCGCCTGATAGTTCGCGTTTGTGAAGTGCGCTTCGGCGCTCCAGGACTCGTCGCCTGTGTCATCGTCGTCGTCGCTGGCGTTGTCATGCACTGCTGTGGCTGTTGCTTTGCCCTTATCTGATGAGGAGACAGATACATGGAGTAGTTCCTTTGCCACGCTTTGACCATAGAGCAGGCGAATCGCTTGCACAGTTGTCGAAGACGACGGGGTGGACACGTCAGGGGAAGGGCTGCCCGACTGAATCACAAGGAGCGGTCAACAATCGTGCCCGTCCGAGGCGCAATACGAGAGGGACTATACCTTCTTGCACGTGAAGGACACATGCGGGTTATGTATGGCATATCTCGTGACCACGTCCAGGATGCGGGCGTACTCTTCTGAGGACCCGCGAAGGGACGAGAGACGCGTAGGCGTGTTATAGAAGAGATTCTCTACCTGACACGCATCTGTCAGGACTTCGATGACACTATTGAGGCGCATATACTCACTGTAATGGTTGTCCCGTCGTTGCCTGCGCACGGCTTCGGGTCGGGGCTCGCGCCCGCTTTGATAGGAACCAATGCACCATCCGCGTAGCACGCCCTGCGCCTCCTCGTTAGCTCCAACTACACGATCTGGACACGCTTCTTACTTCCACGCGCATGTGTCCGCTTTGGTCTTGGTCACCACGGTGAGATTGGACACGTAGGATATGGACGCGAGCGCTTCCCCGCGAAAGCCATAGGTTGTAAGTCGCGAAAGGTCCGAGAAGGTCGACAGCTTGGACGTCGTGAAACGTTCTGCTAATATCGGCAGGTCCTCTTTCTTGACGCATGTACCCGTTACTCCCTCGTTGTCTATGAAGCCGACCACAGACGGTCACTCACCCGGATGCCGCAGCCATTGTCCTGTATCTGGAGCAGCTTCAGGCCACCTTCTTTGATCGTCACTTTGATCGAGGTCGCTCCGGCATCCAGACTATTCTCAATGAGTTCCTTGAGTGCTGATGCTGGTCTGTGTATGATCTGCGCATTGTTGTCAGCTGAATGAGCCGGAGCATCGTGATGGCCAGACTCGCCTCGCCCGCAGCAATGCGGTTGATGACAGACTCCTGCAGCCGTCGAATTGGACGAGGACTAGGCGGGGTCGGGGAGGCAGCACGAGCAGATGTGGAGGCCGCCATGAAGGCACAAGCAAACAAAGCCACTCAGTCCTCGATCGGCGATCGGGTCGTTCGCGGGGTCGGCAACCAAAGAAGACTTGGCAGTACGCGATCTTCGTCGCCCGGCACGGCAGCGCAGCTCTGCAGCTTCAACCCTACTTCTCGCTCAAAAAACACCGAGAAAGAAGCATAATACTTGCATACGCGTGTGAATTCAGCACAAGCAGCAACCATAAAATGACATGCAAAGCGTAGGCTGGAAGTGCATATAAAGAGACACACCGAGCGTTGAATCCAGACGCGTCCATTTCGCGGCGATAATTACGCCACGTGCCCTCCCCCACAGATTACGTAATACCGCCATCCGCTCATGGTCTCAGCGGCGATGTCCGCGTGAGGGCACACTGCATAACTCAGCCATCTTTCCTCTCCTCTCCATCCACACGACGACGACTTCCTCGCCAACAACGCCTCCAGCATCGCTCACGACGTCGAGCCGCTCACCAGCGACGTCGACGCCTCTTGGGCGCCTCGTTCCCTCTCCGGAGCTGTCGCATCCCCGCGGGCGTTTCTGGCAACTCTCCAAATCCGACGTCTTGACGCGCACAACATCGCAACAACCCCCGAAAGCCTCATTTTCGCTTCTAGGCCCGAGAAGCCGCCATGCAATCCGACAGGCCTACCACACCAGTCCGTGGTCGCACCATGTCGCGCTACCCGGCCAACCTCTCGAAGGGCGAACCCGGACGCGTCCCGCTTCACCGGCGTGGGACGTCGAAGACCTACGAGACTATGGAGGACTTGCTGCGGGATCATGGCTACAAGGAGACAAGGGTGTTTACGCCCGAGGCAGAGCGCATACAGGCGCTGGCGGATGAGCAGAAGAAGAACCGTTCCAGTTGGCGGATTAGGGACCTCCTCGCAGGGTGGATCACCGGCGCCGACGCCAACGAGCCTGCGGGCGAAGAGCTCGAAGGGAATGCGCCAGAGGCATACCAAGGGTCCTCTTCGCACGCGTCATCCGCGCGATGTTCCTCGCCGAGCTCACCTCTCGGTCACAAGCGCACCCTCAATCAGCGGCAGCCACCGTGCCAAACCCCGTCCTCTCCCTCGCATTCAGCCTCGAGCGCGACGCTGTCTTCGATGCTGAGCTCCAGCTCGGATGGGCGGACCGTCAGCCACCATGTCCAGCGCCGCATCTACCACCACCTTCCTGAGCTCCAACAGCAACCATCGTCCACGAGCCTCCGGACGTACGCACAAGTGTCCGCCGCCCGCGGCTACCTGCGCCACATGGCGTCGGCACCGAATATGCCCAAGCGAACCGCACCACCCACGCGCGAGACTTCCATTGACCGATTATCCTCGCTCCTACATCCTCCGGAGCCCCCAATGCCGTCGTCCTGGCTTGACACGGTCACCAAAGCGGTCATGCGGTCGGGTGATGTGGGCGCACATATCGGAGGTCCGCACTCGCGTCCGGCCAGCCGTCAGTCAATGCGACCCCAGCGCGCGGCGAAGGAGAACAAATTTGCAGTTCCGCACCACCCTGCTAGGCCAGCACGCGCACAGGGCCGCAGTGTCTCAGGCCTGCCCCCCGGCTCGGCATTCTACATGCAGCGTCCCCAGACCGCACCAGGTGCCGTCAGCACCGCCCATGTGGTCTGCAGGTCCGCGCCGGGGTCGCGCTCAGCTTCTCGCGTGGGGGAACGCAATGGCTACGGCAATGGCATTAGCGGCGGCACCGGCCACGGCTCTCTTCGTGGCGCCCCTCGACGAAACACGCAAGATAGGGGACGTCGTGGCTCGAAAGGGGTGCACGCGGATCGCGTACCCTCTCTTGCTGCAACGCGCGTGGAGAACGACGGTTGGGGCATGCAGTGGGTGGACGGGAAGCGCGTCCCGCTGTTGCTCGGACTCGACGACCCCTCACACGATGCGGACGAGTTCGACTACGACGATGACGAGGACGACGGCGAGCTCGACCTCGCGCGGCTGCTCGTTCCCGCCAGGCGGCAGTACTCTATCCAGAGCCTGCGCCGGCACCTGCACCACTCGCGCACTCCGCAGCCGGCCACCCTCGACCTCGACCGCGCGTGGGAGGACGAGGAGGGCGTGCCGACGCGCGGCCGCCATAGGAGGTCCGAGACGGAGGACGCGGACGGGTACCCGTACGGGTGGGCCGCGACGCCGAGTCTTGGGCGGGCGGAGACGAAGCGCAGGCGGGGCTTGCCCGGCGCTTGGGCGGGCTTGGCTAGCAGCAGCAGGTCGTAGTGCCTGCCTTCTACCCTTGGATTTCGAGGTTATTGGGATGGGCTCGGTATCGCCAGGACCCGTCTCTTTCCATCTCTGCATTCTGTGTTTCCATCTCATCGGTACACTATCCACGGGAGTCTCTTCATTATTCATAAGATGTATTTTTCACCGGCACTCCATGCTTCATCATTGACATGCATTACATTTCACCTCCATCGCTCATTATCATATCGCATTGGACCTCAGTCCAGCTCGGAACTCATTGACTTATTCCCTCCTTTAATCCACTTCTTCTGCTAGACTAACGGCCTTCGGTCCGTCTAGAATCACACTAATCCGCAGTCACTCCTCTCCTTATTCGTCCGGAAAGCAACGTAAATCCGCGTATGGTCGTATAGTCATTCCCCTCCTCCTTCTTGTGCATAGCCGGAAAAAGCTTCTTTGGTGTAAAGTATAGTCATATTGTCGGTCCTTACTCTGTATTTGATATACGCGCACTGTGTGCTCATGGTCTTCTACCCTGCGATGGCTCTCACCGATGCATGGATCACTCGAAAGCAACGTCTTAGGTTGAATTTTCTCATCTCGTCTGATTGCGGACTGAGATGAACAAGACGGTACATATGCACCCACCCACGCATCTCTTTTACGAAAACCCGCGCGGCGCGCAGATGATATCGGCAGGGGTGATACACTTCGCATTCAGCACCCTTCTTCAATCACATCGTACAAGAGCTTGGGTCCCAGCCTTGGGGTATCATGCTGTTCGGACATCGACCTTAGCTCCATCATAGTACATCGCTTTGCGGCCACCTCGGGCATCTCACTACCTGTGCTCCTCGGCTTCTACGTGCAGTGTTAGGTTCGCGCCCGGTATTCTTTGATGACGCTGACGGGATCCTTGTACGTCGCGATCGGTGTGAACGGCACCTCGCCCAACCTGCGTCGTTCGCGTTTCAGCTTAGTTCGAACAGCGACGCTGGGAAGCTGATCGGGTCGAGGGGGACAGTGATCTTACCCAAACGCCGATGGGCCACCACAAGCCAGCCCTTCGGGAGTCGTTGTCCAGCTCGGGTGCCCCGCGAGGGCGATGACGGTCACGCGCAGGCCGTACCTGTAGTCGGGTGTTCCGAGCGCGGCGCCGTGCTGCGAGTCGAGGACCGTGATCAGGTCCGGCACCGTTACGTGTATCTGGGCGTTCAGGAGATGAAGCACACGTAAGAGAGATCTGGCCGCGGGTGGGAGCATACCTTCTTCTCGCCGCTGGCGGACTCGATGTATGCGTACAAGTTCTCGTTCTGGAAGGGAATCACGAGCTTGTCGTCCGCGCGGACGGGGAGCGTGAAGCTGGATGCGGTGCTCGCGTCCTCTTCCTCTTCTTCCTGAAGAGGAACGATTGTCACTTGGCCCCAAGTGAAGCCCTTGCGCACTTCCTGCACACGACGTGGACGGATTAGCCAGAAGATTCGATTGACCCAGGCAAAACACACCCGCTGGACGTCGATGATCTTGCCCACGAACAGGCAAGCGCCATTCTGCAGTTCAAGGATGGCTTGGGGAATGCGTTTCAGGTCGTTATGTTTCCTACATAGCGCAATGGCGCGTCCGATCCGCCATGCTTGTGAGACGCTGTGCGGCACGCCTGAGCGGAACAAGTAGTGCAAGAGTATAATAAGGCAACGATATATCAGCGGGATGTCCCAAAGACGCAGCTCGACACAAGGCGTACCGTATTTGACACAAGTCTTACGGTCCAATGGAGCCATGCTCACACCGCTCTTGGAGCCCATCTCGGTAGTTACCACGCGGAGGATATCTTCGACTGCTTTGTTGTTGCGGGCGGAGGGGAGCACCTACGTTCGGGACGTGAGTACTCGTGCCATGGCAGACTACAATTCTTCATCGTACCAGAGTGTTCCCTACACCGTCTGAGATGGCGCAAGGCCATAGACCGTTGGGTATGCCGTACGCACCAGGAAGCCTACGCGAAACTCGTCAGCATGTCCTTCCATTGCAGGCGGTGTCATGGCGACCTACGTCTGGTACATCTATGATGGAGCAGAGCAATCAGACAATTGGGGTGAGTTATTGAGTGAACGAACGCGAACATTGGGATACGCTCGACCCATAAGGTCGCAGTCCAGCACCGTCTTGCCCATCTCCGCGGCAACGATCATGGGCTGTATGCCGTTCCCTCCGCCGATCTCCTCCGATATCGAGCCCGTAAAGTCATTAATTCCGAGGTACTTCATGAGAACGCGAGCAGATGAGGGTATCTCATCCCCGCCTTGGAGACGTTCGGACTGGCAAAGGGTTAGGAAATTTAAGCATTCGGCCGGCACTATGTGTTCGTACCGAAACACTCGGAGATCCCTGCATTCAGAGAGATTCAGCGATCCGGAGCCCGTGTATACTCGCCAAGGCACCCACCATGAAGCTGCAGCGGATGAATACGTCCGTCTCTGGAACAAAGTCGGGATCCACGACCTGGGCAGCCATTGAGGGTCAACCATACTCAATCGCTTTGGCGGCAACTTACGATGATCTGCTTTCCGTCTCTCAAGGCTTGTCGTGCCATGAGGAACGGCGGGTAAGGCGAGCCACCTCCGCCAGTACCGAGCACGCCGCACCCCTCTGCGATCCACTCTGACCATCTCGTCAGTCTCGCGAACATGAAGGCAGAATACCGAGTTGCTCGACGCACCGAGGTCGAGTTCTGAGAGCTTCCAAGTTTCATTCGACAGGATGTTGGGCTTGTAAGCGTCGATCTCAATCTCGTCATCCTGGGCCGTGGCGTCATCAGCAGCGGAGCCATGCGCGAGAGCTTTCTCGCCCTCCTCGCTCTCAACGTCATTTTCGGCGGTAATGAGGGAGGACTCTTCAAGAGAAGCGACGGTCTGTGGAGAAAGGTCGCCCGCAGCTTTCACGATGATGCGTGTCGCTTGGTTCGTAACGTACTGTAACGTTTTCAGTGCCACGCATACACGGCCCTGAAGGTTTGTGACAAACCTGAACAGGGAGGTTGATGACCTCCACGACCTTCGTCGTTGCTGCACCTCGGTCATCAACATCTCTCAACACGGAACGCCAACAGTACGCAGCACACTCACCAGGATCCGCGCCAGCTGCGACCGCTTTCTTGATCGCCAGCACTTTGATAGCCTCCACGACGGTGTGTATGTCTCGGCCCGCGAGGAACTCGATCGTGTCGATCTCCCCGGCGACTACAGCGAGCCCGATCAATGCTGCGCACATCATCGACCGTGGATGAGGGATAGATCTGCCGACCTTTGGCCATGGCTGCGCCGACGGCGTTCGCGACGCTGAAGAACGGCGGGCGGATGATCTCCTTCACGCCGACGAGCGCGTCCGGGGCGATGATGCTGCCTCCGCCGACGAGGAGGACGGTGATGTCCTCTGGAGAGGTCTTCATCCTGAGCCAAATAGTCAGCGCTTCGTGACATTGCATACTAACCGGCACGCACTTGTCGATAATCCCTTCCAAAAGCTTCTTGATCCTCTGCGTCCCGGGAGTGATAACGTCCTCGGGAATATCGGAGATCTTCGTCTTCTCACCTAGGTCAGCTCTTCCACTGGCCACGACCAAATCTGTAGCCGTCAAGACACTCCCGCCAAAGACCTTCGCATCCCGAGTGATGTTATGCCCGACCGACTCGGGACCAACCGTGATGCGCTTCCCCTTCTCACCCTCAACGAGCCTTACAATAGACCCCCCACCAAGCCCGATAGACTGCACATCCGCCATCGTAAAGTTCGTCCTCACACCCCCCACCTCGATGAACGACGCCGCCTGCCTCGGAAAGCCCGACGGCAGCAGCACGCCCACATCCGTCGTCGTGCCCCCCACGTCCACCACGATCGTCGACCGGCGCGTCTCCGCCGCCCTCTGCTCGTCCAGGCCCGACAGGAACGCCGCGCCGCGCATCGAGTTCGTCGGGCCCGACGCGAACGTGCGGATGGGCAGGCGCGCGGCGGACGCGGCCGTCGTGAGCGTGCCGTCGTTCTGCGTGAGGAAGAGCGGGCACGTGAGCGCGAGCGCGCGCATCGCGTGCTGGAACCCGCGGATCGTGCGCTGCGCGAACGTCAGGATCGAGGCGTTCAAGATGGACGCGTTTTCGCGCTCGAGGAGGCCGACTTGCCCGACTGGTTCCAGGTGGAAGTGGTCAGGAGACCGATGGGGATTCCGGCATGGGCGCGGGCGCGGGGTGCTTACCGTCTCTGGAGCACACGACGTTCACGGACGGTCCGAGCTCGCGCTCTATGACCGCGCGGGCGGCGGCTTCGTGCTTGCCCTCATTGTCCAGGAGCGAGTAGATGCCGGACAGCACGATCTGTACAGTTAGCTCAGTTTGATCTCGCTCAGGGGTGGGCGACCTGCGCCCCCGCTTACGTTCTTCAACCCCTTCTGCCTGATGACGGCACACTGCTCGACGAGCTGCCTCTCGTCCAATGGAAGGATCTCGCGCCCGTCGACTAATTGACACGCACGAAATGAATGAACTGTCATGATCGAGTCGGTGCGGGAGAAACGAACTCTCGAAGCCGCCGTCGACGTAGCCAATGTGGCCTTCGGTCAGGGCGCGCAGACGCTTCGGAAAGTCTATGAACGGCGGGCACTGGCGCGTGTACGGCCCACACAGGCGTATGACGGCGACCTTTGCGAGCCGGCGCGCGTCCGCCTCGAGGACGGCGTTGATGAACGCGGT
Source organism: Trametes cingulata (assembly GCA_022385765.1). Taxonomy (NCBI): domain Eukaryota; kingdom Fungi; phylum Basidiomycota; class Agaricomycetes; order Polyporales; family Polyporaceae; genus Trametes; species Trametes cingulata. The sequence continues at coordinate 891,930 of MU277983.1, read as the reverse complement.
AGTGCCGATGCTGACCGAAGAGACCTGCGAGGGCGGGACCGCGGCGAGCTTGAGCACCTCGCGGACCGCGATCTCGATGCCGGTGGACACGTCCGGCGTGGTCGCCGACTTGTAGTGCGCCAGGACCCCGCGCCCGGGCTCACGGAGACGTGTTACGTCGATCAGGACGCCGTCGGTGTTCGTGCCTATGGTCGAAGAGGTCAACGAAAGGGAATGGGCACGGCTATCGCAGCGCAGGCTCCCGCGAGGCAGGCGTTAGCGCGGCTTACCTCCGACGTCGACCCCGATGCGAAGCATGCTGGGAAGCGGTGGGCGCAGGCCGGAACGTGGCGATGGTGGCGCAGAGTCAGAAGCTCAGCGCGGGGTGCTAGAACTGCGAACGAGTGCGGAGCACAACAAGAAAACGTTGCGGCGGCACGACGAGTCGCCTTGGCGGTTCTCAGGCGAGGTGTGGAATATATAACGAGTGCGCGGAAGGCCGTGCTTATCTTGGAGTTCGCTCCGGAGGTCGGCCGCCTCTCGCACAGGAGCACACACCATCTGGACACATGTCCTTCTGAATGTCAGCACGCCCCGGGTAAAGTGTAATCGAGCCATCGATGTTGCAAGAGGACTGAAGGGGACATGCGCATCCCATCGAGTGCTCGATATATATACGGTGCAGACCAGAGCTCGAGGGCGGAGTCGGAGGGCGAGTCTAAGTAGCAGTGAGAGTGCATGTGCACGCGGGAAAGTGACAGATAGCCACGAGTGTTGTTCGGGACCGGACGGATTACCGGTTATCAACGGGTTTGGCACAAATATTGGCACTTGGCAGGCAATAAGTATGCTGTATTTGGGGGCGTCTGCGGTGTGGCTTAGAGCGGCACGTCCATCAATGCATCACCGCCGAGGGTTGGGCGGGAGAGGAGGGCTAACCCGAAGGAGGGCGAGGGGGCAGAGGATGGGAATTAATGGGAGGCTGAGGCTGCTGCGAGTAGTCTAGCGGCCGTCCAGGCGTCAATCGCCGTTATAGCCTCCGATCCAGAGGCCCTTATGACAGCCACCCTCCGCAACCTGAACGCACGCTCACTCCCTCTCCTCCAGCCTCCAGCGCACAGCGCATCCGCGACATACCACGGCGCACGCAATGTCGTCGTACTTTCAGCACCGTGCTGCTGTGTGAGTCCTCCTCTTCGCCCTCTCACCCTGTTACAAGTTTCTTTGACGCGCAGCGGAACAACCCCGCTTCCAAGTTCTCACTTTCACACCTGCCCCGTGAACGCCTCCTTCTCGGTCGCTAACGATCAATATCTATTCCAGCGCGCGCAAACGCCAGCTCTTCCGCGAATCCCTCGACCGCGTCCCTGTGGCCTACACCCAGGCCTCTACCGACGCGGACGCGAAGATCCTCGCCCTCTCGCTCGCCCAGCTCGTCGCCGCCTGCGCGGACGAATCTGTGCGCCCATCAGACGTGCTCCAGGCTTACGGCAAGCGCGCCCTATCCGCGCACGAGGCTACCAACTGCCTCGCCGACGTCTTCCTCGACGAAGCCACCCAGCGCGCCGTCCCCACCGACCGCCCGCTCTCCGGCGTGCCCGTCGGCATCAAGGACTGCATCGACATCGAGGGCCACGACACCACCCTCGGCTTCTCCGCGAACGCCGGGCGCCCCGCGCGCTCGTCTGCGCCCATAGTGCGCCTCCTGCGCGACGCCGGCGCGCTCGTGTACGTCAAGACGACCCTGCCGACCGCGTGCCTCTCGTTCGAATGCAGCTCCGACCTCTTCGGCGCCACGACGAACCCGTACAACCCGGCGTTCTCCCCCGGCGCGTCCACGGGCGGCGGCGCTGCGCTCCTCGCGTGGCAGGGCAGCATGGTCGAGGTCGGCACCGACATCGGCGGGAGCACGCGCTACCCCGCCGCGTACTGCGGCCTGTACTCGGTCAAGGGCACCCTGGGGCGCTTCCCGACGACCGGCTGCGCGTCGTGCACGCCCGGCCTGGAGGCGGTGCCCACTGTCACCTCGCCCCTGGCGCGAACCCTGGACGACCTCCAGGAATTCTGGAGAAGGGTCGTCGAGATGAAGCCGTGGGAGTATGACCACACCGTGCGCCTCTTTCCTTGGATAATGTGCCTGGCCGTGGCAGACGCTGACCGCTCGTTGCTGATGCGCCTACCACAATAGTGTGCCCCGATACCGTGGCGGACGGTGGACTACGTCGCATCCGATAAGAAGCTGAGGTTCGGCGTGATTGCGGACGACGGTGAGCGGCGACGGAGCATGTGATGCAACGGAGGTTGAGCAGGTTGCAGGTATAATCCCTCCGACACCAGCGGCGAGACGGGCGTTGCAAGAGGTCGTAAGTGCACTCGGTAAGCAAGGCCACGAAGTTATACCATTGTAAGGCTCTTCTCTGAACCCAGCGACCGACGACCTGACCGCGCCCCAGTGTCCCGCCAAGTCCACTCGAGGGTCTCAAGATCGGCTACCAGCTCATGTTCTCGGACGGAGGTGCACTCTCTCGTAACCACTTCGTACTTCCATGAACTCATTGACGTGCAGCGGCATCTATATTAGAACCCAGACGCCTAGGCGAATGGATCAGCCCCGCCCTACTAACTGTGCGCTTCATGCTCCGCCTCCCGCTCTGGCTCAAGCGACTCAATGCCACGCTCCTCCGCTGGTTCTCGCGCCCGTGGGGGCGAAACGAAGCTTGGGCGAGTCTCCTGGAGATCTTCCACCCGCGCACCGCGCTTGAGGAGCGTAGGCTCATCGTCGAGCGCGATGCGTATCGGGCGGCGTGGCATGAGGCGTGGCATACACAGGGACTGGATTTGCTGCTGACTGTCCCGCATGCGCTTCCGGCGATCTCGAAGGACCCGAAGGCGAGCGATAAGGCGACGTTGGTGTCTGCGAACTATGCATTCTTGTACAATGTGGTGCGTGCCCTCTCCTTCGCTCGCTCGACTTTAAATCGGTCCGTAGAGGCTAAGCCGCATTGTACCATCCTAGCTTGATTGCACAGCCGGCGTAATGCCCGTAACATACGTCGACCGGGATCGCGACAGCTTCGAGCCCGGCTACCGAAATTCTCCAGCATATCTGCATATGAACGACATCGCGCGGGCGGTGCACGACCTGTACGACGCGGATGCAATGCACGGGATGCCAGTCGGCATTCAAGTCATAGGTGGACGGTTCCAAGAAGAGCACGTCATCGCGGGCATGAAGCTCGTCGAACACGCTCTGTGGGCGGGCGGCAAGGGATTCGTACCTCGGAGGTTCTCGACACCGAGCGAAGGTTGAACCACTCAAGGAATGCCGTTACGGATAGGCGAGCACTATGTTCGCCGCTGTGGTTCCGTATGTGAGGTCACGCCAACATTTATGAGCGCGTGCTTCGCTGTATCTCTTTCTCCTCTTCTCTCTATCTCGGGCGGATGTCCACGGAATGCTGTCGATCGCTCTGCTCTGCCATGTAGTATATGTAGTTCGCTGACTATTTGCTCGTGCTTGTACATACCCGTACACCTTGTCTAATCACGATGTATTGGTACGGATGCCCCGCACATACATGTATGCATCTCTCTCTACCTATCCTCGGAAGCGGGGCCGCATTAATCCGCGGAGATCTCGCATCCGCGCTCGGCGGGGTGCAGTATTCGCCTGACAGGCTAGAAGCTCTTCTCTGCTAGAGGGGAAGCGCCATCCTCCGTAATAGTCGGGGCCAAACAGACCCTGCTTCCACGCTACAACCCAGACACACTGATCTTCTAGCACCAGCAGAACCTGGAGGTGATTCCCGTCCGTCAGTCCCGCTGTCAAGCATGATCTCACGATGACGTCGAAGCACGTACTTCTCGTTGTACACCCACTCGACGTCCTCCTCCTTCTCCTCCCCGTACCACTTCACCGCCGAGAGGTGGTCTTCGCGCTCCTTCGTCGGCCAGCCGCGCGCGTTCGCGATGGTCCGCAGCTCGGGGCGGAGGTACCAGAACTCGACCTTCTCCACCTTCTCTTCGCGCGCGACGACCTCGAGCTGGTCGAGGATGATCGGGAACGTGTGCTTGTCCGCGCGCAGCCGGGCGACGACCAGTGTCCGGGGTGGGACGCGCAGGTCTAGCGTCCAGGTCACGAACGACAGGGGCGCGCCGCTATCCAGGCGCAGGGCGTCCTGAAGCGTACGCGTCCCGTGTGGGAGGATAGCGAGACCCCACTGGGCGCTCGGGAGGACGATGCTGTTATCCTCTGTGAAGTTGAGCGTGCGCCGCACGACGTACGCCCCCACTCCTTTGTTCGGCAGGAAGCTGAATAGCGTCAAGCTCGTGTCGCCTGCGAAGCGCGAGAGGTCGTTCTTGATCAGCACCGCGTCGTGGTCGTACAGCGCGATGAGGTCGTCCACAGTGAGCCGCTGAATGTTTAGTCCCGGCGGGGTTGGGCTCGTACTCGCAGGAGCGGACGTCAGGTCGATCGTCTTGGTGGTCTCCAGCGCGCCTTTGACGACCCAGCCATCATTCGCGCCCGGGGTGGGTCCTGCTGACTGGTAGAACTGCTTGCCCACGTCGCTATACAGCACGGAGAAGTGCGCATTCGCCAAGCCGAGAGAGCGCAGCACTTCGCTGTCAGGCGGCGCGCCCCATTCGGCAGGGAAGGTGGACGGGAGCGCGGATCGGGGCGCGAGGACCCAGTGCAGGAGACGCATCATGTGCGCGGCGTAGCCCTTGCGGCGATGGTGGGGCGGGGTGTACACGGACGCGACGGCATATGCGGTCACTTCGCGCACCTCGCGTGCGTCGACCTCTTTGGCACGTTTCGCTATTATCGCGGTTCTGCGGAACCTGCAAGAAGTAGTCAGCAAGCGGCTCGTGATTTAGGGGCTCAGACGTTACGGACGTCTCGCATGAGCACATGAAGTCGAGCGTAGTCGGGTCATTCCTCGGTGCGAGGACCCTATACAAGAGTCAGCTTGAGCAATATGACGAGTTGTGTACGCGACCTACCAAGTGATGAGTTTACCCCCGGCAGCGTGTTCGTGCTCGTCCATGATGACGTCTCGTTGGACATATTGTTCGACCGTGTATCCCTTGGCCCATTCTGCAGCTGTGCGCTCCCGACTTCTGCGCACTTGCTCGGGCGTAGCTGGGAAAAGTGAGAGATCGGCAAGCGATATCGCACTCGAGCTCGCCATGGTCTGATGTTTGTTTGAGTGGACTGAGCCGGTATCTGTGGCTCTGCACGATCTGAATTGAAGGTCTCAAGAAGGAGCAGCACAGGCACAGCGTTCGTGCATGTGTTGTTCGAGGTGATCGATATCTGCGATCATGACTAGAGACTGTCGGGACCGCCGCGGACTCATCTTGGCGACGGAGTGGACGGTTACAACTCCGTGCCGCCGGCAGCGGTGGCGTTCAGTACAAGCGAATCTCTAGCGCCCGTGGACATCCATGATCTTGACATAATACACCTCCTTCTTGCACTGAACCTCTCCAATTCCTGAGACATCTCAACAATCTTGTGATATTGTAAGAGTATGCGACAGTTGTATGACGCACCATAGCGCCGACATGCAGTCAAATCGGCCTGCGGTCGACCCCGGAGGGTACCCTGACATCCACCCACTACCTCTCAACCAATCCTATCGTCACGACATAGCGACGTAGCCGCGAATACATCCGGCCTCCCGTGCAAATAGGCTATATCAAGCCTTTGAGCTCCCATGCGAGGAGCACTCATGATCCCGAGGGTGACTTCGAAACTCTACTCCTCGGAGCTGATATTAGGTTGCCTCATCCGTATGACCCCTCCACGGGGTGCTGGTCCGGCTCTCTCATTAATCGAAACCAACTACGCCCTCGTCCTCGAGGCGATGTTACTTTACGTCTACTCTCCACCATGCCTCTGTCATTGTGGAGAAGTGTCCCGAATAGACTGGTGAGTCTTCTCGTGCCTTGTGAATGCATCCCTGACTAAGCTGAGCTACCCAACGTGTTCAGCATTCGCAGGCCTACAAGGAGATGCAGCAGTCGGCGGTGGAGAGGGGCACCTCTTCTCGGCTTCGCACCTACTCGCCGGGGCGCGGCTGTAGAGTTTGACCCGCATGATTATAGCGCCATGAGAAACGCACAGGTCATGAGAATGGGTCCGGGGGTATAAAGCAGTGATCGCTGTATTCTCCCCACGCAAGGATTCCACCAAATTCAAGTCACCATGCCAGGCGGAGGTCACTCTCGCTCATCCAATGCTACCGCAGAAGACGCTCCCGCGCCCTACACGCTCGGGGACTTCTGCATTGACGAGTACAGACCCATCAAGGTCATCGTTATTGGTGCCGGCTTCGCTGGCATTACCGCGGGCATCAGGTGCTTTGAGTATGTCACAAGGCTATCAGGCTTGACTGACAGTCATTAGGTTTCCCCAGAAGATACCGAATGTCGATCTGACCATCTACGAGAAGAGTGCTGGCGTCGGCGGCACTTGGTACAACAACAACTATCCGTATGCACTGCCTCCTCGACATATATTGTCCCTGCTCTGATGTTGCTGGGCTTCATAGTGGTTTGGCTTGCGATGTTCCTTCGCACTGCGTATGCCTTGATTCCACGCTCTCCTTTAAGTTGACACTGACATGGACTCACAGTACCAACTCTCATTCGAGGAGAAGGTCATTGTCCACTGCAGCCTGTGCCGTTCCGCGTCATACTAACACTCGACCGCAGAAGGACTGGTCCTCATTCTATGCTTGCGGCCCCGAAATCCGGCAGCACCTCGAGGAGGTCGTCGGGAGATACAAGCTCATGCGCTACATCAAGCTCCGGCACGAGGTCACGCACGCGCAGTTCGACTCCGCCGCAGGCAAGTGGCGCGTCCGACTGCGCCGCCCAAACCCCGAGTCTGGCGCCCTTGAGGAAATCGAGGACAGCGCGGACGTTCTCATACTCGGCGTTGGGATCCTGAGCCGATGGCAATGGCCGGACATCCAGGGCCTGAAGGACTTCAAGGGCGAGCTGCGCCACAGCGCGGATTTCGATAACCATCCGAAGACGTGGCAGGACGTGGCGTCGACGTGGGCGGACAAGAAGGTCGGCGTAGTTGGTGTGGTAAGATGACCGCCCTCCAGAGAGGTTGCTGTGCCTGACGACTCTGCGGGCAGGGCTCAAGCGCGATACAGATAGTATCCGCTCTGCAGCCGAAGGTGCAGAAGCTGGTCAACTACGTACGTGGGAAGACTTGGCTCGCGCTGCCCTTCGGAGACGACCTTGTCGCAAGGCTCCTAGGACGCGAGTCGGAGTCTGGCGAAGAGACAAATTGTGAGTTCCTGCTTACGCAGAGGCGCAACGGTCCCGGCTGCTGTGTGGCGCGGCGTAGACTGATCGGTTGCCTGTAAACAGACCGCTTCACCCCGGAGGAGATCGAACGCTTCAAGAACGACCCCGAATTTTTCTGGAACTTCAGGTACACTCTGGAGAATACCTTCAACGTACGTATATCGGCTGTAGTGCCTCCATTCCTCAACTCGACATATTTCTCATGCACCCATGACAGAGCGCCTACTCGTGGACGCTGAAGGGGTCGGAACTGCAGTTGCAAACGCAAGCGCAATGTCGGGCGAACATGGAGAAGAAGCTCGCGAAGAAGCCATGGATCGCGGAACACTGTACGCCGCCCCCTTGAACTCTGACCCTCGACTTTATTCACCAGTCGCGTTATCGTTGCGTTACTGTATGCGAGCAGTGATCCCCGACTTCCCGGTGGCGTGCAGACGGCTCACGCCGGGACCTGGATACCTCGAAGCTCTCTGTGAAGACAACGTGGGTGCTATCCATGCGAGGCAGAAGCCCTCGAGGGACCTCATCGGTGTGCCTCTTGTCTCTTACAGGTCGATTTTGTCCCGAGCCCCATCAAGCGAGTCACTGAGAGGGGCATCGAGACCGTAGATGGCAAGTTCCAGGAGTTGGACGTCATCATTTGCGCTACTGGTGAGCGAGTAGCTTCCCCCTTGTACTCGGCACCCAGCTTGACGATGATCAACGCCAGGATACGACGCATCTTACCAGCTGCCATTCAAGATAATCGGCAGAGACGGCGTGGACATCAACGAGAAATTCAAGCCGCATCCAGTCACGTACCTTTCCATGGCGGTGGATGGCTTTCCGAACATGTTCATCACGCTGGGGCCGAACTCCGCCGTCGCGTCGGGCATGCTGCTTCCGCTTATTGAGCAGGAGGTCATGTATGCGGTGCAGGCCACAGCGAAGATGCAGCGCGAGCGTCTGAAGAGCATGGAGGTGAAGGCGCAAGCCGTCAAGGACTTCGACGAGTATCTGGAGGTGCGCATTCTCCAGCTTTTTGCCAGTTGCTCTTACTGAGGTTTGGGTTATAGGCGTACTTCCCTAGGGTCTGCAGCTTGCTTTCCTGACGTGTGTGCCACCACTCATGCATTCTTTCAGACGGTGTTCAGCGAGAAATGTCGGTCATGGTACAAGCTCGGCAAAGAGGACGGTCGAGTAGCGGGCCTCTGGCCAGGTACCTCTTTCATTTGACCGTGGTGGTTCAGCTCCTGGCATCTTCGTCTCACATATGCATAGGCTCTACCCTCCAAGCAGTCAAGGTGTTTGAGCACCCGCGGTGGGAGGACTACGACTACGAGCTCGCCGACCCCGTCAAGAACCGCTTCTACTGGCTCGGAGACGGGCAGACTCTCAACGAGAAGACCCTCTCGGGAGACAGTACGCACCCCTTCACTGAGCCATCTGAGCTTTCCGGACGCGTATTGACATACACCACCTCAGGAGCGTGGTATCTGCACGAGCCGTTCCTTGACAGACCACCGGGTGAGTCCACCTCCGACTGTCAATTTTCTCTTGAAGCTTGACATCTAATTCACATAGTTCCGGGCGAGAGTCCGGCAGACAAGAGTTCTGACGTCGTTTTGAGCAACTTGTGAATGTCTCAGCCAGCAAGCCCATGTCGTGATTAGTCCCGTGAACTTGTTGATCCTGTGTACAGTACGTAGACGTGTGCCTCTTCATATACTCATCGGTGTGCCACTTCAAAGCCATGTTCAAAGGGCAATTCGGACGCGCGGAGTCTTGTGGCGATGAATAGTCGAGGCTCTCAGTGCATCGGATGGGGAGAGTCCGCGCTTCGCCGGAAGGAATCAAGAGATCGAGACCGAGGAAAGGATGAGATTAGAGTTACAGCGGGTGCAAAGCGTACTACACTAGAGCGGTCGGTTAGATGTCCATTTTGTCCTCGTTTTCCCAGCCCGGGTTCTTCCGCAAGATAACAAACCCTTCGAGCACATGCGCGTACGGGATGTACTCCTCCGTCGCGAGTTCGGCGCGCTCCGTCGTGCCCAACCGCACGGGCGTCGAGTGCGTTTGGAAACCGGAGATCGTGCGCGGCTTGCCTGCCTGCCCGACGACGTCGACGGCCTGACCGACACGCACGCTGACCGAGATGTTGTTAAGCTCCTCGTCGAGCGTGATGAGGAACCGCGGGTACATCGAGGGGACGAGGAAGTAGAGCATCCAGTGGTACTTGTCCAGTATGACTGTAAGAGACGGTGGTGAGAGACTGGTGACAGTGTACAAAGTGATTACACTTACAGCCCTTCGCCTCCGTGAACGCGGTCAGGGTCGCCAATAGACCAGCAACAGCTGTCCTGCTCATGATCGACCGGTCGTTGAAGAAGGGGTTGATCGTGAGCGTGCCCTTGCCCATGTGCACGAGACCCTGCGCTATCCGGACCATAAACAGGCAGTCGGGCTCCTTGTAGTAGTAGCCCGCCAACTGGCGGAGCATCTGTGCTAACCGAGCGTTGTTCGTGCCCGCACCGATGAGACCCATTGCGAAGATAGCGTTGAGCGCGACCTGCAGGTCACTGTCGTGGCTGTACTTCGAGAGCGTATCCATGATGGGGAGCTGAGGGTTCGACGCGCTGACAAGACCCAGTGCGAGGGGAACGGCTTTCCGGATGATTGGCTCGCCATAGTGCATCTGCGCATACGTGAGCTACTGTCCCGATCATATCGACCACGTTGAACCAGCTTACCAAGTGGTTGAATTGCCGCAAAGACATCTCCGAGCCGATCTCCTCACCCATCGCCACAAGAGCAATACCAATCACGGCGAAAGCCTGGAAGGTGTCGTCCTTTGGAGGTTCCTCAGGCGTCGCATCCTTCTCATCCTTGTCGTCTTTCTTCTCCTTGGGCGCCTTCTCTATGTGCTCGTCGCAATAGTGGAGAAGTTCCTGGACCTTCAAGACATTGCCGGTACCAGCAAACGAGCACATGTCGACCATTACTACAGCGAGCTGGGAAATCTGGTGCTCGATAGCCTTCAGCGTGGCTATCGTCGCGTCAGACGCGTCCTGGAGACCTGTAGTGGCTATTAGCATCCGATATAGCCAGGGTCATCAGACCGTACACACCGAGGTAGAGGAGAGCAAGGCCTAGGACCATGTAGCGCGCCCACTTCTCGTCCAGCTGCTTGTCCTCGCGCTCCATGAGCGTCTGGAGGATGGTGCTGGCAATCTCACCGTTGCCGCTGCCGACGAAGATGAAGCCAAGAGCTAGTGACGTGAGAGACGCGATCTCCATAGACAAGCTGTCGTCCGCGACGTAAGGCAAGAGCAGCTGCATGACGTCCTCGCGTTGTGAACCAGCGTATGCAAGACCGAGACCGACGATCGCGCTAGTCTTGAGCGGTACAGACTTGTTCTCGACGTACTCGCCAAGCAGTGCAAGCGCTGCATCAGCCTCCGTCCGTACGCCGGAGTTGAGGATACCGGTCGCGAGCAGGGCACCAGCTTTGATGTACTCCTCCGACGAGTAGGTGTACTTGTCAACCTGAGAGAGACCCTCGTCTGTATCCCAGAGCAAGCTGAGACCAAGACTTGCTGCAGCGCTGAGCATGCCGTGGTCCTTGTTCTTGTACACCCAGCTGTTCCCCTCCTCGGCCTTCGCCATGAGCTTGTCGTTGCCGAAACCGGCGTTCACAAACGCGTTGACGAATGTACCAGCCAGGTTCGCCTTCGCGGAGTCGACGGTAGTCGTTGGTCCTGCGCGATCAGATGAGCACATGGATACGCGAGCGGAGATCTGGTGCTGTGCACTTACGCGTGTTCTCAAGATGTGACTTGTACACGTCCTCCAAGCTCTTGGGCTCCAAGACGTTCAGCTCCTTGCCAAACTCCTTGAACTGGGTGCTGAGACGCGTGTTGCTCAGGCAGTCTACGAGGTCCTCCGGCAACTCCGACTCCCCATCGTCCATACCATCCTCTGCGGGCGTCTCCAACCACTCCTTGGGTACTTGTGCACGGGCGAGGAGGAAGGCAAGCTGCTTCTTCATGGTGGGGTTGGCAGGTGCATTGAAGTCCTTGCGAATGAGTTCGGGCTCGCCAATGCGTATTGAGAGGGAGAGGGCCTGAGGGAATTTGTGGTGCTTGGCGTAGATGGCGTGGGCGGTACGGAGGAAGGACATGTCGTCCGGTGGCGGGAGGAGGTTTACACAGCTGCGCAGAGTTCGTCAGCTGCACTTCAATACAACGCGGCAGTCCACATACCGAATCATGTACTGGCACACGCGCTCGTACGTGTTCTCGTCGACGATATCGACAATCCGGTCAACGATCTCCAGCTCCTCCAGCAGATCCACCGCGTCTGGCTCCGCGTTGTGTTGTAGCAGGAAGGTCGCGCACTCCAGCGCGAGCTTGCGGAGATCATCGACGGTACCCGGGACCTTGTTCTCCTCCGATGTCTTCTCTACACCCTCCTCGTCGAACTCGCGCAAGCTATACTCCTCGCCCAGCTCGGCGGCAAGATGGCGCACATACTCGTGCCCCCATGAGCCGGGTTCTGAGAGAGGTGCAGACGCGGGGCGAAGAGAGGCGGAGAGCAGACGGTAACGAAGGGTCCCTCGTGGTTGAGTGTCGGAGTATGTCATGGCAAGTACGGAGAGGATATCGGCAAACAGGCTCTGAAGGGCGCCGTTAGTATACGCCCCAGAATTCGCTACCAGCTAACTGTGAGCACGCCTGTGGTAACGTGTGGACGCACCTTGTCTTCCGATGGTGACCATGTCTCGTACAGAGCTTGCAGTCCGGGGTAATGGGGGTGCAGGAACTTCAGAGGCTTGGGCACGGAAGTCATGGAGGATGTCGAGGTTCTAATGAGTGTCCTCAGGGTCTCTAGGGCGGGCCGGTAGAGCTCGGTATTGGGTTCCTGATGTAAGAAACGGTCAGACGCGTACACACGCACAAGACTAGGACGACGTACCCTTAGACGTTCTATGAGCATCTCCAACTCATTCTTGAGCTGGAGGTCCTCTTCAGACTAGAGAACACGAGGTCAACTTCCGTAGTCCTCCAAGTATCGAAGGGCACGCACCAGGTCCTCTGCCTGCTTCTCCTCATCCTTCGCCTTCTTAGCAGCTGTAGTATCGCCGTTCTGCTTGGCTTCCTCCTCCTCTTTCTTCTTACTTGGGTCCTTCGAGGAAACAGGAATCGTGACCTTTGTGGGCATCATCTCGGGCGACAAGGAGGGAGTGGAGGGAGAGAGAACAGGACGATGTATGCAGAGCTCAGCAAGTTGCGTGCACTGACGCGTCGCGTCCACTCAGCGGGAATCTCGCTGACCCTAGCCTAGGGTCTGCTGAATTACGCGGTTTCTGGGATTGAAATCCTGCCATTTTGGGAGTAATCCGGACCGTGTCGCCCGCTCGGAGTTTGCGGCAGACGCCGAGCCTGACAGGAAATTGCGAAGAGGACTGCAAGAGTTGCACGACCGCACGATGGCCTGATCACTCTTCGCTGCTTTATACCTCTACGACGCTCGCTCGGCGACCGCTAACGCACCGTGTTCTCGAGTCTATTGGCTTTGTCTTGAACAAATCCTATCTGCTGCATCAGAGCGACTGGATCTACCGAGAGAAATGGCCGCAACCTCTGCTCAGGCTTCCTCCTCTTCTCCTGCCTCCGACAAGTACAGAGGCGCGGTAGTTGAGGTCCGCTTATACTTACTGGACTGAGGGCTTGAACTCACGCGCCGCACTGCAACTGCTGGTCTTACGGAACAGGATCTGCAACTGCCTCCGGCTTTCGCTCTCCCATCGGACGAGGCCATCTCACGCGCGATAGAGATGGCGTACGAGCGCGACTTCTCACACATTCCGTGAGTCGACCCGACCCGCGCGCGAACGCGCCCCCGACGAACCCACCCTAATCTCTGCGACCACAGGGTGCTAGATCGTAAGAGGAAGCTGCTCGGCTATATAGACGTAGCGGCTCTCAAGGCGAAGTGGGAAGCGGGCAAGGCGAATCCTGTGAGTCGTCGCACTGTTCAGGTATAGACAGGGCGTTGTGCTGAACGCGGACGCGCATTCCCAAGGACGACAAGGTCTCGCAATACATGACGAAGTTCAAGCGGACGGCTGGGACACCATACACTATTATTACCCCGTCTACGCCCCTGGCCGAGCTAGAAGACTTCTTGAAGCGCAATATTTTCGCCATAGTCACCGATCAAAACCGCAAATTCGTGCTCGGCGTAGCGACATCGCAGGATTTGGAGGTGAGCAAGTTTAGCTCTGACCTCGTACCTGCCTGACGGGTCATCCTCCGCCCAGAACTTCGTCTCTCGCCGTGGGTTCTAGGTTGGACAGTGTAGCATACCTCGCCATGTATCATCATCACCTTGCTTTCTTCTCGCACGTTGCACATGGCTTCAACACGCCATAATAGCGCTCCTATGACTACAAGAGGGTCAATATGTAAACGAAAAGAAAGGTGAGTTGATTCCAAGCACGGAAGACTAGGTGTACAGTTTACACTACAAACGCTTCGAAGAGCCGGGGTAAGGAGGGTGGGAGGGAGAGCTGGACTTGCGATTAAGCAGGAAAGGACGTGTGTGAGATAGAAGCACATTACTCGTACATAGGGTATAGGTCGAAGAACAACCCAAGACAAGCGGAGTTACAACGCGGGGACTAGACTTGGTGGGTGAGAGAGACAGAGAGACATAGCGGAATTTACAGGTCGTCAGAAGGGTTTGCGCCGCTGGGGAATGATGCCGAACGCGATCGGAGGCGCCCACGCTGCGAGGAGCAGCGCGATGTGTTGCGTGCCGAACGCCGACGGCGGGTTGTGCTGGGCAAACATGTCGACGAGAGAGGTGATGGTGGCGAGAATCTGGGTGACAGAGGAAAAGAACTGGAAGAAGAGGATGCGCCAGACCGTGTAGGTGAGATTGGGTATTGGGGGGTCTGACAAGCCGGCGTCATACGTGGATGCTATTGTATGGGAGGGCGTGTGAGCGGCCGCGGTCGTAAACGGACATAAGCACACATAGCAACGGGGGCACTCACGGTCTGCGGGAGAGGGCCTCCGGGTCGTCTCCTCGAACTCCTCCCGCTGCGGCGTCCGCGCAAACTCGAGCTCGGACTTTGCGATTGACGCAGAGTCGTCCGAGTGCCGGACCCACCGCAGGGAGCCGCTAATCGCGTCGTTATTGTCGTCATTGTCGTGAATCTCCTTCTTCCACGCGTTCGCCCGCTCCAGCTGGCGCAGGTACGCCTTCTCGTCTTTGAGCCACGGCGCCGCATCGTACATGCGCTCCGTCATGTCAGGCGTGACGGACACTGTAGTCGTGTTCGGCGGCTGGCCCGCATCATCCGCGGGCATCGCGAACACGAGGGGGGACGGTGTTGAGCGGCTGTTATCGTCGGGGGACTCCCGAGATTTCTCTGTAGGCGTATGGCTGGGGGGCCTCCACTGAAAGGGAAGATGATATCGCGTGCCGGGTTTGGCCACCCGGGGACTACTAGGGACACGCCCAGCGACCAGATGCGCGCCGGCAGAGGAGAGTGAGGACGGCGGAGAGGGTATAGCTTCGACGACGAGGGTTCCCGACGGCGTAGTGCTCCGTTGGTCGATACTCTGAATAGGTTCCAGGGGGGTTACAGGTGGAGGGGAGTATTCCTCCCCCCCTTTGGCTTCATGCCAGCCATAGCTGGACCTGAACTTCGTTTGCCGGCGGAGAGGGACGGGGGTAAAGTGATCATTGGAGTGCGCTTGCGCGAACGAAGGGCTGCTTCTGGGCGAGTGAGTGTAGAAGCGGCATGCCGCCGCGCACGTCAAAAGGAATGAAGGTAAAGCGAGGAGTAATGGGGCTCCAGCATAACTTAGTAGACGGACCCTAGAATTTCGATACTGTCAGTCGCTGTAGCAAATTCCCAATGACATAGGTCGTACCAGACTGGCATCGTCGCATCGCAGGCCATCCCGTCCGCCGGCTGAATGGCGTTGAACCTGAGCGACAGGACCAGGTACACAGCAAGGGCGGCCATCGGAAAGAAGATGAGAAGCAGCAAACACGATGGATGCCATCTCAGGGTGCTGCGACTGATGGCAGGTCATTTTCTGTCATTCTGCGATGACATCGGAAACATGGTACCCACATGTATGCCGGACTCGCAGGCATGCCGCCAGCGGGTCGAAGAATGGCCAAGGACGTCGCGATAGTCATACAGGTCGTTAGTGCAGTCATGAATGACCACGACACGCTCATGAGAGCTGGTTGCACTGCCATATGATAGAACCGTCAGCAGAAGCCCCGCACTGCATCTAAAGTTTGTTCGGGACCACTGAGAACACACCTATGCAGAACGTCCGGGGCATCGCAAACGGATTCATCTTCCATATCATACCTTGCCAGCACCCGGAATTATTCCCCGCTGGAGATTTGGCGTATGATTTCACTCACCGAGGCAGAAGAAGCCCTGCAGCATGCAATTCGTCGCGCCATACAATGCGGGGATGAGGTAGCCATCAAGTGAACGAGCCAAGGCAGGAATTGCAGCGACGCTGCTCAGAAGGCCTAATCGCCGAGTGGCGGCTTCAGGACGCGATAAAAGCATGGGGTTATGGAACTTACCCGTCAGAGAGAGCGTAAACCATGCAATCTTGAGCCCAAGGGCCAGCATGCCCTCGATGACATGTAGGGGCGCCGCGGGGAACGGCTGGGTGTTGTCGCAATCGTGCGCAGGTGGGGGTATAAGGGAAGGGGGAAGGGGGGAATTGTGTCGCCGCCGGCCGGAGGCGTTGTGAGAAAGATGAAGTCCCCAGAGGTGCAGGTGCAGTGTCGCTTCCTTCGAGCACGCACATCACTGGATCAAAGTGTGTCTGAGAATGGCAAAGCCGAGCCACGAGGAGATCCCAGCCTGCGATCCCGGGTTGCTAGAACGCGTCTAAAGAGGACCCCTGATAATCCCAGGGTATCCCGGCCGCTAAGCGCCCGTCATCCGGACGGCGTCTAAGCTTTTGGAGGCCGGAGGATGGTCGGTAGTCCGGACGTGAAGGCCCAAAAACGGCGTCTCAGCCGGCCGATAGTCCAGACACGGCGGCCGCGGCGGGGGGGCGGGTCGGTCCCCCCATCCGGACATGGGTGGTGGGGGCAGGTCTAAGCGCCCGTTAGGCGCTCGGAGGGGGAGTCCGGCGGCCGGACCGAGAGGCACACCCTTATGCTGACGGCCGCCCGGCCGCTGCGGGGCCGGGCGGAAAGTCCGGACACGCCCATCCAAAAGTGGCGGGGTGGCCGAAAGTCCGGACATTTTCGCCAGAAAGTGTCCGGACACGGACCCTCTCGAGGACGGGCGCTTATCGGCCGGCCTACCCTGGGAATATCAGGGGTCCTGTCTAAAGCCCCCATCAAGATAACGTATTGCAGAACATGATGCAATTCCAGGGTCCACCGCCCGCTGCAGCGTCGCCGTCGGCATGTCGATGCACGCTCTATGGCAGTTCCACGCGCCCCGCATACCTGTGAGTCTGTGTGAGTGACTGCACGACGCTGCGGACGAGGGAGGCATGTCCCTACCTTTGTGCAGATGTTGCTTCTAGCATGGGGAACGCACTTGTTGGGTGTGGACGAGTACGATAGATGCCGACAGGATTTTCCGGAGTCGGTCATGCGGGCCAACGTCCGGCGGCAGGGACCCCGAGAGCAGCGATTCGTCCAGGCCCAGGGGAGCATGCAAACCTCTCGAAGCGGGAAGATTGCCAGATGAAAAGCCTCCGCTGAGCCAATCAGGTCGCTTGAAGGGATGTTTCGGCCGCGTGCCCTGGCGAGGTTTGGCGGTTGCGTGGATCAGGCGTTGTCAGGGGTCCCATCGGCGGGGCGCGATCTGGTTACCGACCGCTCGATCGTCTGTGGCGGGACCGCCCTCAGTTTGAGCTTATGACTTGCACATCTTTGGCTCGCAGCGAGCGACGCCCCCGCCACGACTGCCAGCAGCACACACTCCGCAGACATGAGGACATGCTCCGTGCCTACCAGTTTCTGAGACATGTAAGAGCAATGCACTCTGTATGAACGCCGCTGCCAGTGGCACAGCGCGAGTGCAACGGCGCACCCAGCCCTCGGCGGCACACTCGCGTTCCATCGGTAAGCCCGCAAAAAATTCCGTGCTCGATTTCCACCGACGAGGGCGTCAGCCCAAGCCTGATATGTCGTCCTCAGCAGCCCCGCCTGCCTCTGGCACCGAAACAAACTCCGACATAGACGAAACATCCGCCTCGTATTGCCCCCGCGCATACGCCATCCACGGAACATCTCGCTGTGCAGTCTCTGAGGTGGTTCAGGCGAGCGCGTTGACCTCCGTGTCGCGTTCCAGACATGGCCAATTCGCTTCCTTCAGTATTTCCGGAGATTCACCCTCCGGTTGTGACGCCCGATGCGAGGACCAACGCTGCGCTCGTCTATCCGAGCGTTCCTCTAGAAGATATTGTCGGCTCTGATGGCGGTCGTCGAGCGACTCTTGACGGTAGGTCGACCCCCGAATAGATCACAGCTCATCCATTCCTTCACGTCGTTATCGTCCGCAGGTGCGTTATCCAGTATGTACGTTGACGTTGCGATGGCCTTCGCAGCGCCAGAGACAGCAATATGATCATATGTGACTGATGGAGACACAGACCGCGGTATGCCGTTGCAAATTGCTGACTACAGAGAATACAGAAGACGCCAAACGGGAAGTCAATATCATCATACAGCATGCTGAGGGCAGTACAATCATACATGATCAATCATCCGCTGCCCGTTTGACCTCTGCCATCCCCTTGACTTCCCCGCCAGCCACCGCTTGCATAGTCGCCGCGACGCCCGGAGGCTCCCCGTGGCCCTCCATTGACTCTGCGCTCCCTTGCCTCGCGGGGGGACTCACGACATCCGCCGCCTCAGAGCACCATTCCATCGACACCGACACGTCTATGATGCTGGAGCCGATGCCGACGGGGAAGTCGATCTCCTTCCGCGTCAGCACCAGCGTGGCGCTCTGCTCGCCCCCGCCCCTCGGATGTGGCATGTGGAACGTGGGAATGAACCAGAACCATCCCATGAAGACCTGTCGATCGCAGCAGCGTCCGATGCGCAAATGGTCAGTACCTCGCCTCTGGATGCCGCCGGGGAGCGGGCGCAGGCTCACCTGACCGAGATACAGTTTAACGCGCAGCTCGCGGTGCGCGTCGAGCACGACGCCACCATCACCCTTCAGCGTCTGCGTTGCGTCGTAGAGGGATGCATCTTCGGACTCGACGTTGGCCGCACTCCCGGAGGGGGTCTTCTCCTCGGCTTCGATCTTCTCGCGGATGCTGAGCCACTTGTCTCCTGTCAGGGGACGTAGCAACAGGGTCTCGATCTTGCCGTCCTGGGTATGGTCTCAGCCGTGCATACATAGGACCGCAGCGCACGGCGCTGGACCAACACACACCGTCTTCGATTCCTCCTTCTGGATGTCGCCGTCACGCAAGGTCCCCATCCGCGCGAAACTCCGCACCATCTTCTTGCTGTCGAACCGGCCTTCCTTGAACAGATCGGCGAACGTCTGGCCCTCCATCTGCTCGGCACCCTTCCGCCGGACGCCCATGTCGCCGCTCTCGTCTCGGGTGAACCTCTCCCACTCCTCCAGCGTCTCGACGAAGTCGTCGTCATACCGTGCTAGGGATGCCCAGACTTGACTACGACTGTTGGTAGCCGCTGTCGTCTTGGACAGGCCGGCCGCGTCGACGAGCGTGTTCACGGCGCGCACGAGGTTCGTCTTGAAGCCCGACAGCTCTCGCATGCGCAACTTGATCTGCGTGAGCTTCACTTTCGGCGATGGACGAGCAAGAACCTCAGGATCCGTGGACCAGAACCCTTCAGGAGCCTGGTGCGCAAGGACGAGCGACCAGTAGTACAACCACCGGCGCTGGCTGGGAATACTGACTCCCTGCTTGAGCTTCTTCGACGGCGACGACGGACGCTTCATCCGCTTGGACGTGTGCAGCTCGAGGACGTGGCTCAGACTGTCCTGCGTGTCCTTCCGCTTTGGTGCCGCCGCTTTCGTCGCTCCTTGCGCCGACGCCGCCGCTGCCTGCTCTTCTGCCGCTTTCTCGCCGCCTGCTGTCATCTCGTGCTTGATCGGGTCGTCTCCTGGCTGGCTGTCCGAACCTGAACTGGCGACATCTGCGGCCTCGTCGGCGGGCATCGCGTTCATCACTAGCTCTGCCTTGGTCTTGGCTAGCTCTTTGTCTGACGCGTTCTGGTCGGGCGTAGGCGCGGTCCGGGCTATCTCTCGTGTGAGGAGGTATGCGCAGGCCATGGTTCCTGACCGGCCTTTCCCCGCTGCACGGTTGATGCATCAGTATGGTTTCGACAGGTTGGTGACCTGGAGGGGTGTAGCACTAACCTTTGCAGTGCAGCACAGCGACGCGCTCTGGGGAGCCATCAAGCCACAGACGTATCTCGCGGGCCACTAGTGGAAGGATAGCTAGTGGCGGAGCACTGTTGTACGAATAGTGTTAGTCTAGCTATCTCGACCGTTGTCAGGGACGTCCAGTCATAGTCAAATTGAATGGATGCAATGTCTTCGCCGTCAATCATGACGCTCTGCCTAAGACACTGCTCGCATGGAGATGAGCTTAGCAGCCACACGAAAGCCTGAAGTACACTATCCTACATTCGCCATGACGTCTCGAGGCAGACTTACTGGTGATCGGGGAACGGGTATCTGCTCACTCTACCCTCGAACACGCTGTCGGGGTACGAGTTCTCCTTGACAGGACAGAAGTTGAACACCCAGTAGTTCTTGCCGTGGTGGTGGTCGAGGAACTTCTTCGCGTCCTCCCTCCGGTTCCTGTATAGACCCTCGATCCCCGTAGCGGGGTATCCCATAACTATCACCTGGTCGGTGATGTATGCCAGATCTGTGGATACCAGCAGCTCGTCATGGTCTCTATTCATAGGCTAAGGTCAAGATTGGACAGAACTAACCCAGTTCGAGGTCAAGTTCTTCATCTCTGTAGCGCGCTTTGTTCCCGGAGACGAGGCGGCGGACGAGGTCTCCCATGGTGGTAGCTCAATGTAAAGAGAAGAATCGATCGCCCTGGGTACATTTACTCCAAGAGGTGTGCCGCTGTAGCCGAGCGTAGTGATGAGAGCGCGTTCACACTGAGACAACGAGTATGACGTCATTCGCACTGCAGTACCAAGATGGTATGTAACGTAGTTGGGCCATCATGGCGTTGAACGATGCATATGGTAGCACTTTTTGTAGAATGTATGGCAGAACGTGCACATACTCTACGAGATGACAAGAGAAGCAAGCCTGTGCTTCTGACTATCGCGCTCCGTCTGCTCTGCTGAGGCGGGCGTTCTATCAGTACAACGTACTTACCGTTAATCACGATCCCCCCTCGAGCCCTCTCAGAATCATGATTTCTCACATAGAATGATGGAAGACATTAGCTCATGCTTCCTGTACTTACCCGTTCGGGTCTACGATGCGTGGAGGTTGCTCGGTGCTGCCTCGCGACAGTCTCGCGACGATAGTGGCATTGATGCCATTCATCACCCGACGGAGCACATATGCGGCACCAGTGTATTTGGAGCAGTTTTAGCGCGTCCACTATACGAGGTCGGGCAGTGTCAAACTCGTCTGGAAAGACTCACCAGCCTCCGCTCCAGCATTACACGGAGTAGCCGTCAAGCGAGTGCCTCACATCGTAAGGGACTGACATACGCCATAAAAGTTACGCAGCTCATGGAATTGTCTTATATACACTGTTGAGCCGCTTCTCTGGAGATCGTACGGGCCAAAACAGCACAGACCGTGGCGCATACCTTCTCAGTGACCATTTGCGTTTGTGTGATCTGTCCATGCTGCGGGTATCGGAACGCGGATGAACCCATGATACCCTTTCAAATACTTATGCTATCGCGTGATCCGTCGCGACACGCTTCACAGACAACCAGACGCTAGGAAGAGGAAGCAGTGAGGGATGGTCGAAGTCGAGAGGAACGAATGAGCGTGACAGGGTGTTGCTGTGTGATCCTCGAGGATCGCTATTGTGACAACCTCGTCACCGCCACGCGTGCCGCTTACCTAACCCCCTCGTCCAAGCGGACCTGTCCAAGGTGGCTGCAGCGAGTCCACAACTCTCCTCCTCCTCGTCCTCTCCTCTGAACCACTGCCGCTCCTTACATCTTCTTGCTCGACGGACTCTCGCGAACATGGCCACTGCGTACTACGAGTTCTACCGCGGGTCCTCGTGAGTGGCCGTTTCTTTCTCGGTGCCGTGCGCCGTCGAGGTGGTATAGGCGAATTTGACGGGGCGGCCGAATTAGGATCGGCATGGCCCTGACGGACTCGCTCGACGAGCTCATCACGAGCGGCGCGATCACGCCTCAGCTGGCTATGAAGGTCCTCCAGCAGGTACGTCCGAGCGCAAAGACCCAGAGGCTCACGCAAAGGCTCTGCCTGGGTGCTGACTAACCCCTTCTTTTCACCCTGTGCAGTTCGACAAGTCCCTCGCGGACATCATGGTGAAGCAGGTGAAGACGAAGACGACGCTGAAGGTATGTCCCTTGCGCGCTGTGCAGTCTGTCGGCTCACAGACCCTCCCCCTCCCCCTCCCTCCTTTCTGCGTCTCTGTCCACTGGCGCATTGTCCTTTTTCGCGCTTTGGTGTGGCTTGCGGACGCCAGGGCCACCTGCACACGTACCGCCTGTGCGACGACGTGTGGACGTTCATCGTGAAGAACCCGCAGTTCAAGATGGAGTCGAACGAGGTCGTCTCCGCGCCCAAGATCAAGATCGTCGCCTGCAAGAACGGCGACGCCATCGAGGCCGGGAAGAAGTAAACCTACGCTTCCCCCAACCCTTTCCGCCTCCCCACCCGTACCCGCACATCGTTGCGCCCTTCACCCTCGCCCCTGCACTCTGTACCCTACTCTAGGAGCCTACTCGCAACGGGTCCACGGTCCTCGCTCCGCACTCAAAGACGACACTCGCGCTGGCACGGATCTCCTCGCTTTCTCCCCCCTGTGTAATTGTAGCCCCCGACCTAGACCCGGTCGCTGACGGACTCGTAATCGTTGCGCTCTCGTTGTATCCCGCTGTCCGACAGGAATCACACCATGTTGCATATTGTCTTCTGTCCTGCGGTGTCTCTTTTGTTTGGTTGCTAAGAGAGTTTTCGCACAGCGTGACCGTTGTGGGCTCTGCTTTGTGGTGGTATGTGCGTCTTCTGCTGGTCATGCCGTTTATCGCTGACATTATCTGGATAGACGTATACTTTTGTGCCGCTCAGCAGCATGCATGTCTATGTGCTTGGTGCCGCAGTGCTTAATAAGGGGCGGCTTGCTTTCATGCATGAGCGCAGCGAGCCTATAGCCGAGTCTCATTGCCCGGGCGGCACAATAAGGGTGGTACCACACGAACGGTACTACACGAACATCGCGTTCCTACGCACCATGAGAACGCCGTTCAAACGCGTTCGACGCGTCTTGTCACGAGATGTTATGCACGCGAACGTCACCGCTCGACTCTCCGGATATCCGGAGGCTTTCAGGCGACGGTCTGGTCTGCACCCTATTCCCCGCCCTTCCTTCTCCTTCCTCTGGTTCTCGGTATGTTCGCTTGGCCGCTACTTCCCGGCATCCCCGCTAACCATATTTTTCGCATACAGAGCTTACACGCTTTTAGCCACGGACCGCCCGAACGCGGGCGTCCTGCGAAGGCAAGACGTGTTCCCGGCGTGTACCTCGCTGACCTCCCTCCTCCATCTCGTACCCGGGGCTCCTATCTAGGTTCTGCTTCCTTACCTCAAGCTCGGGGACAGGCAGTCTGGGTTCCCCATACAGGTCCGTTCGAATGCAGTTTGCCCTTACTCAATTGAGATCAGACGTCGAGTGGGAGACCTGCTGACCTGCAAACGCCCTCGGAAGGTGCCATGCGACCCTGCAGCAGTTCCGTACACACTCTGATTTCCGTACGCACGCACCGCCGACGAGAGCCACTGACCTGCGCACTGACGTACCTTTCGGCCCAGATTGCGAAGACGGGCATGGGGATAGGTCTGTAGCCCTTGTCGAGATCCACGAATAGCCTGGGCGGCGGACGGGGGATCTGGAGTAGGTAGGTTCTGACTGACTTCTGATGAGCGTGCGGGTCGGGCATCGGCGCCGATGCACCCGGCGTGCGGCCGAGCAGTTCGCAGTCGAGACACACGGAACTCACGAGTCAGCCTGCTCGCAGCGGGAGTCAAGCCGGGCGCGTCGGAATCGCAAACAGCGGGAACGCGGGTGGGTCGTGTCGGCCCTATGTGCGACGATATGTCGGTCATCCGCATTAAGGCCGTCGCGGGCGGGAGAGTTCAGGCGGGGAGCAGCTTGGCTGGGCCAGGAATAGCACATCTGTGCGGGCGCGATTCTGCGAATGCAGGTTGGCGCCTGGAGGGTGCATCGAGATGGTGATGGGTGGGGGATTGTCGAGGAGTCCGAGCCCGGATCACCGGTACCCTTTGAGAGCGGGTGAGACTGCGGTGGAGATAAAGACGACGCCTGCTGTGTACAATGGGAGTTGCGTTGTGCACGGTCGCAGGACGACTGGTGTGGTCGGAATCCAGAGTCAGCGGAAGAAGGAGGCGGCTGTTGTTCGTAAGGTGGATTTGAGAGTGGGCGGAGGAGGACCTGGTGGGTGATGTGATCTGGATCGGGATGCCTGATAAGGGCAAGGGCGAGTGTGGAATGACGAAAGGAAGACGAGGTCCGACGGCAGACGCCACACCAGCCATCCACGGCCAATGTCAGCTGCGGCGGTAGCGCGGCTCCTGGACTGGGCCTCTCCTCTGTGGCCTGGGGCGCGCTCGGCCACAACACACAATATATATCTTCGTGTCCCAGCACGCAAAACACACCCCTCGTTGTCGTCTGTATTAGCACACCAGAATGCCTGCATTGCTCGTCGATTCACGTGCGGGCCTTGGCGAGATCAAGGACGAATCCCGCGCTTGCGCTGCCAGGGTCGCAGCAAGTGCCCGTAAGCGGGGCAATAAACTCGAGTGCGTTTCTGCGCGATAAGTTCCGCCGCGTCTCCCTCTCCCTCTGACCACCACCTCCAGCCTCTACCAGCTCCTCTGCACGTTAGACTCCAGCCCTCGCACCGACCCCCACTGCTCTGACTCCAGAAGTCTCGACCGTCCTTCGTCTTCCTGCGCGCCCGCTAGACCTCGCGAACACTTAGTCGCATCGCGCTCCCGCTCAGAGAACACCCTCCCCGCCGCCGCGCGTCATAAGCACACGCCAAAGCATATGTCACCCTCAGCAGACCCTCCCGAGAAACAGCATCTGGTCTGGGACTGGGAGATCGAACATGCGGACAGGCAGGCCGAGAGAAAGGCCGACGCCGCCGTGCACGGCGCCATCCCCTTCGAGGTAGACAGGAAGCTCCTCAAGGACATCGTCCAGGAGCGCATGGGTGCTGAAGTCGCACGTATCAAGTTTCTCGGTGCAGGTTCGTCGCCTTTTGACCTCTCTCTTGTGCTCCAGTGCTGAACGATCTCCGTTCCGCTACAGGCACTTTCCATAAGGTAAGCATACATGCTCTGCTCTTTGCATCCACCTCCCCTCCTTCGCGTCGCTATGCCCGCCATGTCGCGTCAAAGCTCCGCCTCACAACGCTCGCGATGAGCGGCGCATCGCCGACGCCTGGATATCATGGTGCGAGCGGTCCGTGCCCTCATCCGGAGCGGGAGTGGCATTGCTTGCGCGCACGTTTGCCGGCGACTTCCCTCCAGTTGCCACTCTCGGCAAAACTTCGCGCGCCCTTGGCACGCCCCGCAGCGCGCCTTGGCGCGACTGGACGTCGCTTCTTCGCTTCGGACGGGGATGCGGTGCGGCGGGCATCCCATATCGGGGCGCGTCGCGCCTCGCCTCGCCTATAGCATTCTTGGCATTGGCCGTCGTGGCGCTGCAATGCTGCGCAGTTACAGTTCTGCTCTCATGCTCTTCACACTGAACGCGCGTATGGACCGGAAGCTGACCGCGATGTGCTGCCATAGGGATACCTCGTTACACTCGTCGACGCGCGCGAAGTAGTTGCGCGCGTTGCGCGCCGCTTCATGCCTCGGCTGAAGACCGAGTCTGAAGTGGCCACTATGCGCTATCTGCGCGAACATACCTCCATACCAGTGCCGGAGGTTTATCAGTACGACTCGAACCCGTACAATCGATTAGGAGGCGAGTACATCTTGATGTCGAAAGTAAGCCTCTTGCCCTCTGTGTGACCGTTTGTTCACCATGTGTGTCTCAATTAGGCTCCGGGGATACCATTATCGCAAGTGTTCCACTCCATGCCCCATACGACGCTGGTCGCGCTCATGGAGAACATCGCCATGATGGTCATCCCACTCTTCGCACACCGCTTCCCCATGATCGGGTCATTATACGACGGGCCCGACCCTAACGCCGCCTCGAACATGACCTCCTCCCTGCCCACGCCCACACCGACCTCCTACACGCGCTTCACCAACATCTCCGACGCGGTTTCCAAGCTGCAGCTGCAGCAGCAGCAAGACGCCGCGCCGGCAGAGTTCCACGTCGGGCCGATCGTCTCCTGGCCGTTCTTCGGCTCGAACCGCGGCGACCTCGCGCACCCGGACGAGCTGAACCGCGGGCCGTGGCGCACGACGCGCGCGTATTTGCAGGCGTGCGCGGAGCGCGAGGTGCGCGGCGTGATCCTCGAGAACGAGGGCAAGGCGGCCCCGCACAAGCTGCACCTCGACCCGGACGAGATCGAGAGCTCTCGCCACCACAAGGTGACCGCGCTCCCGGACGACCAGTCCGACACGTCCGACGAGTGGGACTGGGAGGAGAGCGAGGCGGAGTGGGACGGCCCGGGCGATACGATGTACCAGGATTACCGCCGGATGCAGCGCACGACGTTCTTGGTCGCGCATTTGAAACAGCGGGAGGAGAGGGTGAAGGCGGAGATGGCGCGGTTCTTGAGGATGATGGAGCGCCTTGGTGCGGCGAGCCACGAGGAGGGCGATGGCGGCGGCGGCGGTGGCGGCGTGGAGGAGTTCTCGCTCGACTGCCATGACCTGAACCTCGAGAATGTTTTCGTTGACGAGAACGACAACTCGAAGATCGTTAGTACATTCCATCCACTCATCATATACTCGTTACTGACTACATGTCCAGACGTGCATCATCGACTGGGAGTCGACAACCACTCGTCCTCTGTGGGCCTGTGCCCACGTCCCCGCCTTCCTCCAATCCTCCCCCTTCACCGCCAAGCTCTTCCGCGCGACGGTCGAGAAGCTCGCCCGCACGCCCCGCACCATCACCGTCCTCGGCAAGCCCGTCGACCTCGCCGCCATCGCGAGCGAATGGCTGCACCACGAGGCCGCGGGGGCGCGCCTCCGCATGGCGCACCGCTGCATCGAGTGGGACGGCTGGGAGGAGGGGCTCGTCGACAGCATCCTCGGCCCTGAGGAGAGCGAGGAAGACTGGTTCAAGTCCTGGGACGAGACCGACCCCGCAGAAGACCCGCACAGCCCGGGGGACCCAGTCATCGACGGCCCCGGGAACGCAGGCGCTGACGCAGACGGGGAGCGCCCCGCGCCACCTCCCTCCTACTCACCGCTGGTGTCGGGCTCGCCGACGCTGACGGCATCGACGAGCGAGGGCGAGGACGGGCTGAAGCAGCTACAGCAGCAGCAGCCGCGCAAGGCGAGCGGGAACGCGGGCACGCTGCCGCCGGTGCCAAAGGTCGTCGTCGCGGTCGAGAAGGAGCGCGAGAAGCTGCTCAACGCGACGGGCGACTTCTGCGGCGGGCGCGGGGGCGAGCTCGGCCGCCGCCTCGAGGCGTGGCTCTATGTCAACGGCGACGCGGACGGGCGCGTTGACATTGGCAGGCGGTGGGAGGGCGAGGACGGGGAGGAGGATGGGTCGGAGTAGGCTGGCCTGGGTCGACAGTAGGCTGGGCCCAGGCGTCGGACCTTGCGTTCATGTTTACGGCTCGTTCACGGCGTTCACGTTCACATCTATTGGGACTGTGTCTCTTGCATCAGAGTTCGAGCAGCTAGCTAGACAATCCTCATGCATTCGCCTATGGTATCTAATCGCACGATACAGTAGTCTCTTAACCTCATCGCACGCATATGCATGTATATCACCCGTACCCGCGTCTCTCAGATCATGTATACACACTCTTGGAGCCTCAACGTTCAACACGCATCCGTCCTGAAAATTACTTGGATTTTGATACGATTACATCTGCCCGAACATATCAGCGTCGAGGCCGGCCTGGACGGCCAGAGTGAGGAACAAGGAGAAAAAGCGGCCTTGAAATGCATTGACGTCACGAGACGCGGATGTATACAGGCTGGAACGAACCCGACTCGCGGCCTACCCACCGCACCTCCTCGCGCGGAAGTCCGCCAATGCGGGCGGCGCGAGAGCTTCCGCAACCTTCAGGCAGACCTATGCGTGCCATGCCTTCGCGATCAGCTCGGTGAGGCCTGCGCAGGGAGGGACGTGAGCGCTTCTGGGTGCGGCTATATGCGGGGGAGATAGGAACGTACCGATGTCGTTCGTGTTGAACTGGTAGATGCCGACGAGCACGCCGACCGTCGTCGCGCGCAGCGTCCATGTGAAGATGGGCCCGAGCAGGGGGAACTTGCGGGGGTGGAGGTAGTCAACGAGGACTTGATCGAACTGCAGGTTGGACCGGTCAGTACTGTTCTTACAATCACATGTGACGCCGGGACTCCTCCAGCAGGTCGAAGCCGAACTGTCCAACGCACACGGCAAACAATCTCACAGCTGCGTCGCTAGCCACAACCTCTGTAATCCGGAGAGTTTGAGAGTTACTTACACCAAGGTGACTGTGCATAACCAAGCTGACGCCGAGAATGCCGTCAAGGATGGGGTAGTTCGTGCCGCTCGTCACGAATGCGGCGACCGTCATGGGGACAAGACTAGCAGAGAGCAGGCGTTCGAATGCCCAGTGGTACGAGCCGTGCGTCTTCGAGGGAGGAGGGAAAGGAGTGGGGTCGTTCACGGTGCCCCTGTAGATGGCTGCAGCAAGTGTGGGTGAGCGCAACGCATACAGCAGACTGGGAGATCACGCACGTCCACCGGGAACATATGCAGAGTCTGCCGCGCCCCTAGCTGTAATGTCGTCGTGAGCAACTCATTCGAGAGTGGTATGCGCATGACGCGGTTGCAGCAGTCGCAAGGGTATGACACCCATCAGCAACGCGTACGGCACGCGAGACTCACCTTGGACAGCCAGCGGCCGGAGCGACCTGCGCGCAATGGCGGCGGCGACATTCCTGTTGAACGCAGCGCGGGCGACGAGGGCAGAGGACATGGCGGGCGTTGTGGACGGAGGTGAGGAGGCTGAGACGGGCTCGGGGTGGGCGGTTGTGGAGGAGATCGGTGTCGCCCAATCGTTCCTTCCCGATTGGCCTTCGGCAACCCTCTCCCGCTTTCGGCCGTCCCTTCCGCGCGCTCACTCTGCTCTCGCGCTACCGCTCCTTCCCACTACATCTGTGTCTAGAAATGTTCACAAGCACAATACTTCGTGGTCAAAAAGTAATCAGGAGAACCCCAGATCTTCTGGCCTCATGCAGAGGAGCAAAAGAAGGAACTCGTGGACATTCAGGGAGTCGAACCCTGGACCTCACGCATGCGAAGCGTGCGCGCTACCACTGTGCCAAATGCCCGATGACGTAGGCGCTCTTCGCATGATATCGACCCGGATAGCCTAAGCGTGCTCTAGAAGTCATTACTTGAGAGTGCGAGGCTACTCGTACTACAGTGCCGGACAGCCAAAGTCGACAAATATTTTAGACATTTTTGTAAGACCTCCGGAACCACCGGAATCGATGCGCTATGAGTATACGAATATATCTATCCACTTCCGACTGAAATCCTACGAGCGGTTCTCTCAGAAAAGGTGATTTACTGGTTGCGGACCCTCAAAATATTGGCCACCCCTTAAAAGTGGTGCTATGGCCTCGGGAAGGGTGCCAATCGACTCCTTTTAATTCTCTGTGTTCAATGGTAGCAATAGTTCGCCCAAAATTAAATCTCCCGAGCCTCTGTGGCCGAGACAGTCACACAGGCGCCTATCGATCACTCCCTCCATGGCAGAGCCCAAACGCCGCCGTGGACGCCCTCCCGGCACTGGATAGAAAACTAAACGGAATCAGCACTATCTCAGAGGAAAATAGACACCCTCAGAAGCCGCTGTGGAGCCTCTAAAGGATCCATTAGCTGAGAGTGAGCTCGAGGAAGACATGCTGGATTGTTACACATAGGATCCCTACTCAGGCCAACCCAATCAAGATGGTGAACTTTAGTATTATATGTATCATGTGTATGAGATAATGATAATTCGAGGCTATGTAGTACTGGGGATGGTGCAAGTACAGATATTGTGTTGAAGTCTACAAGAATAAATTCGAGGACACGAAGCGGGTCGCGCGGGAGTGCCTGGATGCATGTCCCATAGAGGCGATCCGGCGGTTCTTCGCTCGGTCCCGGCACTTCATGGATGGGGGCTCACAGGG
The DNA here is from genome assembly GCA_022385765.1 of Trametes cingulata. Taxonomy (NCBI): domain Eukaryota; kingdom Fungi; phylum Basidiomycota; class Agaricomycetes; order Polyporales; family Polyporaceae; genus Trametes; species Trametes cingulata. The sequence continues at coordinate 862,052 of MU277983.1, read as the reverse complement.
AAGGCGGCGATACGGGCTGTATGCAAGCAGAAGTCACGCAGGAGAGTCGTTCAAGGGGCATGATGTCCCTCGACGCAGTTCTGAACTAGAAATAGTAGTCATATTAATGTATACATGCTCTTGAGGTCGCGTAAATCCGGCCCAAAAAATTGGCCACCCCGAAAAGTCAAGGGAAAAACTTCGGAAGTGTGTTTTTGGATGCTTTCGCCCTCCCTGAACATGATTCTGAAGTCAGAATTACCGTAGAAAATTCCGTTCAGCCGATAGAAGACTTGTCGACTTTGGCTGTCCGGCACTGTATCTTAAGGACAGTTCGGCTGGAAGTCTGCAGGTATCATACCGGATATCGCGAGTGCAGACGATGTGATGGAATTGAGAGTCACTGGAGCTACGAAGAATGTCACAGGGAGATGTCGACATGCCGCAACATGGAAGAACAGAGTTACGACACTTCCTAACCTGCTTATGCCGTAGCCATATTCTCGAGAGAACAGGACTCCGCTGAGTCTCTGGCACTGTCTCGACCGTAGAGCATGCTAACATCGAGCAGCGTGGCATATCTCTCTGAAGAAGAGGAAAATTGTGCTCGGGCACGCTCTTATAGCTGCCCGCACGTGGCGGTATTTGCTATGTTCTCACGGGTTTGATCGTACTGTACGGTGCCACACTGTGTGGTGCCACAGCGTCCTCTGCCTCTAGCAATGCACCAGATTGTGGGAGGGGAAGACCCACACCATCGTCCGTGCGCTCTGATTTACCTCGACTGCGGCAGCTACGTGAACGAGACAAGTTAGAGAGTGCGGCCACGATGCTTGCGTACCCAGAGGCATCGACTGTACAGTTTAGGGCGCCTACCCAGAGTGGCTACGCAAGCGAGATAACCGATCCGACCGCACGTGGGCGCTGTGAAGCCCAGCCAGGCGTGCGAGACAACTCCGTCCTGCCTCCATCCTTGTTCCCGCCGTCGTCGTCGCCTCGAGCGTCGACGTCCCCCTTCTATGCCTGAACGCCCTCCCAGAATGCCCTCCTAGAGCGTCCAAGTCCTTGCGGCTTGCGACGCTCCACGCTCATTGCGCTCTGTGTGGACTGCGGAGGTCGCCGCGTATGTGCGCCGCCCAGTCCACTCCCATCGTCGCCTCCCTCCTTTCAGCTTATATGCGTCGTCAAGTCATGATGAAGACGGTGGTATGCATTGCACTTGCCCACTTGAGGGTACAATCTGGTGGGTCTACTCGCACTCGTTGATTTGAGCTCCGCTCTCCCACCTGGGCCGGGGGCGGATGGGCGGATGAAGAGCCGATTTTTGCACCAAGGCAGGTACGCTGCTCTCTATCATACAATCAGCCTATCTAACTCATAGACCTCTTTTCATACCTCGACTGAACTGGCGATGTCAAACCCGCCATGAGCTGCCTCTAGGGCGGGGGCAGTTGCGCAGTCCCCGACAGAGATCACAATACCGTTCACTTGCGGTCCTCCACCATCCCCTTTCACACCTCCTTCCCGCTTGGTGCAGTACAGCTGCACGATGCCAATCAGGATATCTGTAACGTGAGTGCCCGGGACATTGAAAGCCTTCGTCGCTTCCCGTGTCAGTGGCCGCCCCATCGCCGATGCTAACGCGCTTTCCTTGTTCTAGGTACATTACCCATGTTTGCTTCGCACAAATACCAATGCATACAACGTCCTCTTCGCCCTGCAAACGACGGCCAGGGCGTCATTCTATTGCGCAGGACGTCCATAGGGCGTTTACAATGAGGTTGCCTGATCAGGCGGTGTGATTATGTAAGCGCAGCAGGCTATCTTCCTCCAATCGCGAGGTCTCGGCCCGCCACACGATATTCGACCGGCCTCACGTTGCTCAGCGCGCCAGTCGTCGTCGCCGCCCCACGCCCCCTCAACTGAGTCGACTCTTCAACACCTCTCGTCGCTGGCCTCCTCCCCTCGCTCCATGATATGCCCCGTGCTACGCATCCTGGCCCTGCTGCTCTCAGAAACCGCAACCGTGTTACCAACAAGACTCGCCTCAAGGTCATCAAGGATACCATCGAGGCGGACTCAATCGTCCTCGATGAGGATGAAGAGAAGGCCAGGGTCGTCTCTACAGCCGGCGTGGATGCTGAGGATGCCAACGTGAGCGTCGTTTTCCCCTCTTTCCTCGCTGTCTGCGCCGATGTTGGAGGCCCCGGGTGTGGCAAAATCTGATTGGCTAAGACCGTGGGAATGTCGTTCCGCGGAATGCTGACTAAGCACACTCGCTTGCCTATCTAGGAACACCATCTGCAAGCGGTCCTCTCCGCTGCCGCCTCCCGACATCAGGCAGCGCGCTCGACGCGTGCAGCTGAGAAGGAGAGCGCTCCTGCGGCATACATTCCAACGCCCGACAGTACCGGCGTAGTCCAGAACTATGAAGAGCTGTACCCGCCCGGTCGATGGAAGGACCCGCAGTCGTATGTCAAGTCCTCGGATACCGTCGAAGAAGCTATCTCCTTCTCGCTCGCCAATGGCTTCATCTATTACATGGATGAGCGCGACAAGGAGTGGCTTGACAAGAATAATGAAGAAGCCCGCGGTGAGGGTACGAGCGCACAAGGCGCAGTCTCCGGCACGAGCACGCGCTCCGGTCGCAGCTCGAAGGCCAAGGGCAAGGAGCCTGACTTCGCCCAACCCGTCGCTATCACCGAGGACGAATTCGAGGTAGTCATGGCCATCTTTGAGAAGGTTACGCACGAGAAGACGGAGTTTCTACATCATGTAAGCCCCTGCCAGCGTCGCGAATTTGGTGTGTACTGAGCAGCGCTGCAGGGTCTTGAGCAGGGGGCACCCTTCCCTCCCTTCTCGGACTATCAAGACACCTTCGCCTCTCCGCTTAAGCCCGAGATGTTTGCGGTGTATCAGGTGCCAGATTGGGTACCTCATCCCCAACAAATGCTGCGCTACGCCCGCGTCATCTACCCCTACTGGCGAGAACGCCGTCTAGAACGCGGCGGACACCGTATTATACCCACAGTCAACGTATGTGTCCTCCGGTCATCTGCATAAGCATGAGATCCTGACGTCGCCCTGGACTGTAGCTGGACGAAACTGATACCAAGAACGAATCCTATATATGCTTCCGGCGACGAGAAATCAAGGCTGTCCGCAAGACGCGAGCCTCCCAAGCGTCTTATTCAGACAGAATGATCCGCTTGCAGTCGGAGATCGGGACCGTGCTCGACATTGTACGAATGGTACAGCAACGGGAGGTCCTCAAGCGCGACGCGCAGTCGCAGAACCGCCTCGTATGGGACAAGCGACACGTTCTCGCCGATCTCAAGCGTGCTCACCCCTCGCTTGGCGCGAAAGAGGACGAGGAGTTGTTCCAGGACAGGGAGAGGCCTCCAAAGAAGCCGAAGGTCGAAACAAGGTCCGTTTCAGTTGTAGCGAACGATATTCGTACAGGGCTGACGTTCTCGGAAATGCAGTCGACCGCCTATCAAGTTGCGACACCCTCGGGAGAGCGGAGACCTGGGTTCGCCCATTGCTCAAGCAGAGCCGCAGGTTCGCCCCAAGGAGAGGGAGGCTACCATCAGAAATCTGGTCGAGCTCGAACTGCAACAACGCAAGGAGAAGGACAAGCAATGGGAAGACGCCAGCGACGTGAGTTGCATTCATGGCATCACGCGGTCTCATTCTGACGATCTCATCATGCCCATAGTTCCCCTACCAATCTTCTCCCGCGTCTCTTGGCTGTCGTTTGTTCAAATACTTTGCAAGGCGATCGTCATCATCCTCGACATCCTCTTCACCCGATGACGAGGAGTTGCAGCCTAGTCGGGCCGTGCGCATGAGACGGGGTCGTGGCGGTCGCCTGTTGTTCGACCGTCGTGTGAACGTCAAACTTCGGCCTGCTACCTTTGCCGACGAGGAGGAGGAGAAGAACGACGATCTTCTCCGTCGTCTCGAGGAACGGTTCAGGTACGATGACGATGACGCCCCGGCCGTCGGACCTGGTGGACCGGATGAGCAAGACCGCAAGCTGATCGACGAGGTGCAAGCAAAGTAAGCTAAGTCGTGTCCGTTCGTGAGAGACTATACTAACCGTTGATAGGCACATCTCGTTCACGATGTCGCTGTTCAGTGACCAAGACCATCGTACATTCGTCACCGACCCGGGCATTCATGTCTCGACTGCAGAGGGTCGTCAACAAATCGTCTGGCCATTCCAACCGGGGCAGCCATGCCTAATCCCCCTCATGCGACCGCCACCGCTTCCCGCCCAACGACAACCTTCCGTTCCTCCAATCGCGTCCATCAACAACCCAGCCACCGCCAACGCCTCCATGCCGGCCAGCACCAATGGCACCCCCATCTCAATCCCAACACGAGCGAGTTCTCTCGCGAATCTGCGCATATCATCGGGGGGCGGCGTCCGCGCCGTCTCAGGAGGTGTGCCAAACGGCGCATCACCTCACAGTACGCCACCATCGAGCGCGTCTCTCAACGGTTTCGCCGAAGCACAGGCCGTACAGGCCGCCGCTGCCGACGGTGGCGAGCAGAAGCCCAAGCCAGCGTCACAGGCCAGCCCCAGCAGTGGTCATACCCAGGCCCAGCCCGATGCTCATGCTGCGTCTGTGACCTCTCCGACACCTGCTCCCAGCAAGCCGTTATCCTCCACCGCTGCCGTCAACGTCCCGAACATGCCAAATGGTTATCCGATGTCGGCGGTGAATGGTTATCCCGTCATGCCCAAGGGCGGCTACATGCAGCCCAACGCGCGACATAATGGCCTGAGCTATCAGCAGATGCAGTCGATCTCGGCCCTCATGCCCGACAACAACGTCAACATCGCTCTTCGGCAGCCTGGAGCCTACGTGATGCCCAACGGTGCCTACCAGATGCAGATGGCTGGTGCACGTCCGATGCAGTGGCCCGTCGCTAGTCAGCGTCCCTCTCACAACGGCGCTGCTGACGGGTCAACTGGTGCGGACGGTTCGGCCTCGCATCTGGGCGCGGGTTCGCCTCCACGCGCGCCGTCCGCCAACGGCGTCCGCACACCGCAGCTCGCGCGCAGTGTACCGATGGGCAACGCGAGCCACTCGCTGAACGCCGCTCAAGGCAGAGCGTCCCCGGCCGGCACGCATATCGCGCGGCTTACTCCCCACTCCCCCTCCCCTCACATGCTCAGCCCAAACATGGCCGCTGCGCAGGTCAACGTTCACTCATCGCCTACTCGCGCGCCGCAACCCGCAATCCCCACGCCGTCGCCGTCACTGCAGACGAGGCAAGTTGTAGGAGGGTCGGGTGCCGCGGGCTATTGATGATATGCTATGGACTTATGATCTCATCGTCCCCTACTCCGTCTGATATGTTCGTAAACTAGGCAGTCCCTTCGTCGTTACTCTGTATTCTTATGTTGCATGGAACTGGTTTAATACGCACGACATCAATTCAAACATCGACGCCTTCGCGATGCCCCTTCTCTGAGTCGTTCGCTCTCATCGTGAGTTGCACGCCACCGTTGTCTAGCAAGAAGGTATCGGCGAGCTCGTAGGTGAGTGCCGCTGCGCATCGTACCCCTCCCTGGCCTAGCTAATTGTGAAGATTCAGACGTCCTTGCAGCAGATCGGACCAGATGGTCGACTGAGCATACTCGCAAGGTTCATCGTCAACCACCTGACGTGAGCCCCAACCATACTCATCGCCTCTACGGGCTCACTTGAGTCCGAGGGATTTCAGGCAAAGTTTCCATGCCACCGCGTCTGCCAAAGATTTGTATGTCAATGCGGTCGGATGGTAGTAAATCTCAACGACTCTTGTCGAACGCGTGCCGCCTAAGACATGAAGACGCGCTGGATGGCCATCCTATCCTAGGGATAGATAGACCACACAGCTCCCGCCAAGCAGTCTGTAAGTCACTTACTTCAATCATCCTCAGACACGCGAGCGTCATCTCCAGTGCTCCAGACTGCGCAAACGGACTTTGACTCTGGTTTAGACAGGCATATAGATACCGCGTCTCTCACGGTATGCATTGCCGCACAGAAGCTCGGTGTTATCTGCGACCAAGAGGCATGGGCCGGCCTTCTGAGGTTCCATGTCATCGGGGGAATGGCAGAAGCAATGACGGCGCCACTGCTATCGCACTGGCCCCCCAGCCTGTGCATCTACAGGCAACCTCCTGTTATAATGGCGAGGGTGTGTATCGGGAGCTGCTTCACCTCAGCTTCCCGGTCGGCCTTCGGAACGACCACCTGCGGTCCATTTGCATATGGCGGGCATACTGAATCGCTATGGCATTGGCGAGTACCCCTTTGCTTGTAGCATCTTACACCGTGCAAGGTCTCACGCAGGATGTATCCTCCAGTAACCTCGGAGGTGGCATGCGCGGCTACAGCCTTCTTGGTATGGGACACCATGATCAACCTCGCTGAAGAGGTATGCCGTTTTAAGCCCGCCCGAGCGTATCTGACCGGTCGTGCCCATCCCGTCAGGCTGATTACATATGGAGGTGCGTTGCTGCTACATCGCATTGACTATACTTCTGATATTGCCACGCAGCGGTCTCAATGGTTGGGTTAAATGGACCTTTCTCCTCATCCGCCATGTACCTTACCTGGTTCAAGGGTAAACTCTTCACGCTCATCCACGCCGATCTTCACGACTCAAGGATTCCTCAGGACAGTATTGACTCTGGTCGCGATTGCTGGACACCTCTGGACAACCTCAGAGTGCCGGACATGGATCGTCTATCAGCTCGCCGCTATAGAGGCCTTGACTGTTGTGGTAGAAATTGTCTTGATCATACGTGGTCAGTCACTCGATGAACGTCAGATGCACTAATACGAAACTGAATGTTGCTTCACCCGTCAGTTTATGCAATGTACGGTCGAGATCGCGCAATGCTCTTCCTCATCCTCGTACTCTTCGCCGGAGAGGTCGCCGCCATGTGCACGATTCTTGCCATTTCGATACCGGAGATCACGTTCACCCCTCAATGCCTCATCACCTCAACCCCGAAACTCTTCCCTACATACTGGTATGTAACCTGACGCTCGACTACTCGTTTTCGCCGTTCCTTGATAGACTCTATCACGCAGGACGGTGTCTCTAGCGTTCGAGACGACGCTGTTTGTGTTGACGCTAGTCAAGTTTCTCAACACCGTCGTGGCAACCCAGCTGCGACGGCAGTCCATCCTCTACACACTCATGCGGGACGGTACTTGGGCATATGCCATCATCTTCGGTCAGTGCATGCCGGCAAGTGAGGGGTGTATATGGCACCGCAATGCTCACTTGGGTACAGCCGTAATGCTTTTGAATACACTGATGTATCAGACACAACACAACGCGCTCGCGGGCGTATGCTACTTGTGGGTGCCGAACCCTATTGACAGTCGAGACGTAGCTCATGCAAAAGAGGGTTCAGCTGGGAGATATCCATCATGTCCTTCGCGGTGCGTTCTATAATCCCAGTGCCTCATAGGCTTCTCGGGCTTCTCTGACGCGTTCCCAGGGTTCTCATATCCTACTCAACCTCCGACGCCTCGCGCTTGAACCACGCGATATCCTGGACGACGAGACCTCCTTGACTCTTCAGTTGCACAGGCCGGCGCTCTCGGATCTGCACTTTTCAAGGGAAGATACGGATGCGACGCTCGTGGAGATGCAACCATTGCCACGCGAATCTGCCCATGAGTTCAGATGCGGCACTCTCAGCATGGTTCTCTAACATAATGTCCTGGTTTGCATCGCAGCGCTCTTGGTTGTAGTGTTCAATATACAGGCCAGATGAAGACACGCATACGAACGTGACACCTGCACAATGCTGGAAGGACGCGATGATCCTAGCCGCTATCCTTACAAGACCGGAGTTGTCCTGCTGTAGAGCAGATATATACCGAACGGGCACGTGGTCATGAACACAGCAACGACAGTGTCACGTCTCGATCGCTGAGCAATGCATTAGGCAATACAGTAGTACAATACACAATACGTGAAGGTCGATAAGTCAAACCATACTGGCGTGCAGCACCGCAGATCCGAGACACGGTCTCTCGTTCACGCCTGCACGCTTGCAAGCTCCGAGTGAGCAGCAATGGACCCGGCCGGTTGTGCTGTCACTGATCGCCCGAGCAGCGATTTAGGCTCGAGCTTGAAGCGATGCTTCGCCTTCGCCTGCTTCTTCTTGAGACGCTCCTTGCAGCGGTCGCAGAGCGAGGCGGACGAGCTAGCAGACAGCAGTCGCTTACAGTGCTTGTTGCTGCACGGTGCCTGCTGCTCGTTCCTTAGCCTGCGTTCCGCATATCGATACACTTGTGTGAGACGACGCACCTTATCAGCAACGGCTGGAGCGGGCGTAGGCCGCATACTCTGATCGGACGGGATGCTCTGCGTAGGCAACCGAGGCCAGGCCCCCGGAGGCCCAACCATGCCAGCTACCGGCATCGCAGGCGCATCCACCCTGAACTCGGAGTATCCGCCACTAGCCTGATACTCGCTCTCGCCCCGCTTCCGCTTCATTCCGGATGCGGGTCTCGCGCTGTCTTGTTCGTTCTGATAGGTCTCCTCCGTGCGCACGATGAAGGTGGAGAACCTCTGCGGAGCTGCGTCTGAAGACGGAGCGCCAGCGTGCGCGCTAGCGCTAGTTGCGCTCTTCTCATGCTGGGGGTCTGGAGGTTCGGACGACTGAGGGGAGAACGTGTTGTAGAAATGATGCGAGACCGGCTGCTGCGCCTGCTCATCCTGGGGACGTTCGCCTTCCTGCTGCGTGGATGAAGGCTGGGGCGGAGGCGGCGACGAGTGATAGTTCGGTGGCGGCGGCGGCGGCGGCGGCGGGTACGCATACGGGTACGGCTGTGGAGGGGGCGGGTAGGGCTGTCCCGCCTGAGCACTCGACTGCGGAGGTGGAGGATACCCCTGTCCAGGTGGAGGTGGCGGGTACGGATGGCCAGGCGGTGGCGGGTAAGGAGGTCCTGGATAGCCATAGGGCTGGCCAGGGTACGGGTACGGGTACGACCCGTATGGAGGTTGGTACATAGGCGGTGGGGGGTACTGTCCCTTGCCCGGGGAATATGGGTATCCATAGTTAGGCGGGGGTGGATATGGTGGCATGTACGGAGGCGGCATATAGTACGGGTATCCACTCGGAGGAAGAGGGTATGGCGGTTGCGGAGGAAGCTGCGATCCATCTGTGCTCGGAGCCGGGGCAGTCGAAGACGCCGTATCGGTAGTGGATGGTTGGGAAACAGCGCCGGCATCGGCGGCTTGCGACGAACTCTGACTCTGTGACTGCTGAGCTGCAGGGGCAGGCTGCTCGGAGCTCGGCTGCTCCGATGCCTTCGCTTTCGCCTTGCCTTTGCCTTTCGCGCGCTTCTTGGGAGGTGCCTCAGGTGTAGAGGACGCGGCAGCAGTGCCAGGGTTCTGAACAGTCTGCTGAGGATCGATGCCATTCGAGTGCGTGTCTGAGGAGTGCGCATCAGCCGCCGCTGGAGTAGAGGCCGCGGCGAAGCTTGATGACTAGCAGATACAACGAGACGGCTCAATCGACTAATCTGTGGCAGAGTTTTGGTCAGACACACCTTCTCATGGCGCGTCTTGATATTCGCAGCCTCTTCAGGTGACATTGGGTCCATGAACACGATACCGCCCTGCTCCGAACCGGACATACCGCTGAAGAGGGACGTAGACGAGCTAGTAGCCGCAGGCTGATGCAAAGCGGACGGCGCAATGGAGCCTTCACCGGTAGCTTCCACAGCCACGGTCCCAGTCGCCTCAGTCGCCTCAGTCGCACCTGACCCGCTAGGACCAGCAGTAGGAGCAGCGTCGCCACCAGCCGCAGGACTGTTGTCCGCCGTCACAGCAGCCGCCTCGCTTTTCTTCTTTCGCTTCTTGCTCTTCTTCTCCCCGGGCTCAGCGCCCGACTTCGACCCAGCACCTCTCGTCTTCCCCTCCACCTCCATCTTCACCTTCTCTATGTGCCCGTCCGCGAGCTCGGGCGGGATGAGCCCGCTGTCCCGTAACGCCTTCAGCCGGCGTCCCGCGCGGTCCCTCGACCGGCACAGATCGCACATCTTCCAGGGGTTGCTGGGTGACAAGAGGTTTGCGCACGACTTGATCGAGCAAACGTGGTTCGTTCGTCGCGTACCACGAGCAGCGGGTGGCACACCGTGTATGGGCTCTCCGAGTGGAGTCTCGTCGAGCGGCTCGCTCTCTCTGCCTACGCTGCCCCCCTGCGATTGCTGGACACTCACCCCAGACTCCGCCACGACCGGAGGACCAGAGTAATCCGGAGTGACACTCGCATCACGCAGCTGCCGCTCGATCTCCTCCAGCTCGAGCGGAAGGTCAGCGTCCTCCGCCTCAGGGCTCATGCTTCCGCCCTCCTGATCGCCCTCGCCGCTCCCAGTGCTCGTGGCGCGTACGCCAACGGCAGCGGCCCAACCATCGTACACCTGCGCTTTGACCTCCTTGTCCCGCACACGCTTGAGCTTGCTGTGGTGCCGATTCTGTATCCGGTGCCGCTCGCAGCGGAGGAACTGATAGTCTCCAGGGAGAATCTCACGACAATGCGACACCGTGCACATGCGTGGGGGTCGTGGAGCTGGTTTGCCGTCCGCTATCGGTTGCGCGGCCCCAGCGGATGACGGGCCCACCTGAGGCAAGGGGGTTCCCGGACCTTCCGGAGGGGACGCAGCGTACTCGTGCCATATATCGTCGTCGGGCGGGAGCGGCGGCAGGCCCTGCTCCGCGCGCCGCTTATCCTCCTCCTCGCGGAGCTTTTGCAGCTCCTGGACGGCGACCTCCTTCTCCTTCCGCCACTTCGCGCGCTTCGTCGTGCCGTAGTTGCGGTACCGGTTCCGGCACGGCTCGCACATCTTAAAGAACGAGTTTCCGGCGATGAGCGTCTTGCAGCCCTTGATCGAGCAGAAGCGCGGGGGCAGCTGCCCGCCGCCGTCGACGGGCGGTGCCGCCGCGCCTACGGGGACGGTGGGCCCGGAGGTGATGCGCACGGAGAGGTTGAGGTTGGGGACGGCTTTGAGGACCTCGGCGAGCACTGGGTGGATCTCGGGCGCGGGCGGTGGGGGTGGTGGGCCGGCGTTCTGCGCATGCTGCGGAGGAGGAGGCTGGTGGTGCTGTGGTACGTAGTGCGAGGATGTATGCTGTGGATGCTGCGATAGATGTGACTGCGCGGGTTGCGATTGGTGCTGCTGCTGCTGCTGCTGGGGCTGGTGGTACTGTTGATCGTTCTGAGAGAAAAGGTTGTGTTCGCTGGAATGTTGCTGCCCGTGCGGCAGCGTCAGCGCGCCCGCGAGCTCAGATGCCTGAGAGAAGAGGCGAGGATCGAGTGCCCGAGGATCCCAAGTTTGAGAGAAATCGAAGGGCTGCGAGTTCTCGTCATTGATTTGCGGGATCTGCGAAGGAGGCTACGTTTTGTCAGTACCTATCGGTGATCACTACTGATGAATAATGTCTGGTCAGGATTGTGTTTGAGCAAGAGCTGTGGACATCGTTCGCTCGACGCTCCATTACGACTCATAGATGAAGAAGTACACGCATGTAGCCTGATTTTCTGAGTACCACAGCCACCGCACACAAGATACTGGGTTCACAGTAGCGACCCGCAGCGGTCTGAAGCACATCACTGCAGGACGTATGTAGTGCATCACAAACTTTGGACGCGTCCGAAATGCGCGTCACAGCGCGTACTGACGCGCTTCAGAGGCTGGATTCCGTGCTCTTGCTGCTTCACGATTCGCGGGACTTTGCAGCTCACCTCATAAGGGCGCGATGGGCCCGCAACTGGCTCAGATGGCGGTGGGGGCATCTCCCGCTCTTGTTGAGCCGCGTCATCCTCTGGCATCCACACAACCGGCTGGCCTGTCTGCGCAGAGTTGAGGAGGGCCTTCTCCATCTTGCGTTTCGCGCGCTTCGTGGTCGCATATATGCGATGACGACCGCGACATTCCTCGCACATCTTGTGGGGGTACCCGGGCGCGAGCAGGACCGCGCATCCCTTCACTGAGCACCGTTTGGCGTCGGGGTCATCTTGAGCACCCTGCGTCGCGTTGTTGTTGTGCGCGTTCTGAGCATGGCCGTAGTTATGCGCGACGTTGTTCGCGGCCGCGACGGGTTGGGGATAAGGGGGAGCTGGCCCAGAAGTGACATTCGGGAAGGAGACATGCTCGCGATAGTACGAGCTCATCGAGGACTGGCGCCAGGCGGCGGAGACTGGGAAGACAGCTGGGACTGGACGACAGAGGACAGTGGTCTGGGACAGCGTCAGCTTCCATCCACATCCTCGCTCCACTCCCACGTGGCGGTGGTTAGTCCCTCGCCCTCTGCCTTTGCTACCTTTCTCACTCGCTCAGGCGATAGTCATCGACTCTTGAAGAAAATGCTACTACACGTCGTTTGCCTTACGTCGTGTCTCCTGTGAATCGAGCTAAACGAGCTGGAAAGATTCGATTCTGAAGGCAAGCGGGTGACGGGGTCCCTGCCTCTTTCTGGCGCTCAGGGGAGTCCGGGGTCCCGCCCGAGTCTGGTTCCTGCTCTTTCTTGTGGCCTACCGGTGGCGGTCTTCGAAATCCACGCTCTCCACTCTTCCCCTGCTCTTCCCCCTCTCTCGACCCAGACGCCTCCAGTCTCGCACTCTCCAACTTGCATACTGCAACACCCTGCTCACCGTTCACTAGCTCGCATGTCAGGACTGGGTTATTTCGCATTCCCGCCTCCTGGTGCAGAACGCCTGAACAAGCCACACAGTGACGAAGTCGACGCGTCTGATAGCCCACAGCAGCCACAGCAAACTCCCCAGGATGCTGCAGCCGAAGCTCAGCGTCGTGCAGAGGCGCAAGCCCGCGAAGAACAACGGAAACTCGACGCAGCTGACTTTCAACGACGCGTCGAGATGGATCGCGAGCTCGCGCTGCAGGGCGAGATGGAGTACGTCCGCATGGGCTTCAGTATACGCGACAGATACGGGCGCGTCGACCGGGCGCGCACCGACGTCATCCGTGCGGAGATCCGCAGACGAGACGAGCAGGCAAGGCTCATCAAGCAGTGGGAGTCGTATGGGTCGCGCTGGCAGGCCCTCCTGGCCTCCGACTACCCCATCTCGTTCGCCGACATCCCATGGCCTATGTCAACACCGCCGTCTTCCGTGCACGATCTCTCGTCTGAGGCTGTCGTTCAGTTCTTCCTCGACTCGCTCCGTATACCGAACAACGCCGCGTCCGAGACGAACAGGTTCCGCAGAGCGGTCTTGCGCTGGCATCCCGACAAGATGGGTCCCATCCTTGCGCGGACGGTGGACGCAGACTATGACTCTGTCCGGGAGGGCGTGAACGTCGTCTTTCGCGCCCTCCATGCTCATCTGAATCGTGGCAAGGACAATGAGCCGCCATCGGCATAGAACGCGAGGGCGTTCTCCGCCTGTCCGGACTAATGATTTGCTTGTAGCTGTATTGTACTGAACGCATGTTTTCCCAGACCGACAATGATAATCGCTTTACAATCAGTTACATCCGTTCCGCTCCCTGCATCCCGTGTCTCTGTCAAGCCCGTCGTCTCGCGTGACTGACGAATTGCACAAGGACCGTCCTGTCCTTCAGCGCCGAGAGCTTCGCGAGGAACCAGAAGCGCCGCCCATCTCTCGCGTTCACATGGACCCACAGATGTATACATTCCCTGGCGCACGGGAGCTCCGGGCGTGCTGCCCGATGACCTTCCGCTCTCCGTTGCGCACGGAGCCAAGGTCATCGATATCATCAGCGTACGTGCCTCCCATTCAGTTCCAAGACGCACATCCTGACCTAGACCTATCGCAGAGATATCTGTCGGTCCGTAGGACATATCCGATCGCGCCGGGACCGTCTCGCAGTCTCCCCTGCATCGGAACTGAATGCATGCTGCAGCGCTACCGCATAGGGCACAAGCGTCGACAGAGTCAGTCCCTTCGGTCTCGCCACATCTTCCCAGACTAGCGCGGGTTCTAGCTCGAGCTCAGGCCGCGTGAGCGCGAGGGTCGCCGAAGGTGGAAGGAGAACAAGGTGCGTGTCGTCCGTGCGGCGACATGGCCTTGTTCTCAAATTGGTTAGTTCGGTGCTTTCCAGAGATACCATGTTTTACACACGTCGCCACACGCGCTTACTGCGCATATAAAAGCCCTCGCGCCTCGCGCTGAAACGCCACTCGCTACCCCTTCTCCAAGCCCTCAACTATCCGATACTCTCGTCTCCGCTCACAATGTATTGCCCCGGCTATTTCGCCTTCCCGCCGCCGGGAGCTCCTCTGAGCGCAACTGGCTGTGGCGCAAATGCACCCCCAGAGACGCAAGAAAACGAAAAGCAATTAGAAACCGCTGAAGAAGCCAAAGCCAAAGCTAAACGCGCCGCAGAAGAGCGTGCGCGCGAGGAGGAACGCAAAGCCCGCGAGGCAACGCTACGAGCACGCACCGCGGCGGATGCAGAACTGGCATTGCAAGGCGAAATAGAATACGTCCGCATGGGCTTCAGCATCCGCGATAAATATGGCCGCGTCGACAAGGAACGTACCGCGTTCATACGCGCGGAAATGCAAAGGAGGGACGAGCTCGCGAACCCGGCCAAACAATGGGAGGCGTACGAGACGCGGTGGCGCGCACTTCTGGCCTCAAGAGAACCGGTGATTTTCTTGGACATCCCATGGCCGATGGCGAAACTAGCGTTGTCCGTGGAAGAGCTCGACCCGGACAAGATCGTCGACTTTTTCTTGCATTCATTGGATATTCCTGGGTGCACGGTGTCGAGGTACGATAGGTTCCGAGGTGCCATGCTGCGCTGGCATCCGGACAAGATGTCAGCGGTCGTGGCACGGACCGTCAAGTTCGACTTGGCCGACGTTCGCGAAGGCATCAATATCGTCTTTCGCGCGCTGCACGAGTTTGTGCAAGAGATCAGGGACCAGGAGTCGCCCTGACCGTGGTCTGCAAGGACGGCGTTTCCACGCATGTACATACTGTACTGCCAGCGGGGGCAGCGGGAAATGTGCCATATTCCTGTTGTTCCTAGCTCCTTTCCGCCCGTTCGATTTGCAGCATGACCCGCGGCCGTACAGGGCTGATGGACAACGGTGGAACCCATATTTTCCATTCCCGCCGGAGCTTCGCGAAGCTATCGGGACGCTCACCATCAGTTCTATCTTACAGGGACCCACAAGGACGACTCTTATAAATAGGCTTCGTCAGTAGTAGACAAATGCCATTGAGCTTCCCTGTCGAGGACTCACGGTGCGTATTGCTGCACTACCTCACTGAATTGACCTCACAAGCTGATCGATGACCGTCCGTGGACTGTCAGAGAGATGTCTGACGCGAGCAACCTGACAATGGAAGGCACAACCCCGTTCGAGTACAAAGGCGAAACCTACGAGACCTACTACAAGGTGCTCGGCGATCTTGCAGCGCGTACGGAGGCGCCCCTCGTCGTCCTCCACGGTGGCCCAGGGCTGGTGCACAACTACCTCCTCCCTCTGGCCGACATCGCTACAATTCACGGGAACCCTGTCATCCTCTACGACCAGCTTGGAAACGGCCGCTCTACACACCTGCGCGACAAGCCCGCCGAGTTCTGGACGATCGACCTCTTCATCGCAGAGCTCGAGAATCTCCTTGTGAAGCTCGGCATCCAAGACGCCTTCAGCCTCTTCGGGCACTCCTGGGGCGGCATCCTCGGCGCAGAATTCGCAGTGCGCAAGCAGCCCGCGGGCATGAGGCACCTCATTCTGTCGAACTCGCTCGCCTCGTTCGATCTGTGGCTGCAGAGCGTCGGGCAGCTCCTGCAGCCGCTCCCGGAGGAGGTGCACGTGGGGATGGCTGCGGGAATGATGGACAGGAAGAAGTACCGGGAGGCGCTGCGCCAGTTCCATGCCGTGCATGGCTGCCTTGTCCGGCCTGTTCCTGCGGAGTTTGACTACGCTATCGATCAGAGTCTCGGGGAAGAAGGCGATCCGACTGTGGCAAGCGTGCCGTGAGTCCTACCATTCAGCAGTCTTGGTGGATTAACTGACAACTTTGCACGACTAGACTGCTGATGGGCTGGTCCATCGTTGACCGCCTCCACCTTCTGCGAGTGCCGACCTTCGTCATCAACGGCCGCAAGGACATCTCTCAGGACTTTGTGGTTGCCCCCTTCTTCCAGGGCATCCGGAAGGTCAAGTGGGTCACGCTGGAGAACTCCAGCCACACGCCGTTCTATGAGGAGCGGGAGCTGTTCATGCAGCTCATCGCTGATTTTCTCAAGCTGGAGGTTTGACCACCATTGCCCATGTATCAAATGTTTATGAGCAAGCGATGTCGAGTAGTAGTGGGACCTATGCCAATACATATCTCAAACGGCCACAGTCCGAATCAAGCTGTACTAAATGACTGCTAGCATCATGCTCAAATTCGCCGCGCTGAGGACTTCAGTGACACTGGCACTTACGATCTTACAGCACCGCCACAAGCATGTACTAACTCATCTAGATTCCGAGCAACCTCGTCTGGCTGCCCCTCTATTAGTACGTTTGCTCCCTGAACGCATCGGATGAACAGCCTGCATGCAGTATACGTATCAGTATTGATACTGCCGCTGGCACACATCGGTAGAGCTCGTGTACGACATGCACGGCCTATTGCGGTCTAAACGCCGACTCGGAGTAGCGAACAACATATACACCGGGGCCCGTAGAGCGGAAGCGGTGAGTTCCATGCTTGCCTTCCTTGGTTATCATTTGTGTGCAACACGGATGTTCTCTGTGAGTAGCAGGATGCTTCAGGCTCCGATGCCGTACATAGCGGATCAGAATGCAGGCAGTCTATTCAATATCACCGACGTAGGGTCGGGTAGAGACTCGTAGAGACTCCGGCAGCAAGGGGAGCATTGCGGTCGCGAAGAACGTCAAATGCGCTTACCGTCGCGAAGAGCCCTGGCTAGCATACCTGAACGGCAGCGAGGACGTCCCAGCGCGGTACCAGCGAGAACCGGCTCGAATTCGGCCCTGCATCCTGCCGTGACCCTCCAATGCTGTGTACAGCAGCGCCAACTCCTGAACTGGTAATTCGACTAACTGCAGGTGAGAACAGGGGCAGGAAGCTGGGCGTACACCGACAAAAACCAGTGATTCCCTGCAAGCGGCGTCGGGTAAAGCAACCCTCCTGGCGGGCCCCGGAACGTTTCGTGGGTTGCGTTTCCGACCCCGATGAACGAACATACCAGGGAGGAGGCTCGACTCCCGATATACGAAGCGCTCCCCCAGAAGGAGGGCGAGCATATAAGTTGGGTTCGTCCTTGGCGGGTCGAAGCCACTGCGCTCTCGGTATCCTGGGTGCCAGCTCACACTGTCCTTTCCGACCGTCCGGCTCATATTGCTCGCCGCCTTAATCAAAATGAGGAGCGCAAAGCCTTCGAAACGCGCCTCCGTCGGGCAGAAGGCGGTGGTGATACCAGACTTGACCGTCAAAGACCTGCATTCAGTCATTCCGTAGGTTCTGACCGCCTTCCAGACGAAGGGCTCACTCACTTGGACGACGTCTTACAGAGCGCACTGCTATGAGATCTCCACTCTTAGATCTATGTCTTATGTGTGAGTCGAGCGCCTCACGGAGCTGTCAGGTTCTGATTTCCGCTTCCAGCGCGATGGATATCGTGATCATCGTGGGCCTCTGCAAGCTCACCTACATGCTTGACGGGCTTCTTACGCCCGAATACATCGCCCTTCCTCATCCGCTCCTCTACTCAGCGGCGAGCTTCTCGGTATGGGCCTTGTACTCCTTCGTCGCCGGCCTCTTCGGCTTCGGCCTCTGGGGAATCGGACACGAGTGCGGGCATTACGCGTTCTCGCAGTACAAGTTCGTCAACGACGCTGCAGGCTGGGTCATCCATTCCGCGTGAGTGCCTTCCTGTACGACGACCGACGAGTGCTTACATTTCGGCACCTTATACAGGCTGAGCGTGCCCTTCTTTACGTGGCGTTACAGCCATGCTAGGCATCACGCCGGAACGTCGCATATGACTCGCGACGAGGTCTACGTCCCACGGACGCGGTCTCAGCTTGGGCTGCCTCCTTTCGATCCCACCAGGGAGGACCGGATAGGCTCCAGGGTGTCCGAGGAGGTTCAGAGAGAGCTGTGGGAGGCCATAGGAGATTCCCCCATCGGAGCGATGTTCACCTCCTTTGCCTACTTGGTGAGCAACGACTTAAATGCAGTTGCTGCCAAAATGTTCATGACGGTATGCCGTAGACCGCTGGCTGGCCGGGATATATTCTAGCAAACGCGGGCGGTCAGCCCAGGTATCCGAAGAGTACGAATCGTACGTCGCCATACGCAAATCCACAACCAGCAGATGCTCACGGCTGGGTGTAGACCTTGACCCCTCGTCCGTGATGTTCCGCCCAGAGCAGCGTAACGCGATCATAGTCTCCAACATCGGGCTTCTGCTGTGGATCTTAGCGATCGTTGCATCAACCGCGCGCTGGGGCTTCTTCGAAGTGTTTCGGACCTACCTGGTTCCCTATTTCTGGTACGTTCTCGCGTCAATCCGCCTGGGCCGACGAGATTGAAGGGCTTTCACCGATTCAGGGTCAACCACTGGCTCATCCTGATCACCTTCCTGCAGCACACGGACCCCATGCTGCCCCATTATCGTGGCTCCGCATTCACTTTCCCTCGCGGCGCCCTCTCGACGATCGACCGCAACCTCCTCGGCGACCTCGGAAGCTTCATGGGCTGGTTCGGTGCATTCGCAACGCACGGCGTCTCGGAGGTGCACGTCCTGCACCATGTGTCTAGCCGCGTCCCGCATTACCACGCGTGGGAGGCGACATCGGCGCTTCGGAAGCGTCTCTCGGAGGAGGGCATCAAGCTCGAGGGCCGTCCGGGCGGCTGGGCGGAGATGTACCGCGTTTTCAAGGAGTGCAAGTTCGTGGAGGACGAGGGAGACATCGTCTTCTACAAAAACGCGCGCGGACTCGCAGCGGCGAGACCGGTCTTTACGGACAGTGCCGCGAGCGATTCGGGCGTGGACATGCTCGGACAAGACGAGTCGGAGTAGAGTCACTGCCAGGACAGCCACGATGACTTCCGGCACACAAACGGGGCTGGGATTGGCGTCTCAGTTAGATATCTCAACTGTAGGACACTGAGCGACATAGAATATTCTGCGGGTCTGTGGTACTTACTGTAAGTCCAATAGTGTATATGGGGACAATATGGGGACTTGGGATGGTTTGCATGTAGATCTTGGTAGCCTTCCTGCGTAATATATCGTCGAGATTCGGCCTGCCTGGGGTCAAATTCCGTCGCATCCCTGATGGTAGCTCGCATTTCGAGGGACATGCCCGGTTCGTGTAGTCGAGATGGTTCCCTCTCGTCGAAACAGACCAAACGGTGCTGGTACTGTATGTTGCGAACCAACACGGCATCAGCAAACCGAGCAAATTCATATAGGCGCCTGTAGAACGCGATGAAGGAGGTAGCGCTCGGTAGGCGCTCATCGTGCGCGACGTTGTATTGTAGATGTACTGTAGAACACTGTCATCCTTCGTCGCGTGCTATGTACTCTGTAGGTCTTTCGTCGGACGCCGCCTGGAATTGCAAACCTCTAGAATTACAAATCACATGTGATTCAAGTCTACACGTATCTGCAACTCCTTGCAGTCAGACTGGGTCTGGCCGTCGTCAGTCCTAGGGCAATGAGCCTCCGAGCCATGCCTCACACCAGCACCGGCCACAGTAGTACTATTTGCGAGGTTATGTGCTCCCAAGACAGTCATGGCACTTGCCCTCTACCCCGCTGGTACCACCCAGAGCCGGAGCGACCGTCCTGTCCCGAAATGGGTACCCATTGGACGCTTTGGGCACGAAGTCCCACGAACTTCATGGGCTGTCAAGTGTTACGAACTCCGCGCCTCCTTCCGCGATCGCTCCACTCGCCCTTCGTATATAATCTGCTCATCTTGACTTCTCTCCTCTTCGGACACGCCCCCCCCTCCTCCTCTCGCCAGGCGTCATAAGGTGCAGCCATCGCAACCCGATGCACCTCTCCGAGTCCACGTCAACGCTAGCAATTTGAGTCTCGGCCTGCTTGCGCAGGTACGTCTACTGACATAGTTTAGCAAGCTGATCAATGGCCCGTCTTCCCTCTGCTGGATTCACCGTAAGTGCATGCCAGGTACGCGTGGCTTCCTCTTCGTGTCCCTTCAACGGAGCCTCCAACTTAATAGTTATCTTGTGCACTGGTCAAGCAATATGGCAGGTACGTTCGCCCCAGTACCGGCTCTCGTCACGCACTTCGACTCCGAGTCCCGTAATAAAATATGGTGAGATTCACACGTCGGCATTGCTCGCTCAACGTAGTAGTCTCCGGCGACTCTCCGCCATATGTCTATGTATCTATAATGTCTTTTATTGTCGTGTACTTGAGATACTACACAATATGAATGTTCCTCCCTTTTGTGACATTTTCGCTTTGTGTGCATTGAATCAAGGAAAGCAGCAAAAATGCAAAGAGACACAGGAAATGCTATAGAACGTCCGGCGCTGTTCTACAGGACTTCGCGCGGGGCAAGCCAGAGCTCTACAGACGGTCGCGCGAGCTATTGAGGTGCGCTATAGGATGGCGCACCGCGGTTTATAGAGCTCTACAGGGCCCCGCCCAGGGCGACTGGTTTCATAGCTCATCCGTAGAACGACATCGTATATGATTGATGCTACAGCGTGCTACTTATTCTACCAAACTCTCTAGGTCGCTGCAAGTCAATGTGCCGATTTGCTGATGACGGGCCTGGATCCAAGCACCGAGACGGGCGCTAATCGTCACACCTCACTCAGCGCTTCGGGATGACGATCTGCAGAGGCACAAGTACTTGTATCCGACGCCCTCCCCGGAACCGCACACATCTCTCATTCTCTCCCTGACTCGCAAGCGGAACTCGACTCGACTCGCAGACGGATATCTCGAAAGCCCGACTCTGAGCTTTGGCGGTGTAACATCGCTCCGGGCCCGGCGCTGACTCATCGGCCAACTCGTTCGCTCAAACCAGCCTTCGTATAAAACCGAGCCGTCCTAGAGAGTCTTGCGCCGTAACCACCCGTAACCTCTGTCCAAGCCATTGCTGGTCCATTGCATGCCTGAGCCCTCCGCAACGGTCATCGCCACTTCTCAGCCGACCGCACAGGGTCCCGACCGTCCTCATCGCCCCAAGGGCAGAGGCAGAGGTGCTCCCAAGCCCACCCGGTCCCAGCAGGACCGTGCCGACAATGCACCCACTGGCGAAGGTGCTGAACCGCGCAGCAATGCACAGGGCGCTCGCAAGCCAGGAAAGCCTCGCGCCCCAGTAGTCCTCGTAGACGGACATGCAGGTGAGCCGTCTACTGCTCATCCAGACGGCTCTGGCCCGCCATCTGGCACTTCCGGTGGGCAAAAAGGAGGAAGAGGGAGAAGGAGGGAGGGCCCCGTAGAGCAAGGTGCTTCTCGGGATGGTGCGCCGCCTCGTCCTCGCCGAACTCGCAATCGTCAGCAGGGAGGAGCTACCGCCACCTCGAGCGAAGCGAGTACTCCTGCCAACGCTGGGCCAAGCCATAGTCATCCTGCGGCAGATGGCCAGACTACTCAGAGCAGGCGACCGCACCGACCGCGCGGCCGCAAGTTCCATGGCGGACTTACGGAGGGTGCGCCTGGCGAAGCCTCCACTCAAGACGTACCCTCGTCCGCGAGGTACCGCAACACAGCGCCGAAGAAGGACGACCTGACGTCCCGCCTCATCCACGACCTCAGCACGCCGCCTTACCCCGACTGTCTCATCTGCTTTGCGCCGATCATACCCGTGCAGCCGACCTGGTCGTGCTCGCCCTCGAGCCCCACTCTGGCGGCGACGGACGACGAGAGCGGCGTTCCGGAGAAGGCGCAGCGGGCGGACGCTAACGCGCAGTGCTGCTGGGTGACTTTCCACCTGAAGTGTATTCGCTCGTGGGCATCCAAGAGCGTGAAGGATCTGGTCGAGGCTTGGAGAGCGAGGGGAGAGGAGAGGGAGGGCGAGTGGAGGTGTCCCGGGTGTCAGTCGAAGCGTAGAGCGGTCCCGAGCAGCTATTGGTGGGTCAGCCATCTATGCGACACCCCGTATTGCGGTCTTACCTGTTTGCCTGTAGGTGCTTCTGTGGATCTACGCCGGACCCCAAGCCACCTCGACTAGCCACCCCTCACTCATGTGCTAACCCCTGCTCCCGCCCGCGCGCCTGCGGCCATCCGTGCTCGCTCACCTGCCATCCCGGTCCCTGCCCTCCATGCCAAGTTACGACTCAGATGCCGTGCTACTGTGGCAAGCAGACACTCTCCTTCCGGTGCGCCCACCTGGGCCTCAGCAAGAGCGGCGTCCCGACGACGGCGGAGCTCTCGTGCGGGCAGACCTGCGGCCGTTTGCTCGGATGTGGCAATCATATCTGTGAGGACACATGTCATCCGGGCAAGTGCAAGCCGTGTCGCATCCGCGTCATGGCAAGGTGTTATTGCGGGAAGGAGGAGAAGGAGCTGGGATGCGGCGAGGGAGAGGAGAAGGAGTGTTTGGTTGTGCAGGATGGGAAGGAGGATAGATGGGTAGGACGGTTTGCTTGCGAGCAGACTTGCAACAGGTACGCTTTAATCCTGCACTTCACTCTTCGAGCCCATGCTAATCGACCATCTGCGTAGACCATTCGACTGCGGCATCCACCACTGCTCGAAACCCTGCCACCCCCCATCTCCCACCCCAGTCCCATGTCCGCGCTCACCCTCCATCGTGACCCACTGCCCCTGCGGCAAACACGCCCTTGCACCCTCCTCCGCGCCCTTCTTCCCTCCCGGGACGCTCCTCACGCGCACCGCCTGCACCGACCCGATCCCGACGTGCGAGTCCACCTGCATGAAGCCGCTCGACGGGTGCGAGCATGTCTGCTCTGCGCGCTGCCACACCGGGCCGTGCCCGCCCTGCTCCATCATAATCGTCCGACCCTGTCGGTGCGCCTCGACGACGCGCGAGGTGCGCTGCGCGGAGGACCAGGCGCGTGCGCGGGCCCGCGCGAGGGGGGAGACGGGGCCGGAGGTGGAGATCCTGTGCGAGCGCCCGTGTGGCGCGCGCAAGGCGTGCGGGCGGCACCAGTGCAATCGGCTGTGCTGCCCGCTCGCGTCGCTGGCGGGCTTGACGAAGGGGAAGGGGAAGAAGCGCGCGCCGGCGGATACGCTGAACGTGCTCGACCAGCAGGGGTGGCATGAGTGCGATCTGGTGTGCGGGAAGCTGTTGAGTTGTGGGAACCACCATTGTGAGCAGCGGGACCATAGGGGGCCGTGTCCGCCTTGCTTGAGGAGCTCGTTCGACGAGGTACGTATTCGCACTAGGTACAGTGGTCCGCAGTTGCTGACGGGACCTTCAGATGGTATGCCATTGTGGCCGCACCATCCTCGAGCCTCCGATCCCTTGTGGGACCAGGATGGCGTGCGGTTATCCCTGCGACCGACCGCCTCCGCCGTGCGGACACCCCAAGACGCAGCACGCATGTCACGAAGACCCGATACCGTGCCCGCCCTGTCCGTTCCTCACGAGCAAGAAGTGCGCATGCGGTAAGAAGATGGTCGACAACGTCCGGTGCTCGCAGGAGAAGGTCTCCTGCGGTACAACCTGCGGCAAGTGAGTACTCTTCATCGCACTCTCCGGAGACGTCTCACTGACTCCGTCATTCAGGCTTCTTGCCTGCGGCTTCCACCACTGCGACCGCCTCTGCCACGGCGACGCATGCGGGCCCTGCCACGCGCCCTGCGGCAAACCGCGCAAGCTCTGCATGCCCGCGCTGCACCCGTGCACGCTCCCCTGCCACGCCCCAGCGTCCTGCGACGAGTCCGAGCCGTGCCGCGCGGTCGTGAACATCTCGTGCCCGTGCGGGCGCATCCGGCAGCAGGTGCCGTGCGGGCGCTCGACGGCGAACCCCGCGGGCGGGAGCAGCAGCCTGAGCCAGCAGCTGAAGTGCACGACCGAGTGCGCGATCGCGAAGCGCAATGCGAGGTTGGCGGAGGCGCTGGGCATCAACCCGGAGCAGCGCGCGGAGAGCAAGATGACGCAGGTCACGTACCACGACGAGGTCGTCGCGTTCGCGAGGGCGAACCCGAAGTTCTGCGCGATCGTCGAGAAGAGCTTCGCTGAGTACGTTTAATGTCCCTCGCATGATTATTTGGAAAAGTCGCTGACGTTTGAGTTGTATTCAAAGCTTCCTGGCATCAGACAAGAAGAGCCAGATCCTGCCGCACATGCCCGAGCAGAAGCGCAAGTTCGTGCACGACCTCGCCGCCGTGTACCGCATGGACACGCAGATGGTCGACCAGGAGCCGCACCGCAGCGTGCAGCTCCTCCGGCGCATCGACTCGCGCATCCCCCACCCGCTCCTCTCCTCCGTCATCGCGCCCGCCGTCCCCAGCTCCAGCAGCCTGGGCAAGCTCGCGGACTTGCGCGGGCCGCTTTCGCGCCCGGGCTCGTCGCGCGTCTCGCCGTCGCCGTCCCCTGCGCCGGGCGCGACGGCGTCGAGTGCTGCTGGTGCGGGGAGAGGCTGGACGTCGGTCGTGGCGCGCCCGCCGCCAGCGCAGCTTGTGGCCAGCGCGTGGGGCCCTCCCACGACAGCAAGTCTGCAAAGACCCGTTCGGTCTACCCCGTCACCCGGTCCTCCACGTACTGCTCCAATAGCTGCCCCAGTGCCGACTCCTGCTCCCGCAAACACCGAGGACGTACCAGACAACTGGGAAGACGAAGTGTAACAACGACCGTACTGCTACGTATAATCGCCCTGAATCATTTGCAACGGACTGCTTTGTGGACCAACATAGAACGAAACGTCGCGTAGGTGTATAAGGCTGAAGAGTCGTTGGAGAGTAGATTTCATCGCAATGCTGCGATGTCGCAAGCTGTATCAATACAATCGTTCTGGATGTGAGTCGAGTGTATCGCGAGTGCCAGTGATTCATTGCGGGCGGACAATCAGGTAAGAGTGCAGCCTTTTCACGTCGACCTGTAAGACCCTCTTTCAGTAGCGGAACGTACCTGTATTGAACAGCGCCTCTTCATCATTCCGCCCAAACACTCGCCAGCGTCAGAATGTACACAAACGTCTGCGCTATGGCAACCATTGTAAGTCGTCCTCTTTACCTCGCTTGTTGAACGTAGTAACCGAGTTCGATACGCCCTATTCAGAGGTCATGCAAACCCTCCTAGCGATTATCCGCAAGAAGAATGTGGACAGAGCAGCTTTTGCTGGAGAGAATGGACCTGTAAGGAGGGATGATGTGTGTGATTGCGCTTGGACAGGGCCTTGGGACGCTTTGGTGCGCGGTCACGTGTGCGCGTCCAAGCGTACGCCCGCCACAGCCTGTGCGCCCTATAAGAGCATCTGCGCGGGTTCCGTTTTCTGCACCTCACAGTCACCCTCTCCCCCTGCTAATCTGCGGCGCACATCTCTCAGCCATCCCCAGCATTCCCAGCCCGCCCGAAGCTGCCTCGCGCCCGCCGCTCATCCGCACTACTCACGCATATCCTAGCCGAACCTGCATCATGGCCGCCCTCGCCTTCCCGGACGTAATCGCCGACATAACATCCCTCTTCCTCGCTCTCCAGGCGAATTTCCACCCGAAGACCGAACCAACGTGCGAGGTCACCCCGCTCCCTATCCTCGCGCCCGCGCCACAGCGACCCGCGGCGGACTTCGCCACCGTGCTCGGCTGGGAGGCGTCCGAAGACGACCTTGAGTCGAATGCACCTATCCACACCACAAACGATGGGGTAAGTCTAAACAGTCTTCGCTGACGTACAACTCGGCACTGACCTCCTCGCCACAGTACCTCAAATCGGGCGGGGTGTACATCCAGCGCGTCCTCGCGGCGGGCCGCATCATCGCTCGCTACGCCACAGAATGCCAATACGCGCACGCTATGAGCGAACCCTCGCTCGTGAACCAGGCTCCTCCTTGGCCGCCCGCCCCAGAGCACATCGCGAGCTCGCCGGACTGGGGACAACCTAAGCACCCCGATGCGGCGGTGGCGCCACAGGCGTACAGCCCAGAGGTTACCTACATAGACGCCACGGAGCTCTTCGAGGACGAGCATGATCACTCGTGGCTCGCGTGCGGGCATACCGACTTCGCGTTACATGTCATGGGAGACCGACGAAAGGAAATTTGGGACACCGAGCTGACGAGCTGCACGTCCGAAGACAGTGAGTACGATGGGTGCGCCACAGGGTTCTTCATCGGCCACGACGGTACCGCATGGCCCCTGCCGCCGCGCGAATGTATGCCGGGCAGCCACCCCTTACCGTACGAGCCTCTCGACGCACCGAAGCCAAGGCGGTCGAACGCAAAGTCACCCGGCACGGTCGACACCGCTCTTTGTGGCGCGCTTCGCCTACTCGGAGTCGAAGCCGGTGCGCGCACGCACTGCCCGTCAGCAGCGGTACACAGGGGAAAGAAACTCCCAGTTCTCCCTCCAACGACCCGCTTCCGGCGATCCGTCTCACCCGAGTCGTCGAGTTCTTCATCGATGTCTTCGGTGTCGCTACGACCCCTGGGGCCCGAGACGCCTTTTGGCCCCGGACTCGACATGCGCGCTGGCCCCGGACTCGACATGCACGTGTCCCCGGACCCCTCCTCCTTCGCAGAGCTCGGGCGGCAGTGGTACGCGTCCTTCGGGAAGGACCTCCACCCTCCGACATGGCACCGAATCGACTCTCGGGGGAGCGGCGCGTCCGCCTCTTCCGCGATGGGTCACTCCGAGGGCGGTTGCGCACATCAAGAAGCGCCGAGGGAGCCGGACGTCGGGGAGGTTTTCCACCTCATCGGTTCCCCTCAAACACCACCAGGGCTTCGAGTTCATGAGCCGCACGGGACGCGCGCGAACTTGTGGGCATACATTAGCGGACGCGACGGCTCGCCGTGGCCCTGCCCGCCCTCGCCGCCGGTGCCGTATTCGTACGGCTCGCCGTTTGAGTGGACCGGCGGCCTCTTCTGGTAGCCTGCGCAAGGAGTGTGTACTCGAGCGACCGCGCGGCTTCCTAGACCTCCGGCGTAGCTCGTGCGGAAGCGATGCTGTCTATGGTGCGACTCGCTACTCCCAATCGACGACCGTCAGCAGGAGGATCCCAAAGGCGGCGTAGTCGGAGGTCTCAGCTGCGAGGGCCGAAGTGGTTCTCAGCAGTCTCCCGCCACAGGTGGACGGCCGCTGGGGTACACTGCCATTGTCAAGACGACCTACTGGGCCACTGGATACCGCCCCTCCAAAGAGGGACGGGGCGCGACAGTTGAAGACTCCGCTCAGCTATCGTGAGGGGGTACGAAGGCTGATGAGATGGTGCTTGAAGCACACGGCTGCTGTACCTATCAGGTTGCTGCGGTAGAGGTGTTTCTATTGTCTGTGACACTTAGACTTGTAGGATAGTTGATTCCCGTATAACATTGGGGATGCACTGTCATCTGTTTCGAGGTCTTGCTTGGTCTGCGAGTGAAGGGTGCGAGAATCAATCCTGCAGTCAGCCCGAAGACGTATGGATAACAGTCTTGAGTGGGTTTCTACAAGTCCTCTGCGTGTCAACCTGACTGTCAGTCTGGCGGCGTTCATCCCAATGCCTACGGTCTCGGACTACTGATTGAATCGACCACACAGTACTCATACAGTCACGCAAAGCTTCTTCGCTCCCCAACACTTCTCCTTTGAACCTCAGTTGGCATCCTGCGCGACCTTGATAAGGAGCTTCCCAACAGTTTTGCCTCCCGTGAGGTCCTTCTGTGCCTGCTGCACGCCCTCGGCGGTGAACGGGTACTCTGCGTGGATGCGGATCTTCAGATCGCCGTTCGCGATGAGCCTGAAGAGCTCAGTGCTGTAGCGCCGCCCTTCTTCGGGCGTGTAGACATAGTTTCCGAGGCTTCGACGCATGATGAGTGAGAAGATGCAATGGAAGCGAGGTGAGAGACTCACGTTGGGCGGAGGAGCCGGACGTTCTTCTCCACGAGCTTGAGAGGCGGGAAGGGTGGGACTGCTCCGGATGCATTTCCGACGGAGACGATCGTGCCCTTCCGGCGAATCATCTTGAAGTCGCTCTCAAACCTGCCAACATTCCCATGGACCGTCAGCACCTCCCCAATCAACGAATACCTACGAAGCCCACTCACGTATCCTTCCCCACACCATCGAAGATGGCATGCACGCCCTCGCCGTTCGTGAGCTCCAGCACGCGCTGCACCGTGTCCTCCTTCGTGTACAGAATGACATGGTCCGCCCCGTGCTCCCTCGCGATCGCCGCCTTCTCGGGCGTGCTCGTCGTCCCGATGACCGTGGCGCCGCGGGCCTTGATGAGCTGCGCGAAGAGGAGGCCGAGGCCGCCGGCGACTGTGTGCACGAGGATTGTGTCGCCCTTCTGAACGTTGTAGGCTTCGGTGACGAAGGTGAGGGCCGTTGCGCCTGCGAGTGATCCAGCCTGAGGTCATGCATGAAAAGCTCGATGGTGACCTGGGTCGTACCTTGGGTGAGGCCAGCAGCAGCGATACGCGTAGTGAGCGCGTCTGGCAGGGGGTATGCCTTGCCCCACGGTACACTCACGTACTCTGCGAACGCGCCTAGTCCGTACTGTCAAAGCATGGGCTCTCTGAGCTCGGAACAGCCTTGGTGATCTGCGGTCCAGCACTTACCACTGCGACTTTGCCTCCGACGGAGAAACCGCGGAGCTTGTACTCCTCATCATTGAGTACGGTGTCGTCCGTAGGCAGCGCGACGATCTCGCCTGCAGCCTCTGTGCCCAGGGGCTGAGGGAACGAAGCAATCGGGTAGAGGCCCTTCCTATACGATGTGATATCCTCTTATGAGTACTGTACTGCATATGTGGAGCAAAGCACGGAGATGGATGGTACGGTGACCCTTCCACTCACCTATAGTACGTATCGATGAAGTTCACGCCTCCGTAATGGACCTACAAGATCAAACACCGATGTCAGTCATTTCCGCACCTCCTCGGACCAACGCAGCTCGACAGCATTTGGCCGATTGAAGGTGTTCAAGAAACATACCTTGACCAAGACGTTCCCCGGGGCATTCTGCGGGACGGGCAGCTCGAGCTTCTCGATAACGTCAAAGTCGCCGGTCTTGTTAATACCGATCGCTTGCATCTTCGTGGGCAACTGCGATGCGGACATGGTGGCCAGTCGTGCTACAGTTATGGATCGCGATAGCGCTGATACAGTGACGATATGTTTTGAGGTTCGGTGAATAAGTATTCCGCGTGACCGTGTACTGAGTTTGGTGATGTTACCTCGACTGCTGCAGAGGTGGCTGTTTAAGTAGAAAGGTGAGCGGGGAGAGCACAACGAAGCATAGATTCGCTTGGATCTTATCCGTCCCGCACGCACTGGAAGCACTCGAGGTGGTGTGCTCAATACTAGAATGGAATGAGCATTAGTGAGCGTATAAGCAATGGTGGTGTATGTCGTGCTTCATGCACACGCCGAACGGAGCACCGTCGAGTGCGCCGGGCCGTCCGAAGACACCCGTGAGAACACGACCTACCGATCCACACATACACTTCGGCACAAGCCAGCATGCCACACACAAAACCGACTCGAGGCAGCATCGAGGTGATCTGCGTGACCACGGAAAAGGGCGTGCAATGGTCGGTGGATGATGGGTATCTGGTATCTCAGCACTCAGTGCGCCGGCGTAAGTAGTATACAACGGTGTCTCAAGAAGCCGATCTACACGAGCGAATACACTTGCCACGCTGCCCTACAAGAACAATCATACGTTAGGTATCATGTTCAGGTAACGTCACCTCGTAACTCTACCAAGAATACAATCGCGAAACAGCTCCTCGTACAAACCATTTTCGACGTCCAGTTCCGTCGGGCGCTGCCCAGAGTGTGTCCATAGTACGGCTGTGACGCTATTTTGAGCACCTTCTCGTTTTCCGAAGAGATGTGCCTCGAGCAGTAGCATGACAGATGCAGACCGCGAAGCAATTGCAAAGAGGCCGAGGTTTCGCAGGGCAGGAAGTTCCGTCACAACACGATAGGGCAACATTGATGAACAGTCCGTGGAACGGCGGACAGCCCCCACGTTCGAAGTTCCGTGCCTGCAAGGAGATGTGCAACTGTTGGCCGCTCGCGGCGCCTTGCTCCTGGTCCGAGCTTCGTCGTGCTGATGAGGATTGCGCACCGTCCGTCATCGAGTCCACCGTCCACCAGCAACCTATTCGAAGCCTCGCGAAGAGGGGAACAAAGTTAACCTGGCAGATAGCGGAGCGCCCGAACAGCGGCTCGCTCCGACCCATCTTCTGCCGTTTGACAGTTCCTGCTCGGCTGCTGGCCAGGTACAGCCGCCTCGAGGCTGCCGACGGTACAGTAGGCGCGACGTCGAGATTGCAGCTGTGGCGTCGGGCGTGACGTACGCGCGCGTACATCCGCACCCGGGTGGCTATCCGCGGTCGACGCCGTCGACATGCGCGATGGTGACTCGAGCAAAGGACCTGCGGAATGGCTGAGGATCTGTCCGGAGGCACGATCGTGAGGGATGCGATCACGACGCCTTGAGATGGCACCGAACGCTGGAAAAGCTGCTGGAGGGGCTCGAGTCGACGTCCGCAAGTTCGATGTCCGAGTCCGTGGTGAACGTCGTGCCGACGACGACGGTGCTAAACTCCGGGACGGTGGACGCCCAGCGCACACGTCCTTCGGGTAGCAGGCTGAATCCGAGGCGGATGATCATCAACGTGGGTGCGATTCCCTGCGTGCGGTACGTCAGAGACGATGTCAGCTACCCCGATATCATGCCGAGAAATGCACGCACGTAGATTTGAGTTGCAATGGACTCCACGATGACGATAGCAGGGTGCTCGAGCACGAGGAAGACGAGGAGCGCCAGCTGTGCGAAGGCCAGAAGCGCGCCCGCCTCGATAAAGCAAGTGACCAGCGAGAAGATGAGGTCCGAGAGGGACTTGACGCTCCTCGCGGGGGCGGAAAGGCGGCGCAGACGATAGATAATCAACGTCGTGACCGACGTATCGACCACCAGCGACAGCGCGCAGAACGCGGTGTCGAACAGAAGCGTCCGCGGCGCGACAAACGGCGAGTGGAATTCCGACGCAGGTATGCTGACCGGCCCAATCATTGCGCAGACTGCAGCAGTTAGGGCCGGGAGCAGCAGGGCCGCAGGAGCGAACGTGAGAAAAACTGCAGCCGGGGACGACGGAGGGTGACGCACCGAATCCGGCCAAGGCCAATATCGCGGGCGCGAAGACGACGTACGGTGAGCGATCCCACACCGCCCAGCAGCGGTGAATCTATCACAGGGATTACGACGTCAATACCGCTAAGACTGAGTGCTCAGGTACCTCCGACAGAATCTCACCGTAATGAGCTGCGATAGAAAGCCAGCCACCTTGAGTACGACATCAGCCCCGCGGAGAACACCGCTCATTTCTGGGCCTTTTGGCATAGGAGAGGATGACTGGTGACAAAG
The DNA here is from genome assembly GCA_022385765.1 of Trametes cingulata. Taxonomy (NCBI): domain Eukaryota; kingdom Fungi; phylum Basidiomycota; class Agaricomycetes; order Polyporales; family Polyporaceae; genus Trametes; species Trametes cingulata. The sequence continues at coordinate 830,547 of MU277983.1, read as the reverse complement.
CAGGTCAGTACGTACAGTCAGTGCCATGCGTGCGTGCGTTACAGACCCCGAGCGTAGAGTATCTGTCAGTCGTGACAAGACTGCAATGCTGCGGTGTTGCATGGAGATTGAGTGCACTGGCGGGCTGCTGACGGCGGGAGGAACGTACTGAGAGACATATTGCAAACAGGGCGCACAACGCCACCACCATTGACCAATCGACCGGGAGCGGCCTTCTGTACACGGTCAGGATGATCAGGGCGAACGTGAACAGTATCGAGTAGATCCCTTCAGGTAGAATGGAGCCACCGCCGATCGAGGCAGGAGAAGTGAGCAGGCGGGACACGCTAGGGCGGCAGAAAGGAATACACACCGAAGAGGACGATCTCGAGGGCGTCGCTGACAACGACCGCGTACGCGCCCTCGGCTGTCACGTTCTCGAGAAGCATAGCGGGGGTGGGGGCGCGCAGCACAGCCCAGCAGGGCGGCGACGCCAGCCGGACGCAGGGGCTGGGATGCGGTCAAAGGCAGAGGCAGGCAGGAGGGGCACGGTCAAGATGGAGAGGAGGGGGGCAGGGCGGGGCATTTGAAGCGGTTTTTGACTGCCGTCACCGTGGGCGTGGATGGGAGACTGGCAGGAGAACATCAGGGTGGTATTGAAAGCAGCAACTCATCAGCTTCGGCTTCTTACTTCTCAGATCTCTCGCTCAAGCGCAGCGCGTTCTCCGCATGATCCCTCCGCGAACCGAAGCCGCCCTTGCGATCCGGCGCACGCCCTCACCCCGGCCTGCCCGGCGACCCTGCCCCGGCCCATTCCATCAGAGACACCGGCGCAGGGCGTGACGGCATGGATGTGACCGTGACGAAATAACACGTACCAACGGGCGTCTCCTTCAGCGAGAGTTGCCGAAATCTTATCAGATTGCGGTGCTCACGCCTCTTCCTCTCCCAGCCTCTGCGACGGACATGGACAACGCGAATCGTCGTCTTCTCGCCATCCAGCGCACGCTAGCCGCCTCGGGAAGCTGGAGACGCGTACTCGTGCTCCCGGACGATGCGCGGGTCGACGTCGCTGAAGCGCAGGACGCCTCGCAGCCGACCAAGGTCGCGATAGACGGCCAGCTCGTCGGCCTGTTCCGCTCCCTGCCTCGCTCGCTCGCCCTGGTCATATCTGCGATTGGCACCCCGCACGAGAAGAACGTGGAGCACGTACCAAAATTCCCCCTTCTGGAGATCCTGCCCCCGGCCGCAGCGGACGCCAGCGCGCCCGCTACCATCTCCATCCCCGATCTCTGGGCAATCATCTACACCCTCCACACCCTGCTGCACACGCAAGAGACTATCCCGATCGTCCTGTCATCCACTATCAAAAATGCTTCCGAGCTCAGCGAGTACCTTCTTACCTCCGGGCTCGCTCGCAAGCGGCATACCCTCCCCGGCGACACATCCAGCGCCTCCGAGCCTGAGCACTTCCTCCTGCGCGAGACCTTCTGGCAGGGCGCCGGCACGATCTCGTACCACACGCGCGGCTGGCTTCGCGGGCAGAGCGCACTCCTCGCGAGCGCGCCCATCCCCTACACGCAAACGTTCACCCGCACGCCGCTCGTGATCGCCGCCCACCCGCTGCGCCCGCCCAAGCCGCGCCCGGGCGAGGTCATCTACCGCCGCTACATCCCCTCGCTCGGGCAGATGCTCGAGTACGTCTACTTCGACCTCGAGGGCACCGGCCCGGGCGTGGAGTGCGAGGGCGAGACGGTCTCGCTGCACCTCGCGACGTTCCACCGCTGGCACAACTCGGACCACGTCAACCGCGGCTGGGGCGAGCGCGGCCCGCTGCAGAAGCACCGCGAGTACGTGCGGGCGCTGATGGCGGACCCGGGCGTGCTCCCGATTATGATGAGCTGGGACGGCGAGCTCATGGGCTACGCCGAGCTGGTGTACATCAAGGTGCGCGGGTTTTTGCTTGGGCTTCCATGGGTTGTGTGCGTCGCGCTTGTTTGACTGACTGAGACACGACGTGCGCCGCGCGCTCCCTCGCATGCATGCGGATAGGAGAACCACGTTGCGGCGTACGTCCCTGGCGGTGCTTGGGACTACGATCGCGGGCTGCACGTCCTCGTCGGCGAAGAGAAGTTCAGGGGCATCCACCGGTGTACGTCTCCCTCTTCAATCCAGATCGCGCCCGTGTTGTAGCTCCGGATGCTGATTGGTTCCTCCGCGACTGCTCAGCGAAGGCGTGGTTCAGCGCGATCCACCACTTCCTCTTCCTGTCCGATCCGCGCACGGAGCGCGTCATCGGCGAGCCCAAGGCGGCGAACGCGGCGATTATCAAGCTCTCGGAGGCTGTTGGCATGAACGTCCAGACGGTCAGTGCGACTTCCTGCTATGCCTTCATGTCACGTACGGCCTTTCTGCGCCCATGTGCCAGGCTGCGGCTACGTGCGAACAGCAAAGACCGTCGTACTGATGGACGTCCACTTGCGCAGATATTCGACTTCCCGTATAAGCGGTCGGTGATGACATGGCTTCCGCGGGAACGCTTCTTCAAGTACGACGTCCTCTCGTTCGCTGAGGACAACGACACGCCTGCGAAGAAATAAGTCAGAGGCGATGGACGAGCTCGTAACACAATATTGAGTCATATCTATACCTCAATTACAAGCATCAATCATACTATGAACCTACCTCCTATCTGCAAGCTCGTCCGTTCGAGCACCAGAGACGCAATATCGCGATGTAGCATGATCTTGTGCTGCTGAGCTGGTGGGAAGGTGGGTATATGCGCCTCACGACATGCCGTGCACGACTCAGGTCCAGTACTGCCTTTACGTGTGAGATGGTGATGGTCAGAAAGAAAGAAAGAACGCAGGCCGCCATGGACGGCCAGGGGGACAGTCGGAGGAGCCACAGCCGGCGGATCAAAGTGATCGAGCCGGAGGAGCGTCTGTCACGACTCGCATGACCGTGACCGCTGGCGTACACTCAGGGAGCTCGGTGTCCTGCAGCTTTTTGCAGCGACACTACAGCCACCAAGCTACAAAGTAAATAGCAGAATCCTTCTTTATACACACAATCCAAAGTACACATAAACTTACGTAGTAGTCCGCCGTAGAGTAGTAAGTCTAACACCACGTCCGGCACTTACTGATACATTACAACAGTCCTCACGCCTCCTGCGCGCTGAGCAGCCTCTCGAGCTCCTTAACACGCGCCTCCCACTTCTCCACCTCCGCGAGCCTGTTCTCAAGCGTGACGATCTCGCGGTCGAGGTCCATGCGTTCCTCCGCCGTCCCGATCCGCTTGAGCGACCACCGCCCGGTACCGTCGCCCGCGATCGTGAGGAGTTGCGTGTGGTAGCGCATGAGTGCAGGTCTGTACATGCGCACATACAACGGTTAGTCCGGCGTGAGAGGGTGAAAGATTGTGGAGCAGACGCACCGGAGCGAAATAGTGATGAGGGTGATCCCAAGCGACTTGGCATGCTCGTACATGCGGCCTTCGACGTCGCTGGAAACCGCACTTGTGCACTCTGAGAGGTAAGGCAAGCTATGATAAGGAATTGTCGTACGTGCCCCTGGATGCATCGGCTTACCGTCCAGGATCGCGAACTTTGGCCTGTGGTAGAACACGCGGGCCATACCCATCTGTAAGGCAGGTCAGCAATGGACTTCCCAAGGTGCTGAAGCCATAAGAGTACTCACCCGCTGCTTCTCACCACCGCTCAGCACATCTCTCCACTCCTTCCGCGTCGTCCACCCACCCTCGCGCGAGGGGAGGTACGCCAGGTTGACCGCCGTCAGAATCTCCATCAGCTCCTTGTGCGTCCTCCCCGAGGCCACGAACTGCGGGTACGTATCCGGGTAGATGATCCTATAGATTCCCTCTCGTCAGCATCCGCCTCACCACCACGAATCTCACAAAACCAAAGCAAAACAGAAATCACGAAGCACGACTTCTCGATGAACATAACAGAAGCGGATACGCACTGGTCGAGAAGCGTGCCGGTAACCATGTACGCGCGCTGCGGCACCACGAACACGCCGCGCTTCCCCCGCGGGCGGCTCACCTCGCCCCCGCCCTGCGCCGCCCACAGGCCCGCGAGCACGCGCGCGATCGCAGTCTTGCCGACCCCGTTGCTCCCCGTGATCATCAGGTGCTCGCCCTCGTCCAGCTCGAACGTCAGGCCCCGCACCAGCACCGTCCCGCTCCCGTTGGCCTTGCTCGAGCCATTTCCGGACTCGGAGTCGAGGTCGGAGGAGGAGGAAGAGGAGGCGGAGAGGAAGGCGGGCGCGAGCGTGGGCACGCCGACGTCGACGTTGCGGAGAGCGACGACGTCTTTGGAGGTGGGTGTGGGGAGGGGGAGTGGCGGGAGGTTGTGGAGCGTGGAGAGCAGAGTGTACAGACGCGTCGTGAGGCCGGCGAGCTCGAGCAGATCTTTGTAGGCGTACATGAGACGACCGCCGGCGTCTGCGAGGGACAGCAGCAGTCGCCTGGAAGAGATGTATGCTGCAGACAGATGCTGAGCGACAGTCTGTAAGGAAAAGGGTGTGACCTACTCTCTGTCCGGTTGGCGACTTCGTTGTCGACGCCCTCTCGCGGTTTCGGGCCCTCTGCTTGCACGCCGACATGTCTCCGTCTCCTGAAGAAGACAGGGATGGAGATGAGGCAGTAACCAGCGGCGCTCCAGAGGTACTTGATCACGAAGTCCTCTGTCCACTCGTATGCGATGCGGATCTGTGGGAAAGCCGTCAGATTCATGTCATGAGGGAACGTGTGCAGGGAACGCAAACCTTGTATATTGAGTTGACGTGCTTGATCAAGCGGAGATACGCTCTCCAGAGGATACTGCGTTCCCGCAGTCCTCCGCCATAGAACCTGTTGGCCAACGTCAGCTTCCTGCCCCTGCACAGCGTCAACCGGTATCACTTACGCGACTTCCTCGCTCTCCCTCCCAACCCTACCCATACCCGCTCTGTACTCGCCTTCCAGACGGGCCTCCACTGCGGCCAAGCGGCCGAACGCGGGCGTCACGGCGCGGAGGATCTTCGCAGTGATGTAGTAGTTCAAGAATAGCATCGCGGTGCCTCGGAACCCTAGCGACCTCGCTAATTGCGAGGTGAACAGTACGAGATCCAGGGACGGCTTAAGCACATTTCCACTGCCCACATGGTCAGTGACGGACAAAGCGAGATGGAGTCGATAGTATGCTTACTAGATACCGGAGAGAGCGTCGCAGAACGCGCCAATGTCGGAGGTGATGTATTGGTCGACATCATCCAAGCCTCCCTCTAGCGCGACGCGGTAGTACCGCAGGTCGGGGGCTGAGGACAGGTACAGATCATCGGTATATCGCGTTAGACGCGTCCGCATGCGCAGCGACAGCTTCGCCTGCATATGCCGGATCTGCAGAACACGAATTTTTGTTGAGCTACGTGACGTAGGGGGAAACGTGCTCCGCTCACCATTGAGTTCGTATATGTGCTCGGGATAGCCAGCAAGAACCAGAGGCCCAAACCCTTCAGGAAGCCAATGCCGTCGGCGCTCACCAAGTCGCGCACGATACGCCCATCGAGGCGCGCGACAGCGACACTTAGGACTGTGCGTAGGACAAGGAAGAAGGAGTGCGAGACTAGGATCAACGCTTCCTTAGAGCGCCATGACGGTAACGCTATCCGCATGATGGCCATAAGCTGGCGCAGGAAGGTCTTGTCGAGGTTGGGTTTGTGCGATGATGGGACAAGGGGAAACCGCTTCGCGTTCTCCGCGATTACAGATGCGGGCGTGGGCTTTATCGTTACCTGCGCACACAATTATTCCTGCTGTAGCGCTGCCAATTAAGACCGTGGTGACGCACCTTGGATATGCGACCTTTATGTGGGACAAGTATTGTCTTGGAGCCATCGGGCTCGTCAACATAGACCTGCTGCAGAGCCTGCGCAAGTTCCTCCTGGGAGACCTCCGGGCGCGAGGCGACATTCCTGAGCCTCGCGAGCAGCCCCCTTGGCAGATCGGCGATCTTCCCCCGCAGCAGAAGCAGCGTAAAGAGTGCGACAAGTAATGAGCGCCGCGCCTTGGGATCGAGCGTGCTGAGCAGTGCCGGGTGGAGGTGGGCGAGCTGTGGAAGCTGGGGAAGTTGGATCGCCATGGCTCGCAGCTCAGGGACTCGGACTCGGCGTGTGGTGGTGGTCAGGGAGAAAGCCTTGAGAGACGTCGGCCAACAGAAAGCTGACACAGCCCTTGTCCATGCACTGCAAGTAGCGCAGAAGACGGACGCTGGAGGAGTTGGCTGGGGGAGAGCGAGAGTCTGAGAATCAGGCCATGACATCCACTCAGATCGGTCTCTGGCATGTGTTTTCCCCGCATTCCTCGACAGGCGCCCGTTTACCTTCGCCTTCCAGATCTCCCGTCCTCGGCCCAATCCGAGCATGGCTCTTACAACGATCCACAATCCCCTCGCACTTCGCTCAATCCTCTCAGTCATTGGAGAGGGCATTTTTTAGCAACACGTCTATGCATTGACGCTGATCGGTGTGTCGAACCACTCATGGTAACCCGCAGTAACCCGCCCGCACAGCTCGGGTTCAAACGTGTCTGGGCTCAGCACAGGCAACTATTCGTCCACAGATAGACGACAGCCAGGACGACGCGGCGTGATCATCACACCAATAGCCTTTCCACTACCCGTCAGGACGGTTTGACACACCCAAACCTCACACCATGCTCAGAGGTAAGCGGTCGTACAACGTGATAGCATTCGGCGAGCGATGTGACTACAGCTACAAGGAACCGAGAATAATCTGTCAGGTAGAACCATGATCAGCATTGTGGCCTTGGAACATCCGACGAGACGACGGTTCAGACAAAGCAATAATGATTCCGGATAGACAGTTTTCCTCACGGATGCTCTCCGTCGAGGGAGTCTGTTCTGTCATCCCCAGGAACCAGCGCAAATTCCGACACTCACTTAGCGGTTCTTGAAGTAGTCAAGGAGGACGTGGAGGCCCTCGCTCTCGACACCGTAGTCCTTGACGACGACGCACGAGCAGCCGACGACCTTGCGGGGGTTGCCCTCGCGGTCGATCTTGCAGAGGCCGGCCCAGGTGCCGAGCATCTTCGCGTCAGAGACCTTGATCAGGTTGATCTTGTGCTCGGCGCAGAGCGCCTCGATGAGCTTGATGTACTCGGCCTCCGTGCACGTCTCGACGAGGACGCACAGGTGAGCCTGACGCTTGTCGAGCGCCTTCGCGCACTCGCGCAGACCGCGAGCAAGCCCGTCGTGGACGAGGGCGTTCTTCAGAACTTGCTGCATGGCACGATATCCACCTCGTCAATACCGCTGCCACGACCACATTCTACCAATTTGCAACGAACCTGAAGCGCCTCCTCGACGGAGAGCTTGCCCTTGGGAGCCTCAGCCGGAGCCTCCACCTCGACGGGGGCGTCGACTTGGATTTCATCAGAAGCGTCAGACATCCTGCACGAATCAACCGTCTCAGCCACCTTGCTACTCGCAGAACACGACACGCTGGCACGCACTTTTAGTTTTGGGGATTGAGCAGAGGGCCGATGTCTTCGTCCGCGTTCGTGGATGTAAGGAAAAAATAAGGTTTGCTCGTCAACGCGTATATACTCTCGTTGAAACTCCGTCGGCAGATTCCGGTGGCGACAGGAAGTCCTGTTCTCCTCGAGTCGCCAACCCTCCATGCACCAACGCATGATCTCTATCTCCTGGGGACGCACGAGATACCTTTCCAATGTGTGCTGAGATGGAACGAGCTTGTTCTTGTTCCCCTACCCTTCAGGTTGACACCCAACGGCTCTCGTGTCCGTCTCGATCGCGGGCGCTTGCAACCATTTAGACGCCCATATCCTGGTCCACGAGATAGACGCCCAATACCTCATCATCGGTGACCTCAACGCTCTCGCTAAGTACATTCGCATAACATCGTCAAACGGGTTGAGAGCGTCCTGCTAAGTGTTGTGTTCATGGTACTTAGTCTGCTGAGACTACCTCGAAACCTTTGCTGACCACCAGCTCTTAGAGTCTCGCTTTCCTACACGCGCATGACGGCGCGGAGCGTATGTCGCGTCGCGTCTCAGCCTCATCGCACCGTCTCACATGAAGTCGACTCGCAGCGCACTCCGACGCGGTCTGGGCAGTCTCCTGGACGAACGCGGACACCGTCTTGAGCATCTCGGCCGATGGATCTATCAAACAGTGGGACTCCGTCTCGGGTCAAGTCTCGCGGACGCGTCCCCCGCATACACTCGGCCTCGTATCGCTCAGCGTGGATCCAAGCGGAAAGCTGGCGTTATACAACACCCTGGAAGGCCTGACGTGTCTATGGGACCTCGAGGATGGTGAGCTGAAGGGGACGTTTGAGAGCTACGCGCGGACTGCAGGGGAGCCGACAGAACCTTGTACGTTATATCCTTCTTATGAGCCGCGCTCTCCGCACGCAGGTGTCCTGGCTGACCACTGTTCGGCTGTGCGGTGGATGCTGCGGTACAACAGCCTGGTCTGTCTCCTTGAACCCTAAGGGAGGAAGCTACGCGTCAACCGGCGGATCCGGGAATGTCACAATCCACTCGGCGGAACCAGGTTCATTCGGCGAGAGACGCGCGACGTTGACGAGCGGCCGCAGCAAATTCGGCATGTATTGCAAACATGTGGGTCATTTGTGAAGTCATATCTTGCGTTGGTGTCTATTCCGACTTCTCCCCATCCGTTCTCGCTGCCTTCCTGACCACCCGCCCATTTCCCGCGATCGTTGAACCGCAGTACTCATCTCGATGATACCACAGAGCCCAGACGGTGCGCGAGTAGCAATGTCCTCCGAGGCTGGCCAGATCTATGTGTTCGACCTTGCCTCCAACTCGTTGCAAACGACATACAGCTCGCACGCGATGGCTGTCCGCTCTCTCGCCTGGTCGGAGGATTCAAATGTATGTCCTACAGTCCTTGCGATGCTGCATATACTCACACACCTGTCTCGTAGCTTCTGCTCTCGGCATCGGAGGATAAGCGACTCATACTGCACGACGTCCGCGTCTCTCCCTCCGGAAAGCCGGGGTCCGGAGCGGTCGCGACGCTCAGCGGCCACTCTTCCTGGGTCCTCAGCACGGACATCTCGCCGGACGGGCGGCTGGCAGTAACAGGGTATGCTCTTCCCCTTTGATACCTCGGTACACCACGCGGTACTTGATTACTCACGTATCGTATAGATCCGCGGACAAGACGATGAAGGTTTGGGACCTCGGTGCTCGCGCCGCAGTCTCGACTGTGCAGGACACCGGCGAGGTGTGGTCTGTCTCTTGGCGGCCCAAGCCTCCTGCGCATGGGACTGCGGGCGCGTTCGTGAGCGGAGGAGAGGATGGGGTCGTGCGGTGGTGGAGAAGTGCTGGTGCTGGTTAAAATGTAGATGTTTCTCCGCACAAGTTGTACAGGTCACAACAATCGGAGCAGAGCGGTGCATATATTGTCTCATATGTCCCTTTCTGTAGCATACAGTTGTCCGTAGAATTCACCATGTAATTCGACCCCAAGCATATTTTTTTTTTTTTTTTTTTTGGTGGAGCGCTCAGCTTGTATTCCGCAGCGGTCCCCGTTCGGGGCTTGTCATGCAGTTCTCAAGCACGCTGGTAACGCCTACACCCCCAGAGGACAATTTACCCTCCGGCAGCGTATACGGTGCTGGTGTGTGGCCAGCATCCCCACCACGGGGAAATGCATTTACGCACATTGTGTGGGACTCAGGACACTCTTCCAATACCCACTAAAACCCCGTATCTCCCTGCCCATCCCGGGATCAGTCTGCTCGCGTCCTCGACTATTGGCTGCCACATTTCTTCCACCTGCTCGGGGTTTAGGGCTCGCTTGCCTAGATGCTTGGCTGTCGATCTTCTGTCTAGATCCAGCCTTTGGTTAAGCAGTGCATGCCATCTATTCTCCACCTCTGCCTCCGTAAACTCTCTTCCTCCATTCTGTATGACCCTCTCACACCTCAGTTTCCAGATCAGGTACGTTGACTCAGTCCAGAGGACCGTCCACAGTTTCTCCAGGTTGGTCAGCCTCGTTTCCTCTCGCCCGGTTATTCTCTTACATGATGGCGCCAGAGCTGTCCCTATCGTCGGTTCATGCCACTCTCTTCCAGTTCTAGCCCAGAGTCTTCTTAGCAGGTCCCACACTTTCTTTCTCCCCACAGCTTCGCAGTCTATTAGGACGTGCTCCATCGACTCCTCCACCCCGCATTTCTTACAGGTGGCCCTTTCTCTTATCTCGTCCGACATGGTCGGCTTAAGCCAGTGCCGTCCGACCATGTACGCGTCGTGCAGAGCCTTCCAGGCAAACTGCCTGTACTCCCTTGTCACGTAGGGCTTTCTGGCCGCCATCCATACCTCACCATCCGTGACCACCCTACCAAAGGTGTTCTCTATGTCCCCTTTTACTCTTTCTAGCATTCTTTTCGTGCTCGGTCGTGGGGGGAGCTCCCTTTCTTTCTGTGCCCTTATCGCCCTGTACGCTAGCCTTTGCGTTATCGCAGACAGTTTCGCTCCTGTTAGCCTAAGCTCTTCCGGGACCTCCTCATCAAGGTAGTCTCCAACCTCCTTTCTCGCACCCTCCGCGGCCAGTTCATCCGCTTTCTCGTTTCCCTGGTGGCCGCTGTGGCCTTTCACCCATTTCAGCGCTACTGCCGCCTTTCTTGCCCTCATCGCTGCCAGCATAAGCCTTTCCGTTTTCGCGTTCTTCTGCATGATGTAACCCGTGTCCTCATGCTTTCGCCCATATTTCGTGAGTGCATCTATCACTAGCCTCGAGTCAGTCTCATGGATCACTGTCGCGGACGTCTCCAGTGCTCTTGCCGCAAGAATCGTTGCTACCATTTCTCCCGTCTGGTTCGTTTGGGGCACCTCCTTCGGGAGCCTGAACGCCATGTTTGCCGCATGTCCACTTCTCACGTACACCCCGGCGCCTGCCCTGGCGTCCCCTTCTCCGTTCTTCTCACAGGACCCGTCTGTCGCCACTCGTTCTAGGACACTACTAACATCCATCCGTCTGTCGATTCTTCCATTCCAGGTCGGAGACATGCCGGTAAAGATCCGGAAGGTCTCGCCAAGCTTCCCCGTTGTCGTCACTCTTCGGTCAAAGAGTTTTAGCCCATCTTCGTCCGGGACTGTCCCGTCTCTCTCGTGGTCTTCGTAGTCCTCCGGGTGCTCCCCCCTTGGGTCCCACTTCGGTGGGAGGAGGTCAATGAATTCCTTCGCTCTCGTGAAGCACCTGTGCGGGTTGGCGCACCTTCCTTCCGCCACCGCACGCTCACACGCCCGACACGTGCACCTCTGGTTCGGTCTATGTCCCTGTGCTTTCAGGCCCTCGGCCAAGGCCTCGAAATGCGCCACCGTCATCGCTCTGTGGTTCTTCTTCAGGCAGGAGACGACCGCTGACTTCCTTGACAGCTTCCTGACACTCTTGACGTCCACCTGCGCGTGGTCCCACATGGGCATGGACCTCAGTATCTCCCTCGAGAACGCGAGGCCCTCCTGTCTCAGTCTGTATTTCTTTGCCGCTCCCGTCAGTGCTCTCAGCTCCGGAGCTAGGCCCCTCTTTTTGGGCTCCCAGTGTTGGAGTAGGTGGTTAACTCTGAGGGTAATGTCGCTCGGGTTGGCTTCCCTGGGCACCGTTCTGGCAAACAGGTCATCCGCGAAGTTCGCCCAGTGCGGTCTGTTCGGGCCTATTTCAAGGTATGCCTTTAGCCACATTACGTCTATTGCTTCGTTTCTCGTTTCCAGGTCCAGTAGTTTCAGTCCCCCCTCCTCGAAACTACCATGCAGGTACTTCGTTGCCACCAGTACGTGCGTTTTGTCCTCCCAGACGTACTCCCTGATCATTCGTTCGAGCCGCTTCAACACGTCCTCTGGCATCCTCTGGACATTAGTCAGGAACTGCGACATGCCGCCCACGACCATTTGCACGACGTGTCGCTTTCCCTCATTCGTTGAGTGGCCCTGCTTCCAGGTTCCCAGGGCCTTTGCTACTTTGGCCAGTTTCGGCGACCACACTGCACTCTGGTTGACCTTATTTCCAAAAAAGCCTCCCAGTATTCTCACTGCCTCACCGTCTCTCGCCATGTGGACACCTCTCGGGTAGTTCCCCCAGGTGCCCGTTTCTCGGTACGTCTTGGCCATCCTTTCCCTATGTTCTGGCGTACCTATGGGGATGACCTCCGTCTTTGCCAGGTTGAACTTCGCCTTCGACGCCGAGCACCACCTATCCAGGACTCTCTGCAGGTCACTGAAGTCATCCTCTTCTGAGAGGTAGACGGTGGTGTCGTCCGCAAAGAGGGTTGCCTTGAGCGTGTCCAGGCTGTTCGGGACCCCGAAGCCTCTCAGGTTGGACGCTCTAATCATCCCCGAGAGCGGCTCTATCGCCAGGTCGAATAGGAGACATGACAGCGGGTCTCCTTGTCTGACTCCTCTGTAGACCTTGTACCTTCCACTCGTTACTCCGTTCACGACTACTGACGTGGCCGCATTCTGGTACAGCGTCTTCACCACATCCGCGAAACCAGCAGGGATCCCGAACTTCTCGAGCACCCTCCATAGGTAGTCATGTGCTATCCTATCGTACGCTTTTTCCTGGTCCAGAGCTACTATCGCGCCATTCTCTTCTGATGCTTCTGCCCAGTTTATCATCATCCTCGCCAGCTGGGTGTGGTCCTGAATCTTTCTGCCAGGTACGAATCCCGCTTGCGTCGGGTGGACTATTGACTGGGCCACCGCCGCCAGTCTCACCGCCAGCACTTTGGTTAGGAGCTTATAGTCTGTGTTGAGGAGGGTGATCGGCCTGTAGTTCACTACTCTTGTGAGTTCTCCCTTCTCCTTCCATATCGGCGACACCCACCCATCCGCGAAGGCCGATTTCTCGCACACACCATGCCTCTGGATGTCGCTGAACGCCTTTTCTAGGATCTCCATCACATCAAGGGGCTCTCTTCCCTCACGTCTTCTGTCCTCCTTGAATCTCTCGTGCACTGCCTTCCAGACCTCGTACTGGATCCCGTCTAGCCCTGGCGCCGTCCCTACTTTTGAGTACCGGAGCGCCAACTCGCACTCCTCCCTGTCGATTTGCCTTCCCACTGCCTCCGCCTGTTCCTCCGTTAGCGACACCTCGATGTTTCTCAGTACCTCCTCTATGTCATTCTCCCTCTGTTGCGGCTCCGTCACGTCGTCACCGTCTTTCTGGACATTGTCGTAGTGATTCTTAGCCATGTCCGCCATCTTGCGTGAGTCCGTCTCGTACAGCTTTTCTCCTGTTGCCGACCTCTCACCTTCTCTTTCGAAGGCCGGGATCATCTCTCTCGGCTCGTGCCTTCTATTCATCCTCACCCAGTACTTCGTTGGGGCCTCCCCATCCACTCTGTGCTTGGCTCGCGAGCCCTGCTGCTGCTGCCTGAACCTCTGGGCCTTTCTCGCTCTTAGCTGTTCTGTGACCGCCGCCATCTCCACTGCTCTGTCCTTATCCAGCGGCTTGTTTTCGCTTTGGAGGTCTTTCAGGTGCGTTTCCAGCTCCGTGATCTCTCTCACCAGTCTCGGGACCAACGCTCTCTCCCTCTCCTTAGCCGCATCAAGCCAGTCTTTCTTCATGCTTGCCAGTACGTTTTGCGGGTTATCTTGCTCTGTCCTTCCTTTCTGTTCTATCTCCCTTAGTTGATCCACTGCCATCCGGCCCCTTTTCCTCATCTTCTCTACTAGCTTCTTGTCTTGGAGAAGGTGGATTGGGAAGACTGGTCTCCCCTTACCGACCTCCGGCGCTCTCGGCGTCGTCAGTAGGACTGAGACTACGTTATGGTCCGTCTTGACTCCCGCGGGGTCTATTTTCCACTCGCACGCCCATTTCATTAGATCTTCTTTGATATATATCCTGTCAAGTCTCGACATGGTGAGCGCGTCACCTCTTCCCCTCTGGAAGGTGTACTTCCTGCTCGTCGGATAGGTCCTCCTCCACCCGTCGACTAGGCTCAGGCCGAGTGCCTCCTTGAGCTCGTCCAGGCCTTGCACCGTCGGGTCCTCCCCTGGCCTCCCTACCGGGAACCTGTCTATCGCATCTTCTACGTTGTTGAAGTCCCCCGCCATCAGATGGGGTTTGGGGGTGCTCGGATGGGTCTCATAGTATTCTTTGACTTCGCTAAAGAACCTCCGCCTCTCTGCTGCCCCTTCCGACGTCGGCGCGTATACACACAGTAAGTTTCTCACATCTCCTCCTCTCCACGGCAGCGATAGCTGGATCGCTCGTCCTTCCACTATCGTCTCCGCTCGCGCATTCTCCGCGCTGATGATTTTTTTGTTCAGCACTATGGCCACTCCCTCTTTCTGGGTCGGTGTCTCCCTATTCGCCGAGTAGAAGATCTTAATTCTGTTTGCAAACATCCTGTGCAGCTCGGCAACCCTTTCACTCGTAAGGTGCGCCTCTTGGATCATGAGTACTCCTATTCTCATGTCGCTCATCATTCTGTACATTCTGCCCCACTTGTTGTCTTCGTGGTCTCTTACTAGCGTGCCGAATCCATTTACATTCAGCGTTGCTACTCGTACGGCCGTCTTCTGACTGAGCCTCGCTCTCTTGCTTTTCCTCTTTCTTCTTCCCGGACCTTTCCCCGGACCTTCCTCGTTTCCTCTCTCGTTGGCTCCCCGCCCTTCGTCGTTTCCCCCACCCTCGAGTGTTCCTCCAAGGTCGGGTACTTGTCCGCTGCCACCGTTCTCCTCGAGGCCATCACCCAGCTCAGGGTTGGCAGACGGGCTCCTGCGCTGTCCGGCCTCGCTGAGGCGCTGAGGTCCTGTTCCCGGTGAGTTTATTGCCGTTTGGTTTTGGTTGTTTCGCGTCAATGTTTCCGCAGTCGTAGTGGTTCCCCGCGTGCTGCGACCATTACACGCGGGTAGGAGGCTTTGGCCGGCCCCCACGGCCGACTCTGCACTTCGCACAGGCCATGCCCTTCTCGACTGCAAGGGCTCGGGCTGTACTGGCTTCAGCCTCTCGGCACGGCACGTCGTGGCCTAAATAGGCCGCCGTTTCAGGTATGGATTCGACGTCTGCCGCTTTCCTGCGCCCTAGGGCCAGTATATTTGGGCGGCGACGGACCTTTTCGCTCACACGCTTTCACCTCGTCGACAGGTCGCGAGTGATATCATAGCTCTTTGCCGCACCATGGTGGTCAATTCACGGCGCGGTCGTCAAGAAGTCAGATGGTATTACTCAGTTCTACTTGCTCACATCCTCTCGCTAGTATGTACTTCCAAGATACGGCTTTCTGCAGCGCTCACGGTCGCGTCGCGGCCCCGACTCCCTAGGTTCTCCTCGACCTAGTTTGCATTCCGCGTGGCACTCCTCCGCCCCTCATACCTCTGCTTCTGAACGCTCCCCCTCGCCCCTCAGCATAGGTCCAGGCGGGTCCTCCGGTCTCCTCTTCTGCCGGCACGTTTCCGTGCTCACTCGCGTGGTGGCCCTGTCCTGCCCTCGGAGTCTTCGCTCTCCACTGGTCCGGCCTCCGCGCGCTCGTTCCTTCGACGATCTTTGCCCATCCCTCCAAGTGCCCGTACGGGCACTGCGTAGTGAGGTGGTCCGCTCCGTGGCAAGCCTTGCAGCGCGTGATCCGCTGCGAGATCTCCAGGTGCGCGTGCTCCTCCGAGAAAGCTTTCCCCTTGATTGGGTAACGGAGACCGTCCCTCCACGACTCCCACGTTGCCGCGGACCTAGTCGGGGATGTCATGTATACGTGCGTGATAAGTCTGGCGTGCCGCTCCTCGTTCACTGGCCTGACCGCGACCTCCACAGTGCTAATGATGTCGTTTACCACCTTGGTGTGGTCCATCCCGACGAAGTCCGGGTTCTTCCTGACCAGGCTGAGGATGGAGGGGTACACCGGGGCCTTGTGGAAGATCTCCCAGACCGCAAGCCTAACCTCGTTCTGGTCGCTTTGCGTGAAGCCCTTGACGGCGAAGAGGTATCTGGGGATGAATTCGATTTCTCTGTATGCGAAGAACGTTATGTCGGCCGTAGGCCACGCATGGACCATGGTCAGGAGAGCCACCGCTGCCGGGTACAGTCCTGAGGCGAACCAAACCGTTGTTGCGTGCTCTTTGGAGACCGTCCTCGGGGTTCTCGGCGGCTGCTCGAGCGCAACGTTCTGCAGGCCCGTAATCTTGTGCAGGGCGGCCTGGAGGTTGTCGTAGATTCTCTGCGCATCCGTGTCCTCGATGTCGCCCTCGCCGTACACATCCAGGAGGACATAGGTCCCTGCCGTCTTGGTGCGCCACTCCTTGAGCTTCGTTTCCGGGATGTTCCTCACCCTGTCTCTCGGGCAGTTGGCGTGCACCGCCGGGTTACCATGTTCGAGCAGCGGGGCTAGGCCAAGCTTCTCGATCTCGGCCGCCCTCTCCTGTCTCAGCTTCATCGCCAGACGTAGTTCGTCGTCGTTGGTGAGTCGTCTGTACTCCGGCTGGCCTGAGGCTTCTGTGTCCGCGATCGGAGTCGACAGATTCGCTTCCTCCCACTTCCTCCTCAGGGCCTCGCGTCGCTGTTCTTCGGCCATCTCTCTGTCCATCTCCTGCGGCGCATCAGGCACTGCTGCCTCTCCGGGGTGTCTGGCCTGCTGTATGGCTGCGGCTATGGATCCTCCCAACGGTGCTCCCCTCTTCGCAAAGGGGTTGTCGACTTCCATGGCCACGTCCGGCGCCTCCCGTTGCCTCTCCTTCCCCTTGGACGCCCTCGCCCTCGGGTCCGTCGTCGCACTCAGGCCTCGGCCCTTCTCCTCCGCCTCAACGCCCTGCGGAGCTGGTGGGAGCGGTGCGTTCCTCGGGACGGATCTCCCGTATAGCGTCGCCATGTCCCCGTAGTTGATGTCGGGGAACGCTAGCAGGGAGGTCGGGGGCGCCGCTGCCTGCTGCTGCTCGCCCCAGAGGGTGTGGCCGCTAAGGATGCGTTCCAGCTCGTTCTGCTGCAGTACCTCTGTTGGGTCCGTGTAGTGTTGCCAGTACTCGAGCGATTCTTGGCTCGCCGGAGGGTGGTCGCTTTTGCTCTGCTTCGTCCGTCCCTGCGCGTGCTCCACCAGCTCCCTTAGCTTGGCCCTGAGGTTGTCCGCCGCTTCCCGGACCACCGTGTCGATGAGTTTCTCGCAATCCTCTGCCGACGGGAGTGATGGGTACGGTGGTGGGGCCTCGCTCGCTACTGCTGGGAGGTCCCCGCTCTTGCTTCTCCCCGTGCTGCTGCGGCGGGGCCGCAGGCTCTCTTCGTCATCACTCGCATGCGATTCGCGCTTCCCCGACATGCTCTCCGGGCCCACCTGCGACCCCTTGCCCCCCTCCGGCGTCCAGTCCTCGATCTCGTCCTCCACCGGCGACCGGACTCGAGGTCTCTTCCGGCCTCTCGACTGCCCTTCGTCCGGGGTCGTGTTCATCCCGGGTACCTCCTCGTCGTTCTCCTCGGGGCCCTCGTCTTCCCTCTCTTTCGGCTCGTCAACCGCTCCCGGTCTAGTCGGGGCTGGAGTTGGGGTGCCATATGTGTTGCTATAGTCCATGTCATCGCCATCGTCTTCGTCGTCGTCATCATCGCCACCGTCGACGACGTTTTTTCGGCTTGTCTCGAGGCTCCTGGTCCCTCCTAGCTACTCAGTTTGTCAGCCACCGTTCTTTCTGAATATATTGGGTCACTCACGAGGCTCGGCTCCTCGGCCGCCTCGCCGTACTTCTCCCGCCTTTTCGCTGCCTTTTCCTCCCTATACGACACGCTTCTAAAAGCCAGCGGCACCGTGCTGGCACCACTGCATTGTCGCGGTCTTCCTATAAGCGGGGGGGTTCTTGCTTGAAGAAGAACTGGGCGCTTCTGGCTGCGGCCCTCTCGCGGCGGTGCGTCCATCTTTCGTGTACAGGCGCCTCTCGCTTTGGTCTTCCTCGGGGGGGTGTGCGTGCGTGCGCGTTCGTGGGGGGTGGGAGGTGGTAGGGAGGGAGGGGGCTTTCTCGCGCGCCGGTAGAGCTGCTTGGCCGCCCTCCTCGCTCCCCTCCCAGCTCTTCGGGCTTCCCCCGCCTCGTCTCCCGAGCGTGTCCCTCAACAAACGTTCTCCTTCCCTTTTTAGCTTCTTGTTGACGTCGGTAGGCGCTTTGGCTCGGTTTGCACATCTCTGCTCTTTCTTCGGGCGTGCCGGCGGCTGCCGTGTTCTCACGCCACATCCCATTCTTGATCTTTCTCTCTTCCTAGGTCCTCCTCGGCCCGGCTCTCCGGACCCCTTTCCGGCCCGGCGTCCGGGCCTGGGCCTCTCGGGTACCGGTGTCTCTGTCAGCCGGGACTACACGTTCGTTCAGGCGGCCCAGGCCCACCGCATTCCTCGGCTCTCGCCGGCGCGCTTATCCCACTCGATTTGGCCATGCATACCGAACGTCTTCCCACCGTTGTCAGTCTATACAGGATAGGCAGTCCAGTCGCTCTCTCCGGCTCCCTCTCCTCCGCTTCATTCTCTCTTTTCCTCACTCGTTTCCACCTGCCACTCGTTTCGTTGCCGTTCGACTCTCCTTCCTCTACGCCGGTCCTGCAGCGTTCCCTGGGTCCGCGAAGTACAGCGTGGTCGTGTCCTCGAAGACGGTCGCGTCGTCCTCGATCAGGACCGTCCTCGTCGCCTTCGCCGGTCTGGCCGTTAGAGCCCCCAGCCATCTCCTCCAGAGCGGTGTCCTGATCATCAGTCCTTCCTTCCTAGGGACTGTCAGATGGGCGTGGGTTGTGGTTGACCTGATGTTGTCGTTCTCCAGTACGAACTCCACTGTCTCCTCCTCCTCCGCTCTGACTCTCACCAGCGTCCCCCATACCCCCATGTCCTCCGCCGTATAGTACGTCGCAGAGGTTTCCTCCTCGGATGGGAAGAACTCATCGCATGGGATGAGGGCAAGGATCCTGACCCTTTGTCCGACGTGGATGGGCTCACGGGGGATGATTGGGACGTCGAGGTAGATGACTCTGGTTTCTTGCCCGTTTCGTCCTGCTGACGGGGCAGAGCCCATCTCTTTTGCGAAGATGGTGGTTGGGGAGGACATGTTTATGGGAACGCTGCGCTTCGTTGGGTGTTTATATTCTGTAGGATAATTACTCAGCAGTCCTTGTTGACACAAATCGCTTCATCTCTGCCTATCTAAGGCAGCACACTTGCCTGAGTTTTCTCTAGTGGTGGGGGTCAGCTGAGTTGGGCAGCTGCCTCTCCATGGACTGTTCATTCTGTCTCCAGCATCTCGCCTCTCGGCGCCTCCTCACGTCTTTGGTCTTCCCACGGCGGGCGCTTCCGCTGCCGGCGCCTCCACCGGTCTCCTCGGTCTCGCCTGCACGGCTCCATTGTCCCTTCCGCGTTGGGGCCCGTCTCTGCAGGGACTTTCTCGCCCATACCCGCTGCATTCTCCTCGGTTTCTGTCTGCTTTTTGGGCCCTCAGGGCTCTCCCGGGGCCCCCTCATCATGTCCTCGCTCCCGGGCCGTCCGTTCTGCAGACTGTTGCCCTCCGTGCCGACCCTCATCGTGCACATCGTATCTGGCCTTTGTTTGTCTTACCATAGGTTTACAGAGGTCTCTCTTTTGTTCGTTGTCGTGCTTTTCTGTACAATTCCCCCGGGGTATAGGGTCCACGTCACATCTTGTGCGTGTATTGACCGTGGGAAAATCCCGTTGGTCGTGGTTACCGGAAGAGGTGCCCCCCGACCCCAAGCATATTGCCCATTCACTGGAGGTTGTTGTGTAAGCGCCCAGATCCGAATACAGGGCCATGCCACCGCCACTCGAGCTCTGGGGGCGCTCCTTGCCTCCGCACTGATCACTCGACTCAGAGTTTGGTGAAATGCAGACGCATCACACAACGACCACTCAGCTCGGAGAGTCTGATGTGCCTTTGGATGGTGGTAAAGCAGCACGGACCCTGAATGAGTGCCTTTCACTCGGGGAAAATGACCTAGATGAGGTACGCTTAGCTCGTCTGCTCACCTACAGTACCACGGGGCTGCACGTTGAACTGATGCAGAAATCCAGGATGTGGGCATCGCGCTTACCAGTCTTATAACAACCGCAGTACATGACGAAGAACCCAAGCATAACCTCGCAAATATCGTCGAAGCTGTCAAAGAAAGCGGCCAGGCGGCCGAGCTCGTGAGTATGAATTCCCGAGCGCACACGTATCGGGCATGCTGAAGGCGCGGTCAGGAGCCGCTCACAATCATTCCTATCATTGTGGGGAGTGCGGACAGTAGTGCAGATGACTTGCTGGATCTGATGACCAAGGAGTGCAGCGCGAAGGAGGTGGTCATGGCTGTGGAAGAGGTCGTGGAGAACCTCGACAGGCAGCTCCGGTGTGCGGACGAAAACGAGGACGGTCGTGTCGCGCAGCACATTACTGCTTCCAAGCAAATAGCTCGTCTTATCCGAGCATATGCCGCCAGCAAGTCTGAGTCCCTTCGTTCCGGGCCGCGGCGAGCTCATATCTGGTATTGACAGCGATTCCACGACTCCCACGATGGAAGAAGTCTCCCAAAGACACGGTCGAATCACGGCTTAAGGAGCTCGATTCAGTCATCTCGCACGTCTCCGGCGATGCTTCGCCAGAGGAGGGCCGTTCGATCATTGTAGAGACCTCTCAATTGGTGCTCGCATTGAGTCAAGGAGCGGATGCAGAGACAAAGGTACTTGAGCACCCACACGTATCCCCTTTTCTAAGAATCATGGGAACTCTGCAGGACCTTCTGTGCCGTCTGCTGGAGTCAGCTATTGCCGCGTTTCCCAACCACATACAGGCAGGCCTGGCGCGACAGGCCTTCGCTTCGCACTTCCGCCGATTGGTCGTCCCGCAAGCCGAGTCATCTTCGTCCGCTGGACAACGAGAAGACGCTATCACTGTCGCATGGGTAATTCACTGAAGCGACCGCTACTCTCTCAACCACTTCTGACTGTTGCATCCCGCATAGTCCGCTCTACGTGCTCTGGGCGTGACGCCATCCTCGTGCTCAAGGCGGCCTTCGCTCGCGACTCTCATCCTTCTTGCCCACGATGCATCGTACACGTTCTCTACATCTGGCTTGGCCGATTTCTTTCCGGTCATCTTGCCGTCGCTCCAGGCAAATGTCGCTCTTGACGAGGTTCTATCAGTGCTGATTCACTCACTTGCGCCCCTGCGGACGGCGACTCCGAAATCGGCGTTGGATACGGACCTCATAGTGCCACTCATACATCTGCTTCCCCACATAGCGAGCAATCATCCGGATGCGGATGTTCGACATTTCACTTTCCGCATTGTTTCCTTGGTTTTAGGGCTTTCTCCGCCACCGGTCCGCTTTGGGCTACTCAAGGATCTGCTCTCCGACGAGGACACGCCCCGCCAGATGCGTATTGCCGCTGTAGGTCTTCTGAAAGAGGCCGTTCTGGAGGGCCTCTCCGGTGGAGATCAGAACATTTTTGCTTCACGCCATCTACTCTCTACATTCGGCCCGATTGTCTTGCGACCCGACCCTCCGGATGTATTCGAAACGACGACCTTGGAAGAGTTCCTGGATGGGCCCGAACCCCTTCGTCTGGTTGAAAGTCTGGGGTTCTACTATGTGCTACTACAGCGAGATCAACGGAATCAGGCCCGTTGCCTCTCATCTGCCGTTTCGTTCGTTCGCTCACCTCTCGTATGGCACAGACCGGAGTACGAGATGCCGACTCCCTCGCAAATGTACGCCGATCACTGCTAAAACCCCTCGAAACAGGCCTACATAGATTGGGACAAGGTATGGACTGTATCATATTTGCAAGTGCAGGAGTACCTCAGCAATATCCACAGGAACCACCGCCGGTGTAGGCAACCAGGCTGACCACGGCTACTCTCTGCAGCTTCAGATCCTGGAGATGTGGTTGGACCGTGTTTATAAGGCAGTCGATGCCGTGGGCATCGGCGACCATTCCTAGTAAGCGGAAGAACTTCGCCAGCATATCCGGATATCTTCTTGGGACCCTTTCGACGCCGTATAGGCCAGATGCTGTACTTGTGAACCTTATTCCATCACAGGCGCTTGCATGGCTTGCCTCACCTCTCGCCTGCCGCTGGGATGATGATGCAGTCGTGGTTCCTTTTCGCCGCATTTGCTTCACACTCTCATCTATCAAGCGGCGATGCAACGCCATTTACATTCGTTCGAACATTCTGCACCCTCGTACCTGGACCCATCTCCTCCCTATTGCTTGTGAGTGATAGCGGTATTTGGGCTACTTTCTTCCTGCGAGTTCGGCTCCTGACCCGCTGAGCCTTGAGATATCTGGATACAGCATCCAGGCCTACATGTACATGGCGAACAAGTACATAAGATCTGCCCGACTGGACTCTCAGTAGTTCTACGACCGCAGACCTACCGCTCATCTCGCTATCGTTCACAAATCCTATATTGCTTCCCCATGTCTTCCAACAACTCTCCCGATAACCTGGGCTTAGCCGTTGGAACCGCCAACCTGGTAGGAGTCCTTCTGTCGACAATCACCTTCGGTGAGTGCTAGCATTCTGCCTTAATAGGTCGATTTCGATACTGACCACCTCTCCTAGGTGCCCACCTCACACTTTTTATGCACCTCGTTGTAATCTATATCCATGACTGCGCGCGCGCCCGAAGAAAGCGGGACACAATGAGGAAGCAAGATTGGCAACTCCTCGTCTACATTTGCATGCTCTTTGTGCTCTCCAGCGTCGGTCTATGCTTGCAAACTTGGGTGAACCACGACGCGTTTATATTGCATCAGTCGTTCCCTGGAGGCCCATTTGCGTATCTCAGGCAGCAAGCCCGTTCTCCGGTGAATCTGGCGATGACTATGATGTGAGCAGGAATCTTCAGCCCTTGTCACTCTGTACAAACTTGCTGAGCTGCGCAGATACATCGTCTTGAACTGGTTCGCGGACGGAATGCTGGTACGTGCAATCTAGCTCAGGACTATGAGCCATTGATTCATGATACTGTTTAGCTCTACCGGACATGCGTCCTCTTTAAGTTCTCCCGCATCATCCTGGCGATCTGCGCCGTCGCGCTCTTGGCCCTCCTTGGTATGCTGAATCAGACCAACATCGCAGCTGTGTCACTCACTCCCCATAATCATAATTCAAATCCTCAGCCGTCGGTAGCGCATTCCTGCAGGACATCGGGATGCTGGGCCTGAACGTATGGACGAGCTCTCAGACAGCTCCTCCTTTGGCCTACCTCTCACTTTCGTTCAGCATCAACCTGGTGCTCACGCTCGTGATCGTACTGCGACTGCTCCACGTTCGTCGAGAGCTCATCCCGGCGCTCGGATCACGTCACACCCGAGTCTACACGTCGATCGTCGCAATGCTTGTAGAGAGCGCATCGCTATACACCATCGTTACACTCCTATCCATCATCGCATGCGCTCTGCGAAAGCCACTGCAGAACGCGCTCTTGCCGATGCTTGGCCAGCTTCAGGTATGTAACCTACCCTCGTCGGGAGCGAACCCTCTGAGATAAATCTGGTCGCAAGGCTATCCCCCCACTGCTCATCACCCTTCGCGTGAAGACCGGCCGTGCCGTGACCGCCGAGACATGGGCTGACAAGCCAATGCAGTTCCTGTCCTGCCCTGAAGAGCAATGCGGCTCCGGCGTCGAGTCGGAATGCTACAAAGAGCCGATCCCTTGGGAAAGAGACAGCCACGTCTTCCCGTCGCCGCCTTGCTACGACGTGATGGAATGCCCCGAGAAGCCATTCGGCGTTAGGTCAGCCTCACGTGGGGCCAGGATGAGCCTCCGCATATCCATCGACGACGCGTTGCTCCCCCCCTCCAGGAAAGACCTCTATGACGAGGAATCCGCCACCGCGACAGCGGTAGAACAGGATTTCCCATACCCCTCCCGCCACTTGGAGAAGGCGTCGACGATCTGTACTATCGAACTGCCGCAACATCCACCAGAGGCACGGAAGCCGCAGCGGACGACGATCCTCACCCCTTGTTCGAGGGAGCAGGCCTCAGCTCGTACCGCGGAAAATGTTGTACCAGATATGGCCAGCGCAGCAATGTCGTCTACGTCGCCGCCCTCTCAACCTCCGAAAAAGCCGGGAGACTCGAACGTTTCGGGACCGTCCCAGGACTAGCGTTCAGCTGCGGTAATACGGGCAAGGCTTCGCTCGCGGCGTTCTGTAGTCGACGCGGTCAAGCCGAACTATGCAACCCGCTGCCCAATCTCGGCACTCCGCGATGGGAGAGTCCTGGACCCGCTGGCCCCGAGGGCTGTCGGTCCACTCATCCGCACACTCAATGGGGGGGTGCAAGACGTAGATGCACTAGAACAGTAGGCAATATGTAGCGGCCTTGCCCCTGATCCGCACTACAAGTACTGCAACGCGCCTCCGGTCAGCGACAGTCGAGAAGACAGCATGGAGCTCGCTCGGCGGACAGCTAGTCACTTCCGCGATCTATTCATGTATTGCTTCTTCGTGGACAATGCTCTGTGCTTTAGGCTCCTCGCCAACCGCATCTTTTTTCCTGGTTCGCCATCGCCCTAACCCGATCGACACCCTACGCCAGTGGCCTGAACCGTAGCTCAAGGTATCTGAGCGGTATATAGAGCACCCCCGCTGCGAAGAACGCGAGCTCGAACCCAATATCGCCTGTATGCGCCGCAATAGGGCCCACGAACCATACCTGGTCGATGGACGGCACGATGAGCGCGCAGGACAGCGCACATGCACCCAGCGCCGCAAGTCCTGTAGGGAGCCTGCGCGGATCTTTCCAGCAGCGTAGGTCGTAGGACGCAAAGTCGCCGCGGCGGATGACCAGGTGCTCGGCGAGGACGATTGCACCAAAGGCGCTCGCCCAGTAGCCTATCAGCCCGAGGAAGTTCGTGAGCGTGTCGTAAAACTTGTGTGCGCCGATGATGGAGATCGGGATGAGACTGTAGAAGCGGGGTGCGGTGAGTCCACTAAGTCATGTACTGGAGCTGAATGGCAATGTACGTACATTGCGGTAGCCAGCAGTGAGAACATGTATCGCGGAACGACGGCGAGCGGGGGAATGAAGACCTGGAAGCTCAGGCTGAAGGAGTAGAACGTGGGCGCGATATTCGCCGTCACGCTCAGCGCCATGAGCACGGTGAGGAACTTCCCGAAGTTGCCTGTGGGGCGCAACATTGCCTCGATGAGCCCGCCGACGTTCCCATTAGCGTAGCCCTCCTCCCAAGCGGGCACAAGGGGCACAGATGCAGCAACCGCGGCGCCAAGGCATTGAATGAGGATCTGTACATATCATGCATGAGATTTACGGCTCGTAGGAGAAGTGGTCCTGCGACGTACGATGGGTATGTTGAACCCGAGGTATGAGTAGAGGAAAATCCTCCAGCTACGATACTTGTGAGTTACACATACCACGCGTTGGAGGGCAGGAGCATACCTTTGAACTGACGGGTTGAAGTAGATCGTGAAGTCGGAACCCAGCGAGCAGTATGTGATCACAAACCCAGCGACTGTGGAGGCAAACGACAGGATCGCTGCCGCGGTGGCTGGTTCCGCTGGAGGTGGGTTACCGAGGTGCTTCCCTCCGACGCCGAGTGCAACGAGGTAGACAACAAGGACCGGAATCCATGCGAGGCGTTCGTACCTGTGTGCATTATTATGCGATCAACCCCTTGGGAAAATATTGGGATATAAGATGATTGCACGTACCAACCCAGGACCCTATAACCGCAAAACGAGACGAAGAGGGATATGATGCTGATGACCACGATACCGACGCTGTGGACGGTGTCAGATTGCGTCGGAACTCGGCCTTGCGGAGACATACCTCCAGCTGAGCCGGCCATCCGATATACTGGACAACGTCTGACCACCGAGGATGCAATTGAGGATACAGAAGCCCATCATAGAGCATAGGTTGAAGATGCTGGGTACAATCACACCATAATAGCTGCAAGCCGGATCACAGATTAGTACACTGTGTAGGCGCGGTCGCTCGCACTACCCACCCGAAGCTGTAACGAGCCTGGCACATCTGACGCAAGCCAAGCTTTGGTCCCCATGTTCCACTACAGACGCTGAGTCGGCGCTATATGGCAAGATGAGGTGGGTTACGTACAAGTATGAAGGCAGGGCACTGCATAGCAGGTTGAAGAAGAGGATGACCAAGCAAGAGTCTCTAAGCCCCAAGCCAAATACCGCGGGCCCTAGTGTGCCGGCGGAGAATCTGATAGAAGTGTCAGCGAGTCATGCAGAGGGACGGAGAGCTACGTGTACGAACGATAGTATATTGAAGTTGAACGACAGCCAGATGAAGAAAATCTTGCTGTACTGCGTGTCTACACGTTCCCGGACAGACACGGGCGTTATGCCTTATGCATACCGAAGTCAGAGCCTGACAGTGTTGTCAACGAACTGCAGGACGTACCTCGGGTTTCCAATCCCCACTGCAACAGCTTTCTCGTCCACTTGTAGGAGTAATGCCAATCCTTTTGAGCAAGCGAGCTCTCGCCGACCGACACGGCGTCCTTCTCTACATCTGCGGAGTCGCCGTAGCTCTTGTCTGTTTCGGCCATTTTGAACAGGTATGGGGGCGTCCAAGACCTCGGGGCTGGTATCAGTGTGTTATCGGTCGGACCTGGAGGAAGCCGCTCGGAAGGGGGCGCAAAGTTTCGCTGAAAATAGTACAAGATTCAAGCACTAGTCATACAGAGTCATAGCACGGATGAGAGTCAAGCTAGTGAGAGTCTGACGACTTATTGCGAGCACATAGCAAGAAAACTTTCGAACAAGCTATGCCAAGCAGGAGATACGAGAACAAGCCAAGAGTCCAGCGGAACGGACGGGGCTTGAGCATCTCGAGACGAGGCGGAAAGGGCAGAAAATCGTATCTAGATCTCGATCGACTTGGAGCCACACCAGGACCCCAATCTGGGGTTAGGGCTTCACGAACGTACGGCCTGCCATGCAGGCGTGTATGGCGTACTGACAGCCTATACAGCGACTGCCGCAAGGTCAACAAAGGTTCACGAACATCGAAGAACAGAGCATGAGGTGCAGGAGGCTAGAGGTACCGGGGCCGTACAGTCAGTGCATCCACGAAGGAGCGCTGAGATCCGGCTACGGACGAGTACGGGCCGAGATAAACCCTAACCATATCAGAGCAGCGGTTGACGCCCATCAGGAGACGCATTCGCGGTGTGCGCGTCGACGCGCGAATCGTTGTTGGCGTCGAGCAGCTCGAGTCCGCCTCCATCCAAAACGATGACGGCCGCTATCCAACGTCCCCTAAAAGGCTCTCGCATCTCCTCCTTCTACCCGGTCAAGACTCTTCCGCCAATCTCCGCTCTCGACAGCGCGTTCCAACTACAAGAGTACATCTCGCTTCTCATTCGTCTCGACGTTCATGACGTGGAGCGCATTGTCGCCATACCTGGGAAGGACCAAAACGAGAGCCAGGAAAGCGGGGAATCCAAGGGGGATGAGAAAGACGCGGACAAAGACGCTGCAGGCGGCGTGAATGTCGACCCTGCGTGCTGGGTTTACGAACATCTACGGTGAGCAACTCCTTCGCTGCGCATACACACGCAGAATAGCTCACCAGAGTGATTGTGTAGACGCGTGGCGCAAGATTTGTCGCATCCTTTGATAACCATGCTGCAGCAGGAGTGTACCCGGGGAACCTGCCCTGAGATGAAGGCTGGCGAGTGGTTGTATTTGTGCGTCGCTCACGGCAACGAAGGTGCTATGGAGGTACGTCTGACAGTTCTACTTCCAAACTTTCAAATTCCCACATAACATTCCTGCCTATAGCAATGTTGTGCTATAGACTATATTTTGCATACACTGGACAGCGCGACCGCGCTTTTGAACTCGCCACGTGCATTCCCTTCACGGTACGTAGACATCTGTCGTTCCCTCAGAATTACTCTCATGTCTCTTTCCTGCAGCCTCTCCGTCCCTTCGACCTCTCACCGCCACTTCACGTCACTTTGCCGGCGCCTTGGCCGCATTTTTGCTCATGCCTACTTCCACCACCGCGAGGTTTTCGAGCAAGCCGAGGCGGAATCATCCCTCTACGCCCGCTTCCTTGCGCTCGTGAAGTATTTCGATCTCGTCCCGCTCGAGTTCCTCGTCATTCCCCCGCGCATGGAGGGCCGTATGGAACCCGTCGAGCCCCCTCGCCTCATGGGCGCCGCGCTCGAGCCTCGCAAGGAGGGCGGCCGTCAAGATGGTGGCGCGTCGTGGCCCGGCGCACAGGACGGCGCACTGCGTACAGACCGCGGGAAGAGCCCGCCGGGGCCTGCTGGCCAGACTCGCAACGAGAGCCCGCGAAAGTTTGGCCGTGCACGCACGGACACGATGGTGTACAGCGAGGCGTACAGCGTCGCGGAAGAGCTCGCCAAGGGAGACCTCTCCGAGGTCGACATCGACCGCGAGATTGCGGCGGAGCGCGCGGCCGCCGCGGCAGGCACCGCTGAACCCTTGCTCCCTACCGCTGAAGCCGTTCCCGCGGAAGTCCCAAGCGCCGAGTATCCGACTGTTGTGCGCATGTCGCGAAGGGAACCGACGCCGGAATTGAGCACACAGGAACAACCGTCTGTGGAGGAGCAAGGGTCCCAGCTGGTTGAAGAGAACCTTGCGACGGAGCCAGCACCCGAAAGCACCACGGAGACTGAGCATGCACCAGCTGCTACTGAGGAGGCCCCTTTGGACAAGCCTGAAGAGGCCTCTCAAGAAGCCCCTGCACCCTCTGCCGAGGAGCCCCCTGCCGCGGCCGCAGAAGAGGCCGGATCTACTGCCGAGTCCTCAGTAGAGGAAGGATCTTCTGTGGAGGCGGAGGAGAAGGCAGAGAGCGTGGAGGCACAGCCGGAGGCGTCTGCGCCATCTGCGTCACCTGCTGTGGAAGAGGCGGCAGGCGAGGAGCAGTCCAGGGAGGCAGAAGTAGAGGCAGCAGCCGAACCTGCGCCCGAGTCTGCATCCGCACCCGAGGTATCAGGGGACGACGCGCCGCCTACGGAGCCATCTGGTGAGCCCGCTGAGGCTGCCCCGGAGGAGGCGTCCGAACCTGCGGAGAAGCCATCGTATGCTGCGGTAGCATCCACTGGTGGGGACGAGTCTGTACCTGCATCGGCTGAGGAGGAGGCTCAAGGGAGCGGAGACACGCCTGCCGATACTGGGGCTTCACAGGAGGAGCCTCCTGCGCCTGAGCCTGTGTCATGATTTGGTGGTACCTCTGGACATTCTCTTTGACCGCTTGTATGTATACGGTATACCCGATATGGCTCCGGGGTCGTTCGTAGCCTTTGGGCGTATCTCCTGATGACATGGTATGATTTGCACGCTTAGTCGATTGACCTGAGGAACGAGCACAACAGAAAGCGGTATACAATATCGCTGCAGCGTGGTATAGTGTACAAGGATATCGCATGACAACAAGATGGTTGACGTTCCGACAGAAGATCCTACAACACCAGAGATCGCTTCCCGCAATCGAGATAGAAGGACAAATATACTCTACGAACTGATATTGAGGCTTGTCAGCAATCTTCTGCGGGGAAACGGGAACACACTTACATTATACATTATCATGAAGGGCTCACCCGTTCTGTGCGCGATGCCGCAAGTAAACAGGGCTGATCGTCATCCACCGGTGGAAGTCTTCTGCAAGGGTCTTCGGACCTCCCTTCGCCTTTGCCTTGATCTCACAGAGGGCGCGAGCAGCGACATCCCACGGGAAACGCGACCACTTTCCAGACGCGTGCTCGTAGTCGTAGAGGTACGCGTACGAAGCTTTGATCGTCGTCGGGTCGTCGAAGTAGTGCAACCCCGCCGGGCCCGCATGGAAATCCCGGGACTGCTGGCGAAGGATGTCCTGCCGACGTTCGATTGGGAGTTCCGTGAAAAATGCCTTGCCAGTGCTAGTGCGGCCGCCCTGCGTGCGTTTCTCTTTCCACAGCTTTTCGACGTGCTGCTTGATTTGCTCGAGTTCTTCGGACATTCCCTTGTCCCCCCTCTCCCGGAGCTCCGCGGCACGTCGTTCAGCGTCCAGCCAAGGACGGGCAAGGTCTTCGTCGCGGCATGAGCGCTGGTCTCGATCTGCCTTTGTCTCCTCGTAGATCCGGCTCAGCTGTTCCTTGCACACTGTCTTGACGTGCCTCGACAGAGCATCCATGATGAAAAGGGGTAGGGACTTCCGCTGGACCTTCGCGTAGGGGTTGCCGTTGCTGGGCGCCTTGCCGGTCTCCTTCATCTCCACCTTCCACTCGAGTGCTCCCGGACCCCATTTCTTCTGGTGTTTCTCGAACGCTTCAGAGCTGATCGTGACTCCGGTCTTGATACCATCCAGGAGCGCGCAAAACCTAGCATATACCTTAGCATACAGCTAACTCAGTGAGACGGGGTCCGACACTCACATGTAGGCCAGGAAGACTGTCTCTGGATGCGAATAGCCCAGCGCATAGGTGCACTTCTCCCACCATATGGAGTAGGTGGAGGCATGCGACCGCTTCAGGGCGCCAAGAAGATACTCCTGGAGGGCGAAGATCCTGTACTCCGCTGCCGCGGTCGGTGGAACTTCGCGGAGGAAGGCAGAGACAGCCTTGGTGCTCTTTGACAGGCACTGCTGCACCTCCGGAGGCTCGCTTGCAAACAAACGGGGATCTGGTTCCTTGAAGCTGCTCACAATGATGGGATCCCAAAACACCTCCATCGTGTCTCCGTCGTAATCACCTACAAGAAACCATCAATTCATCGGCGAACATCACCAGCTAACCCGTGCTCACCTCCGCCGGTAAGACTCGCCAGATGTCGGTTTAGGGGCTCCCCTTGCCACATATGACTCTTGGTTGAGATGACTATCACATCGCAGTAATGTCTGAGTTTGTCGTTGAAGACAGCTTTGACCTATGTCGAGGGAATGGTAAGCGCCCACACGATAACGACAATGTCAATCTCTCCCTCACTTTCTGCACATCGCTGGGGACCTTGCAAGGATGACGAGTGACCTAGACCCCACAATTAGAGAGTACTCCGAACGAGGCTCGACCGCCCGACTTACCAAAGCGTCCCCAATGACAATGTCTGTTAGCCTCCCTTCCTGGTCCATGAATGACCGACGCGAACACTTGACGTGGATCTCGTTCGGTCCCAGCACGCCGTAGGGATCTAAAACGCGACATCAGCACATCTCCCTGCTACCTCATCGATGTGCTGAGTCCTCACCAGGCACGATGAATGCGGAGCAAGACATCTGGACGGAGAACTTGCACCTCGTCTCGAACGTCGTGACGACCTTCTTCGCGACCTCCCTCAGCTTCGCCCTCAGCACCGGGCACGTCTTCGGGATGAAGCCGGATTCCAGCAGCGTCATACACGTCTCCTCCAGACTCGACGGCAGGCCACTAATCGGGTCCTCCCACCACGCGCTGCTCTGCTCCCGTAGCGCCTTGTCTAGTCCGTCCAGCCCGTCCTCGTCATCGTCCCCCACGTCGTCGTCGTAGTCCTCCGCTACGTATCCCGCGGCACGCGCCACACCTGCGGCCTCTCGCACTATGCGCGCAGTGATCACGCCGCCCTCGCGCGCGACCGCGTTCCAGAGGAGGGGCATGTCCGCCGGCTCCTTGTACTGGAGGAGCGCGTCGAGCCGTTCCTGCAGGTTCACCCTAAACAGCTCCTTGAAGCGCTCGTGGGGTACGCCGTTCTCGGCTAGGTTGGTGATCGTCTCGATGGACAGGCGCGCGGGAGTGTGCATCCTCGATGCTCGGAGCACGTCGATTGTGAGAAGGGCGGGGTCAGAGTCGGGTGGGAGAAGACACTCGTCCAGCGGAAGGGAGGTGTACTTGATCTTCAGCTGGGATGGGCGCAGCCATACTTTCGGATGGACTTCCTCGTCCGCAGGGAGGTCGTGGCGAACGAGCAAGAGACCCTTCGCGCCCCCTATGCGGCACTGTATCGCAGTCGGCTCATCTTGCCACGAAGGAAACTTCGCATGCAAGGCCCGCATCACGGCGCGGTTCGCAAATCCACAGCCGTCCGTCATCTGCATCTCGCTAGGAGGCTTGCCTGGTCCTTGAAACGCTTCGCAAACTACAGCGTGGTCAGCAAAAACGTACAGCAGTGGTTCAAAATGTCATTTCGTACTAATATCGGGCTGGAAGCCAATCCTGTGGGCATCCAGTCGGATCCCTGGAATTGAGTTGGAGAGACCAAGTGCGAAACGCGCCGCCCACTTCGCCATCGCCTAAAAGTCGTTGTCAGCGACCTTCCCGCGAAGAGCACCCTCACAAGCGTACCCACCTGGTCGGAGTTGAGTTCCAAATCATTGTGCCACCTAATGAGATCCAACAGAGAGTGCTCCGTCCTCGCTCTCGCCGAATGAGGGGACGGAGAAAACACGCTGCAGCCGTCATCACATCGACGGAATTCCTCGTTCGTCCTGAAGAGGAACACGTTCTGCTCTTTCGCATAGAACGCGCGGAAGACGACATTCCCCACGACGAACGGCCGCCGAAAATACTTCTGCAGCTCGTCGTCCTTGGCCTTCCACAGCAGGTCCTTGGGCACCCGTACGCGAATGAAGCGCCGCGAGCCGAATCGGCGCGAGAAACGGTTGGACGATCCGAGCGCCGGGCGGTCTAGTTTGAGTCGGTACTGGTCGTCCTTCTCCTTGTGCAGTTGGGCAGTGAAGTGCACCTTGCCGCCGTACCAATCGGGGTCGTTCGCCAGGTAGGGTTTGTCGTGGTTGCAACCGAGACCTCCTAGGGGGTCCTCGCGCAGGATAGACTCTTCCTTGTCCAGCTCATTCCACGGAAGCTGTCAGCATAGTGAGTCGACCGCACGTGAACCTGCAGTAGTGACGAAGCGCACACCTTGGCCGAAAGCTCACGTGCATACGCAGCAGCATATTCGTCGGTCGTCGATTGAGCTCCATTGTTGGCCTTAGACGCGGCTTTCTTCTTCGTCTGCTCGACGAGTTTCTTCACTTCCGGCGCGGCAGTCGCGTTCGTAGAGAGCGCGCTGAGCCCTACCAGCTTTGGGATCTCCAGCGACGTAAGGTCGAATCCCGTACTGATGTAGCGTGCGAACTCCCACTGCGCGCCCCACGGAAGATGGTCGATGAAATGCTGGTAGTGGCCGGCATGAGCCTGTCGGACGCAGGTGAGCGGGCTTGAACCCAAGCATCTCAGTAGACTACCGCACGCACCACGACTACGGGTTCTGGAGCTTGCCAACCGGCAGGTAGAGTGAATTCGGCTGGCGGGGTGGGCGTGTTCGCAGAGGGTCGGTCAACGAGAGTCTCAGCAGAGCTCTCGGTGCTGGGGTGGACGTCCTGCTCCTGCGTGACCTTCGTCACCTGTCGCGGGGGCGCTTCCTCGGGTTCGCCTTCTCCATCTCGCTTGCGCTTCAGAGAGGTGCCTGCGCCTTCGGGCGCGTCTGCGAGGCGGTAACGGACGTTCTCCTTCTCTTCCTCCTCGTCTATCTCGGCGATGATGTAACTGTAGTCCTGGCTCAGCTGGTCCGTGTAATTCGTGGACTACGTAGGCAAACAGAGGTCAGTGTCCCGGATACACCACTCACGAGAGACGGAATAGAACAGGACTCCCGGCGAAGGGCCGACGCCCCTCCATTGCGAGAGGGTCAGCTCTGGCATGCGCGAGGCGGGGTGTGCTCTCTTCCGCCCGACTGAAGAGCGCCCGTGGAAGCCGGCACTAAGTGCCTCGCGTTACGGCACTACTATGGCAAGCCCCTCACCAGCATACCATACGCATCATTGGAGGCTCATCACCACACCAACAGACCAGGTACCGCGTTACTGAGCATGGGTAGAGCGAGGGTCGATGTACAAGAGTCTCTACAAGCCAAGTACAGCCACCAGCCGACATTTGGACGAACTCGCGACGCACTCTCCAACAAGCGAGATACGGACGACAGGCCATGGGAACGATGGTAGGAAGGAAAATGACCGCCGTGCGTAGAAGCCCCGAGTACTCCCATAACCCAAGGGAACGAATGCGTCCCCCAGGCGCGGAGTAGTAACAGGACTCTGCCGCGTCCCCTTGCAGAGCTTGCAAGCATGTATACTCACCTGGGACGCCAGAGAGAGCGACGAGCCGCTTCGTGAGGGAATCCGAACGTCTTCATTTGAGCCAACTTCATCCGGGTGTGGGTGAGAATCCAAGGGCATGGGTAGCCAGAGTAGCAGCAAGAGACGAAGCCAAGCAGAGAAATTCAAGAAGATATCGCGGACGTAGATGGGGCTATATAGGACGTCGATGGTGGTCTGAAGCAAGCCGGGTGCACATGTTGTTGCGGTACAGAGTGTTCGAATGCGAGTGGGCGACCCAAGCGCGTCGCTAGCGCCGGGGGGATCGTAGATCTGCGATCGACGGTGTGTGTGGTTATTACGGGCGTCTAGTGGACTTTGCTTCCGTCCTTGGCGGTCGTCCCTCGAGTCCTGTGATCGAGCCGTTAATCGTCCCTCTCCCTCTTCTCCTCCTCGTCCGCCTCAGCGCGAGAATTGGCTGCTTGCAGGCATGTCTATCAAACCGGCGCCGTCGTCCTCTGCGCCTATGACCACTGTCATGAAGGGGCTCAGGTTCGAACAGCGCTCTCTTCGCCTCCTCCGAGAACATCTGTCCATGTCTCTCCGACGCGTCGGCGGCAAGGGCGACGGCGGGATCGACCTTCAGGGCTGGTGGTGGCTTCCAGCTGAGTGTGTCCACCAATCTGTCGCCGTGCAGGAAGTGCCGGGCAGCACCGCACGCGCGCGGCTGCGGGTCGTTGCGCAGTGCAAGGCCGAAGAGAAGAAGATCGGGCCTCGATACATACGCGAGTTCGAGGGCACCATCCTCCGCCATTCTGCTCACCTGTCTGCGCGAGATCACGATCAGAGCGCATCCAGAGGTGCGAGCACAAGAGACGCACTCATCGGGCTCTTCCTTTCGACGTCGCCTTTCACGAAGGCTTCGCTCCTCCAGGCGTACTCCTCGCCGATCCCACTCGCTCTCCTCCACCTACCCGAAAATTCGTCGAGTGAAGATCAAGCGGACGCTACTTCTACTGCGAATACCTCGGCCGGCAGGTCCCCGACTGCCGCGGGTTTGCCCGGCACGTTGCTCTTCAACTCAGCGTTGAGTGGTTCTACCGGACTGCTTCGCGGCCTCATCGAACCTCGCTGGGAACACTCCGTGACAAGCCCAGGTGGACATCCAGGAATCTGGTCGAACGGTGCGCGCATAAGGAGTTGGACGCCAGACGATGAACGGGATGGCGATTTGGAGCAGACGCCGTAACGTGAGTCCACAGGCCGATCACGGGACTTCTGTGACGAGGTGCGATGTCGTTCCATTCTCTCGTACTGCGAAGGTTATACGTGTGGCTGACCTCAGGCCTCATCAAGCAACCGGCTTGATAGGTAGACTTTGTGCCTCGTCGGTCATCTAGACGACGACACGCAACGTTGGAAGGCCAAGTGAGGCGCATTCTAAGTCGCGTGATGCCGACCACCATGGACGCCGAGCCTTGGGGTGCCTCGGAGCGGTCAGCTCAGACGCCGACATATCTTCAGCCAGCTGTAGAGTACGTGTCCAAACAGCATCTTCTGCGCGTATGTGTGGACCACTCTAACTTTAAAGTAGTGAACTGGCCAGACGCCGCGGTCTAGGATCAGGCCCACTCGCGTATGCACTGCATTCTATGATACAGTACCAATCGGCAGTGGATCGCTGCTGTAGCACCGTCGTGGTACTACTGCTGGAGCATCATAGTAGGCTGCCGCAGCGAACTGTGTGCTTTCACAGAGGATTCTATACCTGTAAAGTCGCATCTGCTAGCCACAATTGTTCTCGGCTCGAGCAGCTGAAAGCTGCGGACGGGGGACATCAAGGGAGCGAGGAATCTAGCCGTGCGTTACACATTTCCAGAGTCCGAGAATCGCCTTCCTTGGGCCTGTGCTGCGATCGTTCGACTCGAATGGCAGTTGGGGTTTCATTGAACGGCCACAAAAATACATGGGCGAAGCTCAGAAGATTAACAAAAGCAAGCCTCCACGTCGACACAGTTCAGACATTGAATACAATAGAAGCAGGAAAGGAGTCGCAACCCGGTCCCGAGACCACAAGCCAAGAGCTCACAAGCAGATAGTCAGAGAAGAAAGAGGTGGCCAGGCAAGACGATACAGATGTCGCGAACACCAGACAGAGCCAAGCCCCCACAAGCAAGCAATCCAGAACTCGTCGAAGACGCGGACGCCGACCACCAGCATCTCCACGACGGCACCCCCTATCCGCCGCGTCACTGCAGCTCGAGCCGATGCGCCGTCAAGTGCGTGTTGCGCCCGTCGCGCACGCGCCCCTGGACCCAACGGCGGAACGCGTCGTCCTCCGCGACCGTCCGGAGGCACCCGTCCGGCATGACCGCGCTGAACGACACCGCGAACCCGATCTTGGCGACGACCGCCGCCTGGAACGCCGCGAGCCCGACGTCCGCCGGCACGCGCACCTTCCAGATGTCGTCCGTCGTCGGCACCCACACCTTGATGATGATCCGCCCGTCCTTCGCCGCCCACCGTTCCGAGCTAGCGGTTTGAGCGGAGGCGGGGACGGGGATGGGGGCGGGGGCGGGGGAGGTGGAGGAGCGGGCACGCGTAAGTGGGGGCGCCCATGCTGGGAGTGGGGGAGAGGGCGCGTCGAGGTCTCGCGGGAGGGGGAGGCCCAGCCCAAAGACGTGCGTGGACGACTTCGGGAGCAACGGCGCTGGGCGGCGAGGGCGCGGCGGAGCAGCCGTCTCCTGGCCAGGGGGAACGTTCTCCTTCCCCGTTGCGCGTGGCTGTGCTGTCTGCTGTTGTTGAGGGCGGAATGTCCCGCTGCGCATCCGCCGCGGGATGTTGTGAATCGCGGCGAGGACCTTCTTCGGCGTAGTCGGGGAGAGCGTAGCGCGGGTGTTCTCGGCGATAGATGCCATTGCGATAAGAGGACGACTGCGACAGGGGTTTCTTGGAGAGCTTGAGAGCGAGGAGCGATGCTGGCGTGTCCGGGCGACCGGGAGACACTTGGTGGTGACTGGGGAGGAGGATCGTCGCCTCCGAGAGCACATATATGCTCGACGCCGGGATCAGTGTCAGCCGCGACATACAAGAGCAATCCAGTATGATGAGCCTCTATGTGGAATGCGAGAAGGAGTGGCGGTCATGCGGCTGACAACTCCTCGAGAACGTGCTGTCCACCAGCACAAACGTTCTCCGTGAGGCCTGCAAGTTGCCAGCTCGTCATGTCAGTCTGGATCGGAATGCGACAGCGAATGCGATCCACTCACCTGCGCTCGTCTGCAACCTCTTCAGCCTTGTAGTCCCATCAGTGTATGAGGAATCTGTGATGAAAATATCCTCCGATAATTCTTCAGGCAGAGATGGTACAGGTGAGGCAAATGAGTCGGTCGGTCAGACAGGAGAGGTGATCGTCATGCAAATGTTGTTACAATTGCAAGTCATGAACGTAAACGTAACCAGTGGCCGGCTTCCTACCACTCCAAAGCCAACCCATACAACCCCGCCTGCGCGAGCGTCCCCAGGGCGGCACTTCCACACCCACACAAACACCTGTCCCAAACCCACCTCGGAGCCGACGTCGCAGCGGACGAGCCCCGAGGCTTTTGTATCTAGGGAGATGATAGTCTAAACGATATGCGACGAACAATGGATGATGATGAGAGCGGAGGAGCAGAATGTACACGATGCAAGCGGAACATACACAACGTTTAACGACATAAACACCAGGCACGATAGAAAAAAGCGAGAGGGACGAAGGGAGGACGCTCAGCCGAGCATGCCCTCACCGTCCGAGCAGGCCGTCGAGGACGCGTACGGGGACGCGAGCTCGGTGTACCGTGCGACGCGAAGACGTTGTGATGGGGGAACGCGCTTGTCATCAAGACCGTGCTGAATGCCACCGTGGAGGACGCCAACCCGCATCATGGAGAGCAACTGAAGAGCGCGGGTGAATACGAAGGTGATTGCTCAGAGAAGGGAGTGAGCTTACGTTGTGCGCGGCGTTCGAGTGGTCGTAGACACCACCGAAGAAGGCCGTGGTCGCATCCTTGCCAATCATCTTCGCAATCAGATGGCGACCACCGGGGTGCTCATCCATGAACGAAGATACGTCGTGGATGAAACCAGCAACGATGACCAAGGGGCGCTTCGCGGACTGCTCCTGGACTGTAAGGAAGTGTCAATGTAGGTTCCACAACCACATGAAAGAAGGCACGTACAGCTATCCCAGCTGATGACCGGCAAGTCGTTGCTGTCCGGAGCCCAGGTCAAGCCCTCCTGCTTCTCACGAAGACGCTTGAGCTGCATCGTGAGCTGACCCTTCGCGACCTCGTTGTCGGGGAAGGTCTTCAGGTGGCTAGCGAGGCCGAGCTTGGCGCAGACCCAGATGAACCACTTGGTGGGGTCATACTGGTACCACTTGATCGCGTTGCGGTAGTCCATCGGGAACTGATGGTGGAAGTTGTGGTAACCCTCCCCAATGGTGCAAAGAGCGGTGATAACGTGGTCGCGGGGCGTGTGCTTGTCGTCAAACGGAGCATCACCAAGCCAGTGCGCGAGCGAGTTCACGCAGAAGGTCGACTATACGGCCTGGTGAGCGCAAGAGTGAGGACGTATAGCAAATGACGTACGTGGTGGACGAAGCACAGACGAGCCGCACCCGCATACACGAAGCCACCCCACATGTCGCCCCAGCCAAAGTAGCAGACGAGCGTGGGCAGAATGAAGCCACAGAAGAGGATGAGGCTGCGGTACCAGCGGTGCTGCCACCGGATGACCTCGTTCTTGCTCAAGTCACTGACATCAGCCACACCTGGCCTGCGGCGGGGCTTGACGAGCATCCAGCCGACGTGGGAGTACCAGAAGCCCTCATGCGCGTTGTAAGGGTCGAGAGGGGTGTCGGTGTAGCGGTGGTGCGCGCGGTGACCGCGAGCCCACCACTTGATCGAACCCTCTACTGCACCGGAGCCAGCGAAGGCAAGGAAGTACTGCAAGGGCTTGGACGCGTTGTATGAGCGGTGCGCCCACAGCCGATGGTAACCGGCAGTGATTCCTGCGCCCTCAAGTCAGCACTCTGATTGCCCCGTAGAGGGCGCCGAAGACTTACCGAGACCGGTGAAGAAGTAGTAGAACACGCTGAAGACGGCGGTCTGCCACATCAACGGCACGTGGAACGCGCCCCATATGGCAATGGAGGGCGTGACGGTGAGGATGGTGAGGGAGAGGTAGTTGAGCTCCTTCCACCAATTGTTCCAGCCGATGGGCGGACGCTCCTTCTGGTTTTTGAGGGTCCAGGAGACGTAGTTGTCGGGGATGTCAATGTCGATGGGGACATCGGACTTGAGGCCCTTGGACTCCATGGGCGGGGTCATGGGCGGGGTGAGGGTGGCGGCCTCTTTGACGGGCGTCGTACGGGAGTCGACGACGGAGGACATGGTGTTGAGGAGGGAGGAAGGGGGCGGGGAAGGCGGTCTGCCATCGCCAAAGATTATATAGCCCGACTCGTTTCTTTGGGGTGGAATCGCTCTCACCAACTTGCCGTCACAGCAGGACCCCGGCTCCTCCCGCTCCCCCATCCTCCGCGTCCCGGCCCATTTCTGACGCTTCTGCCCCGCACCATTGCTCCCGGTTCTTACTCGCCTTGCTCACGTCTTGCCAGCAGTCAAGAGCTCTGAACTTTGTGCTCGAGATGAACCCACATTCGTCGGCGAAACCACCCACATTGCGCGCTGGGGTTCCGGGGTCCCCGCGCAAACAAGTCCACAAGCGCCCATACCGATACTCCTGCCACACTCCGTCGCGCCGGCGAGTGCGCTGCCCCATCTTTTCATGTTTTTGCGTTCGACCGTTCCGCAGCTGCGAGGCCTTCTCGGGGCCGCTCTCGAACGCATCCGGGTCCTCTCTTGGCGCACTCTCCCCTGTGATAACCTACAACCTCTCCCTCGCCTCGCCTTCGCGTGCGCGCCGCCGCTTCGCGCACGTGACGCGAATGCAATTCGTTGGGGATCCCGGATCGGCGTCGGGAACGTCGCGTCCGTTGCTGCTGCGCCAACGCCAACGCCTGCGTGTGCGAGCGGCCGCGGCTCGACGCAGCTCCTCGAGCTAGCTGAGTGCGATGCTCAAACGGCGCAATGGGGATCGCAGTGCGTCCAGACGCTTTCGCAGTCGTGCCATCGTCGTATCGAGTGTACACATCTGGGGTCGGTTTCAATGAGCACTGCAGGCTGCTGCTGTTGGGGCGGCATGCGACGCGCATTTGCCTTTCGTCCATTCGCATGATGTCATAGACCTCGCGACAGCGTCCGCTGCGCCAGGCGAGCGACGCACACCACCGAAGCACCAGATTAGCTACGTATACCCACAGCGTCTCGGGTATCCGGCATTGCGCTAGACCGAAAGCATGACATTTGCAAAGCAGGGCGAAAGGTATGTGCTATAGTACAACAGTATGGGACAAGCGTGACTAAATGCGGAGAGGCATAGGAGGCGTGCATTAGCGAGCGAGCGGCGGGTACGAGACGGCGCACCA
Source organism: Trametes cingulata (assembly GCA_022385765.1). NCBI lineage: Eukaryota > Fungi > Basidiomycota > Agaricomycetes > Polyporales > Polyporaceae > Trametes > Trametes cingulata. The sequence continues at coordinate 789,998 of MU277983.1, read as the reverse complement.
GCGCCCGAGCCCCGACCCCGACGGGTCGCCGCGGAGCATACATAGACGAGGAGGTAAAGGAATTTTTGAACGGTAGAAACGGGGGAGTCCTCGTCAGCGTTCAACCTGTCAAGCTGATGCTCTTCAGGTTGGCGGTGATGATGGATTCCTGGACTGTGCTGGCTGTGAGCGGGCTGCTCTCGTGGGGATGAAACGCTGTGCACGTACTGTTCACCAGGACCTCCGACGTGGACTTGGTATCCTGTGATGCAGCACCCCCATGAGCGCGCCGAAAACCCCACGAGAACTGTGCGCGACCTACGGTGACCGAGGTGAAATGACAATAGAACACCCGTGCTTGGGGTGAGTACTCCCTGTGAATCTGGCCGAACTTCCGGCGCATATCTGCGCGTGATAAAAGCACGAGCGAGCGCACACGTCAGGGCCCCCCTCTCTCTTTGCCTGACCCGGCCTAGCGTCCGCAACCCCAGCCATTCGCGCTCCCACTGCGATGACCGGGGCTGGGGACGCCAAGGCCTTTGTCGGGGCGACGGAAATCGAATGGACGGACTCACAGGACGACGTGTTCTCGTAGTCGTTCGGGCGGTTCCCGTACGAGATGATGTACTGCCCGAACTGGATGCCCGCGCGCAGCTTCGCCTTGAAGATGTCGATCTTGTTCAGGAAGAGGATCAGGCTCGTCTTGCCCAGCAGCGGGTTCGAGCAGATCGACTTCCACAGCAGCACCGAGTCCTCCTGCGGCGCGGCGGCGATACGGAGGCGCACACGTCAGCAAGCCGACGACTCGATGGACCCAGAAGGGGACACGCACCAGGCGGTTCACGCTCTCGTCCTCGGCGAGAACCTGGTCGAACCCGCTTAGCGGCGCCAGGAAGAGGATCGCGCTGGGAAAAGGGGAGAGGAACGAAGGTGAGCATCCCGCTTCTAGTGTCGATCCCGCAGACCGCTTCTCGCTCACTTCATATCGTCAAAGAACGGCGCCCACGCAGCTGCAGGATCAAGCTCGTCATCAATCACCACGCCCCTCTCGAAGCCTTCCGTGGCTGCGCACTGCCGGCGACGTACCTCTCTGCGATATTGCAAGAAGCGGAAGCCCGGTCAGCTCGGCGTCACTGGGCGCACAGGCGAGAGAAGAGACGACGCACTAGCGATCGGTGCCCTCCCACGTCGTATATGCGTAGGTCTCGTGAAATGCCGCCTGTGGGCCCTGGAGAGGTGAGCCCGGAACGTGGCGGCACGCGCAGCAGCAGCAGGAGCGAGCTGACCTTCTTTGATAGTGAATCGATGCTCGGACACGCCGAGCGTTTTGAGACGTGCACGGAGGATGTCCTCTGAAGGTGAGCGCGTGAGCTATCTGGACTAAACGCGAGCACTGAAGACTCGCACCGTCCGAAGGAGAATATTTCAGTTCTGTGATTCGGTCGATTTGATCCAGGAAGCTACCGCCCAGTGAGTATCGACACGGGCGCATACATCCACAAAGGACGTACAATCCGGGCATGTCTTCCAAGCGAATGCCCTGCGCGCGCAGTAAGGCCTTGATGACCGGATCGTTCCACAGCGTCTTCATGTCCTCCTTGCATGCATGTAGTATCCGACCAGGATCCTGGCAACACGCAGCCCGCGGGTAAGTGTCCGCGAACTCATCCCGAACAGCGTCGACAGGCCCACTTACATCCGGATCGTTATAGTCGGGATCGCCGTCCGAGCTACTCCGCCCGATCATCCTGTGGAACACGCCCTTCCACGCGAACTGGCTGTTCACCGCGACCTCCCTATCGAGCGCCCTCACGCGGTCCGCATGCGACACGCCCGTACTCGGACTCCTCAACTGCGTCGCCTCCACCTCGCCCGAGCCCGCCGGCGTGAGCTTCCGGAGCAGCGCCTCCTCGACCTGTATGAGCGGCGACAGCCGCAGCTTCAGCTTCAGGTGGTCCGCCGTGAGCGTCGGCTGCTGCGACTGCTGTTGCTGGTGGTGGCCGCGCAGCGAGGAGCCGGACGCGGAGTGGAAGAGGTCGGGCGCATGCGTGCGGATGGGCGTGTTGGGTGAGCTGTACGTCGTGGCGTGGTACGCCTGCGCTTCGGTCATCGCTTCGAGGATGACCCGGATGGAGCGCACGACGTTGAGTTGCACGACCGCGCGCCAGGACGCGCTCTCGGCGCGGAAGGCCTGGATCGACGCGAGTGCTGGTTAGCGCACAGGGGTTGAATTTTCCGTGACGCGGGGAATCACCTTAGGCGTGTTCATGAGCTGGAAGTCTGCAGTGCGGTCAATCACGATGAACGCGAGCTGGGCGAGGGGAGGTACATACTCTTCAGAGTGGTCGACTTGCCTTCGCGTTCCGTCCATATCAGTTCCACGCTGCGACTCCGGCTAAAGAATGCTCACCAGATTCACTCTGACCTGCATGACGATCATCGCGAATCAGTGTACGTGCGCGCGAGGCCGCCGCAAACGTTCGCGGCAAGCCAGAGAGGGCTGGACGCACCGAGGAGGAGGATCTTGACGGGCTTCGGGCCGCGCTTCTCCGCCTTTGCCTGTCTCTGGAGCTCCTCGTCAATCGCGTCCGAGATCCTCTTCGCCTCCGCCTCCGCCGCGACCCGCGCCTCGCGCTGCTCCTCAGTCTCGTTCGGGGGCGGCGCCATGACATACGCGAGGGGGTCGCCCTCGGTGACGATCTTGTTCTTCGACGGCATCCTCACTGCGCACGCTCCTGACCGGCCCTCGCGGCTCGTAAGGGGGCGGTGGGCCGACGAAAAGAGAGGTGGGGGGAAAGTGGGAGAGGGGAGGGGAGGAGGAAAGGAAGCGGGGCGGACGGCAGCGGGGCGCACTTATAAGTACAAAGGCAAACGGCACGCCCAGCCTAGCTACTTAGCGGACTCGGCGGAGCGCGTGCAAGTGTGGGGACGGCCGTGCGCAGGAGCAGCTGCGTGCAGCCTCGCATGGGCCACCGCGCGCTGGCATCTCGAAGGTATATTCTATATTCTCTATTTTGTATTCGCATCAGCTCGTGCGCCCTCCTCCGAGGCTTTCGACTGAATACTCCCCCTTTCCCCCGCATCCCCCGGCGTGGTCGCCCAAAGGCTCCCGGCCTCTTTCCCCGGACGCACCATCCGCGGCGCCGGGCCGGCCCCTTTCCCCGCATGGGCACTCGCCGCCGCCGGCTAGTGCCCCTCTCCCAGTCTGATGAGCCTGATCGGCGGAGATCCCGCCGCACCCACACGCCAGGCCCGCATCCTCGACCCAGAAGGCGTTTTCATTAAGCAGGCACAGCCAGCAGGCGAGACATCATCACGTACTACTTTGCGCACCAGAGCGAGCGCACACGCCAGAATGTGGGTCGAAGCACGGCCGGTGTGTCGTAAGCTCCTGTCTCGTCTGCCCCGCCGTCGGAGGCTTTCTGCCTGCAGCCTCCCAAATTTTTGCAGAAGCGGATGCCTGGCTGCGGCTAGATTGCAGAGAAGCACTCCCATCGCGGGCCAAATAGGCAGTCCTTCACCAGCCACGACCGCTCGGCGGCTCCTATCTCCCCCCGCGCCGGCCCAGCAGCAAGCTGAACGTGTTTGTCTCTCCGTTTGTCTCTGCAGCGGCCCCGTGCCCTTCATTTTGCGCTGAGACCGTGCCAACCTAGAAGCCTTCGTCATATGCACGCTGCCCTACGCAGCGCATAGAGCTCGCTTCTGTCTGGCTTTAGCGTGCGCTCGCACGGCGCCTGGGACCGAGAACGCGCCCTCAAAATCCGACGTGCGTCCGGACGATGTTCCGCGAGAAGGTTTCTGACGTGACGGACGCAGAGGGTCCCTTCTTCCCCGGCTTCCTCCAGGGTAAATCGGCTCCATTCAGTACGGCTCCCTGCTCAAATTTCGCTCAATGGCGCCGTCCGTTCCCAAGCTCCGGTGTCGGGCGACCCGCCGTCGCCAGGGGCGGCCGCACTCAACTCAAAATCGCGAGAAATGCACGGCACAGCGTACGAGAGCACCAACGGCATGGCGCAGTAAGTGGTCGTAACCAGAGGATCCGGGGCTTCCAATCCTTGGCTTTGATTAGGAAGTTGTGGAACTGGACGGATTCATGATGATAAGGAGAGCCGCTGACCCGCTCAGCTGCATACGGCAGGTCTCCGGAAGACGGTTGCCTATGATACCGTTGAATGTGTGGCGGACGACGATGATTGGCGCAGACCTGTCAAGTGAACGTCGGCCCAGACTGGTCAGACCCAGCCAGCAGAATGACTGCAGAACGCCATCGATGCCAGGAACCGTGCAGTTCCCTCCGGCGGCGGGACGCCAAGTCCCCGACGCGCGACCCACGCCCAGCAGTACTTGCTGGTGCAGCCGCGGTGTTGAGAAAACTGCAAGCGGTGTCAGAGGATGCGAGATCATCTCGCCCGGGCATCATGACATGTTACCAGCGTGCGGGAACGTGTTGAGTGGCAAGCGGGGCACACACGCCTCGCGCCCTCGTAGCCTAGGCAGTTTTCCCTCCAGATTCCAGGAAGACGGTATGGTGGGTAGGCTTGATACGGCGCAGTCTTCTGTCTTCCAATGGCGCAATGCAGACGCATTCTCTGCGAGTCTTCCAGGCAGGAAGCAGACAGGAGGCGCCTGGAGGCTCACGCCGGCTGTCGCCTGGGGTCGGGAGAACGCGATCAGTCACAGCACATGACCTACTGTCACGCCTGGGTGGGAGGGCGCCAGAGCTGCGGCGCGTCATGGCGCGATGGGGAATCCAGGTAACTCTGCCGGGAGAGCGGGTGCCGGCGGTTGCTTGTCCCTGTCAATGCAGAGGCAGCTCAGTATCGTGGTCGGAATGGGTGAGAGTTACCGGCGGGTCGTGGAGGTGCTGTATGTGCTTTCCGGAGGACATGGTCTGCGAAGCGATCTCACTTGGGTCCTACAACTGCATCTAGCACGTCATGGACCATCAGCGCCCAGCATCCATCACACAACAATCAGAGCATATAGACACAGCACAGGAGAAATCCAAGTCCTCTAGAGAGTTCCGAGGATACACAGAACGCTACACTCGCGGTCCCGATCATCATCGCGAATAAATATCTATCAAAACGCAGCGGTGAGTGCTTGGAAGACAGATACGATGATGACCACGGGGAGACGGGGTTGTACCGACCTCGATACAGTCCCAGTCAACCAGACAGCACTCGTACATGCAGAGGGCACAGTTCAGCGTATGTGGAGGAACGGAGTCTGCGAGTCGACCGTCCCGACGGAGGAGACCGAGGCCGGACGCGCCAGCCAACGGTCACTTTCCCCCTGCTCGCACCCCTCCTCCTTCGCCGCCCCGTACACGTCCCCCGTCGTGACCGCCTTCGGCGGCGGCGGCGGCAGCACGAACGGCGTGATGCCCAGCGCCTCGGGCGAGGACACGCTGATGCGCCGCCGGGGCGTGAAGATCGGGAGCGCCTCCGTGTCCGGGACGAAGCGCCGCGTCGTGAGGAGCAGCGCGACGTTCACGACGCCCTGCAGGTTGAAGACGAAGTCCGCGAAGATCGTCGCGCGGAAGGAGACGTCGTGCCCGCTGAACGCGACGAAGCGCGCGATGGTGACGGGCAGGAGGAGGATCGCGTAGGCTACCGGGTACCTGAGGCGTTATCCGGGATCAGTGAGTGGGGCAGCCGGGACCCAAGGGAGGGACGGGATTTACCAGACCATGCGCGCTGCGACGTGCATCATGTACCCGTCGATGGCGTCCCGCCTGATCGCGAGGACCCAGCGCTCGCCGTGGGGGACGAAGCGCAGGCTCCACCGGCCGCTTGTCTTCACCAAGTTGCCACGAACGCGGAGCAAGACGGCGGTGTAGAGGAAGAACGACGCTCCCGCGGACATAAACTCCTGTGTGTATGCGACCAGTCGTCGGACACATTGCAAAAATGAATAACGCGGGTGGAGACGTACGAAGAAGTACTCCAAGAAGAACTGCTCGCGCGGGTACTGCTCCGTGATCCAGCACCTGCAGACAGATCGTCTGTGAGGATATGTCTGCCAAAATTGACCGCATATACTCACCAAAAGCCGGTCGGTCCAAAATACGGCCCACGTTCAGGCGTCTGGATGGCCGTAGGACCTACCACCACTACAAACGCCACGAGAAGCCAGCCGGTACCGAGCCACATCCAGCAGAGGGTCCGAGTGAGAGCGACACGGTAGAAGAGCAGCATGAAGACGTGTAACGAGAGCGTGAACGACCTGTAGCGGCCACAACGGAGGTTGTTAGTCGACGTCGAGGAGCTGCAGAGCGACACTGACCAGAGGGCCATGGCTACGTTTCCAGCCTGCTTAATGCCGCCCTGGGCATGACAGAGCGTACCGTCGCTAACGATGCGGTCCTGGGCCCATTTGCCGTTGATGAGCGTGCCGATGGCCTGCAGGAGGTTCGCGACGAGGAGCGAGATGAAGAACGGGACAATGCGGGTGTTGCGCAAATTGGGGCAACGCCATCTCATCAACTGAGGGTGATAATCAACATGCGCTCTCAATGCAACGAATAGCGGAGGGCTTACCGCAAGAACTGGGAGCACGGCAGCGCACGACATGGCGCCTGCGAGCACCAGGGTCTATGTACACTCGCGGTCAGTATAACGTCCTTGTAAAGGAATAAAGAAGCTGCCTACCGCTACTCCTGCGACCTCTGCGGATCCATAGGTCTGGATGGCAGGCCCGGACAGCAGCTGAGTCAGGTAGGTGGAGCTCATAGACGTGAAGCAGCTTCAACAAGGCTATGCGACCTGCGCAGGAATTGCGAACCAGTCGAAGAGGAGCCTCTAGAGGCCGAGGCAGAAGCCCCGAAGGGGGAGGAGAAAAGAACGCGCTTGCCGAAGCGGGGGAACCAAGAACGACTCGGGCACTGGCCAGGCATTGCGGGGGGCGCAGCCCCGCAGACTATATAGCGCATCGCTGGCGTAATAGAAGCGTGTTCGATGGCGGCCTGCGAACGCTGAGAGAGCAAAGGAAAGCGCGTAGTGATGCTCGAATTAGCTGGGGGAGAGACGCGATCAGAGATACCTCCGCGATCACTGCTCGCCCTGCAAGCTCAGCCGGCGGCAGTCAATCGCGGAACGCAAGATGCGTGACTTTGACGTCCTGCGTGTCACACCGTGACCGTATCAATAGCGCTCGAAGCGCAGCGCTGGTCGTTTGCTCTCTTCTCTGCTCTCGACGATTCTCCAGCGCGGCCCTGGCTCGTCGTCGTCGTCGACTGGGGTAGTGCACACATCATCCACCGCAGCTCAGTACTGTCTTGAACATGGCTTGCTACTGCTCACGGTCACTCTCCGTGCCTAGCTCGAGGGGCGCGAGGTCAACCGGTCAATGCCCGGATGCTATCTATCACCGACATGCCCATTATTACATCGAGAAGGCGTCCAAGTGCTCACACGCCGTCGACGGACATAACCTCCTCGTCTTCCTCTAGTCTCTCTCGAACACCGTCCCTAGCGACGCCCACGCCACCTTAGCTTCTGGGCATGACGATCTGCCACATGGGAGAGATAGTTGCTTCATTTCCCGCAGTCGCATGAATTCTGCGATATTCCATCCTTCCATGTCCGAGCGCGGGGCAGCGCTCATCTCGACAACAACGACCGTTCAGATATCTCTCTCCCTTCTGCGGCTGCTCTGATATGCACTTGGACGAGATAGGTGAGTTCGTTGTACTCCTCGTAGCGGCGAGGCCTGCGCAGATCTATGATGTCAACAAGAACTCTGTTGAGGGGTAACGCCTCTGTGATGCCCTTGCCTGGTCCTCCGTTCTGGTTCCTCCCCGCTCTCCCGTGGGGGCACGGAACCGCTCAGAGGGCCAGGCAAAGAACGGAAAGCTGAATGTGACGCGCCTCCGGCTACGCCTTGGTTAGTTCAACTCGTACTGACAAACTTGTTTATTTGCTCCAGGTTCCCACTCGAGATATCTTCTCATCTGAATACGACCCTTCCCCCGACATCAGCTGCGACTGCTGCGTGATCCGCTGTCTGCACTACAACGCGGTACAACTTGCCTGTAGGCGCATGTAGTCCGACCGGAAGACACCGGCAGTGCCGCAATGTGTGCAATTCCACTCGCCATGCTGCACTTGAGGCGATGAAGCTGAACTGCGGCACACGACGGCCTGAATCCTCCGATACTGCGGGGTACGAACAAAGTAGTCCCTCGATCTCGTGCTGTGTCTGAGTGGTTTTGGCACCAGGGCCGCTGCCGGGAGCTATGAGCGCCGGACGTCAGTACAGCGAAGGGATTCGAATGATACCCGTATCATCTTGGCAGGGTCTCGTAGGTGCAATGATGCTCCAGCAACTAGTCCATACGACGATCAAAGGGCACTTTGTACGTGCTCCTTCTGCTGTCGGTCTACACTAGAATGCGCGCGCTTTGCCTCAACGATCCTCACAGATTGGTGTCAGCCGAACGCCGCATCGAGCGAACTACCCCAAACGGCGGCCCCGTGCACGCGAGCCATTCTAGCTGAGTCTATGGGTCCTCACTGAACGTGTATAGCACAGAGCATAGGAGGTGGATTGGGAGACAGGTTGCATTGTCGGTTGGAGTCCGCGTTCAGACGATGCCACCGCTGAGCCTCTCTCTGCCTCTCTTCCACTGTGGAGGCTGACGGAGGCTACCTACACCACCCTTATGTTCCAGATCCCCCTGACATGCACGACGAGGTTCGCCTCCGCCCCTATGGACTGGATCCCAATCCCTCTTAACCTGACCGCCTGTGCATCTCGGCCCCCCGTCTCGCTCTTCCTCGAACCCCCACCTTCGCCAGGAAACCCGCTCAAGACAACCTCAAGCACTCCCAGCCCACCTGCCGCACAATGGCCCCAGTCCCACCCACCCCCGCTGCCACGCTCGGCGTGTCCTCAGCGCCGGCCTTCAGCCCGGAGACTGTCCTCGTCATCGGCCTGGCCCTCCTCTTCGTCCTCTGCGCCTCCGGCACCGCCGCCCTCCTCGCGTGCTACACCCGGCGCCGCCGTGCTCGCTCTCAGGCTCACGTCCGGCCGATCCGGCGCGTGCAGGACGTCGAAAGCCAGGCTCAAGCTGCCGACGCCGAGAACGTCAAGAACGGCTCGCGCTTCTTGGCTTTCCCGGCCCCTGCTGCTCTGGCTCGCGCTTGGTCTGCGTCGACGTCTTCCTCCTCTGGGTCTGGGTCTGAGGCTCTGGAGAAGTCTGGTCTTGGGCTGCCTCCTCCTGCGGTCGCTCTTGCTCCCTCTTCGCGTCTTAGGGACTCGGTGCTCTGCAAGGTTCTCAGCCAGCTCACCCTCCCCACGGCGAACAAGGATAAGGTCAGCCTCCACCCTTTTCGCTTGCCGTCGTCGGTACTAACCGTTCCTCCCTACATAGGAGGTCAAGTCCGGGACTGCGAAAAAGGCTGCGAACTGCGTTAGGGACATCGAGGCAGCCGCGGCTGACAAGGCCAACAAGTCGGCCAACGGCAACGCCCTCGACTCCGACTCCTCGCTCACCTACCCGGAGTGGCTCCGCCCTCACCTCCCCGAGATCCGCGAGCAAGCCAAGCGCGAGTGGACGACCTGGAACCCGAAGCCCGTGCTCGAGATCCCCGAGATCGTCATCCAGTGCTGCGACGACGAGCCCGCCATTCCCGACAGCCCCGAGAGCGTCTACTCCACCGACAGCGACAGCGGCTCTTCCTCTACGTCCTCCTCGCCCTCTGTGCTCGACACCCCTCCGCCGATGACGCCGACGCTCGCTTCCCCGGTGAGCTTCTACTTCCCGGCGAGCCCGTCGTTCTCCGCGGCGGAGTACCTCCAGGTCCCGCCTCCCTCCTTCAACGCCCCGCGCGAGGAGGACAAGCCGGTGATGCGGAACGTGTCGAATTTCTCGGGCAAGACGTTCACGCTGGCCGCCGCTCCAGGCCGCTTCAGTAAGGCGGGCACGCTCAGAGAGCGGCGCCTGAGGGCTCAGCAAGCGAAGGCCCAAGCTGCTGCTAATGGCAACGCTCAGCCCACCATCACGGCTGGGACTCAAGGTCTGCAAGTCACGAAGGGATGCGGGTCTGGTCCGAGAGCCTCTCAGCCGCTGACTGTCGGCACTACTCAGACTACGGGAGCGGGAGTCACTGGGGTCGGCCTCGGTCTGCATCTTCGACCCAAGCAGGACTTTCAGGGCTCTCTTGACAAGGCTCTCGCTGTCTCAGGCTCCTCTGGCGACGACGGCGCTCACGGTCTCTCTGCCACCTTCAGTACTTGCGGTGACTTGGACTTTGCCAGCGTTATCCAGGCTTGCGCCACCACCGACGTGGTCCTCCCTCGCGCTGCTCCTAGCCAGGACCACATCGACACCAACAATACCAACACCAATAACACATCCGACGGCGATGCAGGAGCGAAGGCCTGCACCTCTATCTCCGAAGGCGTCGACGACGACAATGATCACGACAAGGAACGGCCTGGACGCCTCGCACGCCTCATCGATGCGTTCGACTCGTCCTTCTCTCTGGCCAGCATCGACAGCGGGCACGTCAAGCTCTGCGACATTCTTGAGGACTACCACTACGACCACTTTGACGAGAGCTTCGACACCGCGGACCCCGACGACTCGGCGGTCACCGAACTCGTCGTACACCACTCCCGCGCTGCTCGCCGCGCGGTGGTCGTCTATGCGGTCTGACTCGCAGTCGCTCTTGGTTTCGTCTCGTCTCCTCTCCTCTTCTGGCATGCTCGAGGCCCAGGAGAAGGGGGCGCGACCAGGCGAGGCGCTCTAATCCTCGGACCCTGGACATGATACGCTCTGCAAGATCTCTCGCTACTGGTCAAAGTCTCCTCGTTCTGCTCGCCGTCGTCGCCACACTCTGCCTGCTCGCCTGCAATCTCTCGGCTTCTCTTCAGTCTCGTCCAGCGCCTCTCTAGTCTATGCCTCAGTTCCGTCTCAGCTCTTCTCTCTGTCTCAGCTCTCTTCTCCAGTCTCTGGTCTCGTCTTCTTGGTCTCTCGCTCTGGTCTCCACTCGATACCCCCCATATACCCCGGTTGCCCACGTGAGCGCCACCCCTATACCCGTCGCAACCCGCCCGCTGCAGCTCTGCTCAGTTGGCGGACCCAACGATCGGACGACTGCTCTGGTCCTAAACGGTACACCAGGCAAGTCCGTCCCCCTGACGCCGCGGCACGTCAGTCGGAGGTGCCCCTTACGGCGCCCTCCACTACAACCTCCGCCACGCTCCCCGCCAATCCTGGGATGACCGCCCGTCGAGGTCTCCCTCCGAGGAGCGTTGGCGGAGTATAGTAGGCTCAGCTTTGTCCGGCCTACACCACCGATACCCCAAGACTCGACTGCGATCCCTCTCGGCTCCTGCTTTCGCACTGCTAGACAAACCTCGAAAAAAAAGGGTATAAGACGAAAGGCGTCTCGGCAGGCCTTAGGCTGCGCTGAGATAGGAAAAAGAGGCTCGGACTTTTCTACGGTACTATACGATACGATACGCTACGATACGATACACTACTTTACGATACGACCTGCTACGTTACGATAGGCTGCGAATTGATACGGTACGATACGATACAGTACGATACGTTACGCTATGGTCACACACGATACCTTACGATGTACTTGCTCTCGGACAGCACGTACGCTGCGATAGTTTTGTATAGCTGGATGGTCATACACGATACCATCAACTCCGTTTCCTTCCATTGTGCCGTGTGCATGCAGCCTCCTCACCTTCGAGCGCTGCCGAATATGCGCTTTCTGGCTACAAGCAGCGCAGTCAAAGGTGTCCTCGTACGATGTTCAGACAACACCGTCTCTCCGAGCACATAGTAAACTGAGCACTCACGACCCAACATATAACGGATGTTGTCTTGACAGTCGCTGACACCCACTTGACGAAGGAGGACAACGCGGTAGCCGGCGTTGATCTCGAAGGCAGCGCCAACCTGCTGAGCCTCATACCTCCTAAAGTCGGTGTCGTGTCTCTCCACTGTCGGTTTCCTGCGCCCTGAGCGCGGCGAGAGCCTCCTCAGAGTGCGCCAACGCGAATGTCGGCGACTCCATATTGCGAGAGATGAAGCCAACAAGTGGCTCCCCGTCCTGCTCAAGGGTGTGTCAGTGGAAGGGGACGCCCGCTGCTTAATCACATTTGGCCACCACCATATTGTGAGAGACCGACCTCGCGCCTCCTCCCTAGCTTTCTTTAGTTCCCTAGCTTTTTTTAGTTTCCTCGCTTTGTCCTTGGCGGCCTGCGCAGCTACACCAGCATCCCAATCGGCCTACCATGCTGGGTCCATCGGAATCGCGAAGTAATATGGTGGTCCCCGCAAATTGGACACAATCCAACAGGGCTCGGATTCGACGTCCGCATACGAAAGACGGACCCCGGATAGTCTGTCGCCAGTGTGAGACCAACATGTAAACGGGTGGACAAGCTATGAGTCGCACTCACCCCTTGAAGCTCTTGTAGACGAAGTTTGCACTGCGTGAGCAGAAGCTACGTCGAGTGGAGATCGTTCCAACGGTTGAGAAGGGGACAGAGAGTATGTTGGCAGCTTGGAGACGGCCGTGGGTGGAGGCCTGCGGGCCGTGTCGTCGTCATTGTAGCCACAGGGCTCGGGAAGCTCGCAACAGCACTTCAGGCAGTACTGACGCTTGCACACCTGTGCTCGCGCGACGCTGTCGCCAATGAGAACGGTGTCAGGCATGGGTGATGGCAAGCTGCTGGATAGGCCTGAGCTTGGGGGAACAGAGAGTGGGATTGCAACGTCCCTCAGCGATGACTTCAATGCAGCCGTTTATATGAGTTGTGCAAGGTAGGAGGTCACAGCGGAGGGACCAATGAGCGTCGCCGGTTGGGAGACCATAATTGTGACGACTGGCGAGCGGAGCAATGAGCGAGCACGCGTGAATTGTGGCACTAGGTACGAATGAACGCTCACCTTGGTAGAGGGGCGTTGTCCCTGGGCCAACGCAGGAGGGTAGCAGCGACAAGTGCATTTTGCATTAGTGATAGCATGTATTCCACCGTGGACACGAAAAGAAACGAAAGCGAACATCCAGGCTATGTACGTACGTCCCCGGACAGTACTAATCTACGACCACCGTCTCCAAGTAATAACTCGAAGCCGTAAACATATCAAGTATGCAGCCTCGAGACAGGCCACCCTGCACTGCACCCTGCCGCAAAGGCGTATATACCCAGCTACACGCGCTACATCAGGATGACCTGCACCCTCGGCAGGGTGCAGTTGAAATGCTACCAGTTCCACTCGTCGTCGTCGTCCAGCAGGCTCTTGGTCTGCTCTGGCTGCCTAGAGGCTGGGGCAGAGGAGGGAGCCGGGGTATGTGAGGGCGCTTTGGTATCGGGGACGAGGACGCTGCCGAGGCCGTCCCCGGCGTCGTCGTCGTCCAGGAGAGAGGCCGAGGCTGAGGCTGGGGAGGGCTGCCCGAGCTGCGAAGGAGGCGTGGGGGAGGTAGAGAGCGGGGAGAGCGTCGCCGCAAAGGGATTCGTGGAGATAGACACGGAGGAGGGGGCGGGAGAGGACGACGACGAGGTGGACGGGGAGGCGAGCGCGGCGAAGATCGAGCTGGAGACGTCCGAGATCAGGAGCGAGGCGCGTTTCTGGCTCTTCGCGAATCTGCAAAGAGATGAACAGTGGTCAGCGGTCTATCCGGGCGAGACACGATCGGACACGGAGGCAGTTGTGCGGAAATGAAACGCAGAAGCGGATGCGTGTGCGCCCAGGGAACGGGAGATAGAAACAAGCGGATAGCGACAAACACTCACGTCTCGCCCTTCTGCAGCTCCTCCCACTTCTTCCCGACACTGCTCCCCACGCTGCCCATCCACGCCGATGCCAGCGGCGATGCGAGCGGGCCCAAGCCAGGGATGGACGCCGCAGGGGGTATACCAGCAGACGCGATATGCAAGCTCGACCGCTTGATCGTCTTCTTGTGGTCTTCCCGTGTCTGCGCCTGTTCCTTCTCCCTTTCCCTACCAGCACCCGATAGGGCGGCAGGGGAGGGAGAGAGGGGCGCAACGGAGAACGAGGGCGACGGCGGCGCCTCGCGACTCTTTCTGCGGTGCAGCTTCGCGGCCTTGATCGCGCTCGCGGGCGAGATCTCGACGGGGCTCTCGATGCCCGTCCCGCCGTCGACGCTGATCGAGGTGCGCTTCACCGTACCCTCACCCTCTGCGCCGCCGTCCTCCGGGTCTTCGCAGAGGGTATCTTCGAACGCGAGCGAGGACGCGGAGGATTGCGAGAGCCGTACGCTCGAGCTCGTGAGCGAGGTTGCGGCGGTGGAGACCGAGGACGTGCTCTGCGTGTTTGCGTGTCCATTTATACGGCCCGCGCGGAGAGGGAGGATGGGCGTGCGCGGCGGGGCAGATGCCGAGGACGCGGACTCGTTACTCGCTTGGGGGTTGGACGAGTGGTCGCCGAGTCCAGCCGAGAAGAGCCTGCTGACGCCTTGCACGCCCTCCTTCATGGCCTCAGACAGCAAGGAGCTGGAGCCGGAGTGGGACGAGGGCTGCGAGTAGGCGCGGTCCATGCCCCGGCTGACGATGCGCTCCCACTTGCGCTTGAGCTGCGCGAGCTCGGCTTCGTGCGCGGCGAGCTGGGAACGGAGTTCGAGGCATTTGGACTCTTTCTGGGCAATGAACCGCAGGAGATCGGCATGCCTAAGGACAGTACAGGGAACACAACGCGTTAGCAAGATATGCTATACTTGTCCCGACATACGGGTACAAGGATGGCAACGCACTTCTCGGTCAAGGTGAGCGGCGGACGTTCCGGTATGGGACTCGCCAACACATCTGAGGCAGGTAGACTCCGTCTATCTCCCTTCAGCTTGAGCCTCTCCGGACGACCCTGGTTGAGGGAAGTGCTGCGTTTGAGTGAAGAGCCCGACGCGGCGGTTGGCGACCGCAGATCCCAAGTGGGCGTGTGATCGCTGGGGTAGTATGCAATTGACGACTGTCTGCGAGGGTTGAACTTGTGCGCGCTCGGCGGCGGCGTAGACAAGCCAGACGCAGTTGGCGAAGGACACGAAGAGATAGAAGGAGAGTGCAAGTTCCCGTCGACGAGCTGGAGCGGACGGGGCGCGGCGGACACGGAAGGACTGGCGGGCGCGGGCGAGCTCATCGCGACATTAGGCGTAAGCGTAGGCAGAGAGGCGAGTGCGTCGTGAACGTGCAAGTAGTAGACTGTAGCGTAGCGTAGAGAGAGGCGGAAGGAGAGAAAGGCAGAAGACAAACGTAACAGTCGAGTCTGGACTTGTGCTTGGTGGAGACGAGAGGGCGGCTATGGGCCTAGCCGAGCTCTCGCAACGACTTCATCATCTCTTACCCGCCGCGCGCAGCAACCACTACTCAGCACTCTCTCGAGCACGATACGGACGACGTCGAGCAGTAGAAGGGCGTATGATATTGCACAGCAGAGCATGGACGAGCGTAGGTGTAGCTGCAAAGTCTCTATTCCACTACCACAACGCGAACTCGGACTCGGAGGCAACAAGGGGATCAGTGCTTGGACTCCTTCTCCGCCTCTGCAATGAAGTTCTTGATGCTGTTCATCCTGGTTAGTTGTCGACAGTCCGTTCAAAATGCGGCGAAATCGCGTGGGCACGTACAACTCCTCCTCCTCCCTGCAATTCCAGCACGCGAAGGCGCATGACGCGCATCAGCAAGGTATTCTGCGAGGACAGAACGAAAGGACGCACTTCGAGCTGGCATCAATCTTGACCGTGTCCTTCACCTGCTCGAGCGTAGTGGGCTTCGCGGCGGGTGCCTGCTTCTTGCCACCGGTGGCGAGCATGGTGAGCCCTACCGTGCCAAAGATGGTGCCGAGGGCAAGGTACTCGTTTTTGATGGCACGGCCGAGAATTACGCTGTCAGAATCGCATCGTTCAGCATCGTTCAGCTACCAGAAAGCGTTGGAGAGCATACTAGGACATGGCGAGGATGAGATGGTCGTGGCTGCTGGCGGAGACGTGAACACTCTCAAAAGTGCGCTGCCGGAATTTCCCGCCGTCGCCTCATGGGCGCCTCTTCCCTTGCTCTCGGACGTCAACGGCACTCCAGCACCTCCTGCAGATTGCACTTCACTTGCTATGGGACGATCTGCGAGTTCTACGCGCTGCTTGAAACGCTACAGCTGTCTCTAAATGGTGGCACGCTCTGGTCACGTCTGAAGGAATACTGGAAATGACGCGAGGAGTCAACCCTGGCGTGTATTCGTGGAGTTCTACGCTCATATCTCTACGTGCTATGCTGATATCTATGGTCCTGTAATGCTAGTGACTATACTGAAATATCATACGAATCAATGCTTTCGAACTTTACTTCTCCTCTGAAACCACGCCAACGTAGTACTTCTGCGATGGAGGCACGGCATGTGCCGGATCCCCCAGGCACTCAACCCCTCCAGCAAGGATGCCGACCCTCATCATGGCGAGCAGCTGCGCATTTTTAGGTTAGTCACAATATCTATGACCGGAAGGTGGTGATGCTCACATTATGTGCAGCATGTGAATGGTCATACACTCCGCCAAAGAAGGATGAGGTTACATCCTTGCCCGTGTTCGCTGTGAGCAGCTTCGGCCCGCCGGGGTGCTCGTCAACGAAGCTAGTCGCGTCGTGGATGAAGCCTGACACCAGCAGCAGCGTCCGCTTCTTCGACTCCTCTTGGACTGTGCGCAGCTCCCGTCAGCACACATGCCCTCAGGGGAATGCGCATAGCACACGTACAGTTCTCCCAGGTGACGATCGGCAGCTTCTCCACCGGCGTCGGCCATTCCAAGCTCTCCTGCGTCGCCTTCAGCTCCTTCATCTTCATCGTGAACATGCCCTTCTGGACCTCGTTGTTCGGGAACTTGCGCAGGTTCGTCGCGAGCCCGAGCGCGCCGCACGCCGCGATGAACCACTTCGTCGGGTCGTACTGGTACCACCGGAACGCGTTCCGGTAGTCCATCGGGAACTGGTGGTGGAAGTTGTGGTAGCCCTCGCCCATCGTGACGAGCGCGGTGAAGAGGTGGTCCCGCGGCGTGTGCTTGTCGTCGAACGGCTTGTGCCCGAGGGTGTGCGCGAGCGAGTTGATGCACCAGATGCTCTGGCGGGTCATCGTCGCAGTCAGCGTCATTCATGCGCTATCAAGCGCGAGTGTATGCGCTGGAAGAACTCACATGATAGCACAGGGCGATACGCAGCGCCGCCGAGTAGCACAAGCCGCCCATCCAGTCGTCCCACAAGTACCCAGGCATAGTCGCAGGCAACAAGTACCCGAAAATCGCGAAGATGGCGACGTGCCAGCGATGCTGCCACATCACGATCTTATCCTTCTTCAAGTCCGACACATCGACATGCGGGTCGGGCGCGACGTCGGTGTAGAAGACGAGCCAGCCGACGTGCGTGAAGAGTAGGCCGCGCTTGGCGCTGTACGGGTCCTTGTCGGTATCGATGTACCGGTGGTGCGACCGGTGGCCTTTCGCCCACCAGTATGCGGAGCCCTGGACGGCGCACCCGCCTGCAAGTGCGAGGAAGAGGCGCAGCGGGACAGACGCTTTGTACGAACGGTGCGACCAGAGACGGTGGTAGCCTGTCGGGCAATCGGTTAGCTACGCTTGGTGGGCGAAGATGGGGTGAGTGCTACCTGCTGTTACGCCTGTATAGACCGTCAATAAGTGACTCAAAATCTGCTCAGGGCGTTCTTGAAAACTCACCAAGAGTGCTAATGAAGTAGAGCACGGTGGCGAGGATCGCGGTGTTACGCTTGGGCGTCACGTAGAGCAGGCCATACACCGCGATGACATGGGTCAGGATGATGGCGATGAGGTTTGGCCATTTGACCCCACGTATAGTCGGGAAGTGTTCGGTAGGTGTGCTCTGTGCCCCCATGCTTGCGTATAGCTGAAGGAATGCCTTTGCAGGCGGAGTCGGGCGTGCCTCCCATATATGCTCTACGCTCCTCTTATACGGACACTTTGTCTGTGGCTTGACCGTTACCAAGTCGTTCGACGCGTTTCAGCCCGCACATGCCTGTCAGCAAATATCATAACGTCCGCGGGACCGGCCATGCTGTACTGCGTCGGCCATGGCAGATGGTGCCGTCCGCGACTCTGGCTCTTGGCGTCAGCACAAAGTGGTACGGTCCAGCCTACGGGGCGCGCAGTTAGAGTCACCCAAGCACGACGCCGTCCGCTTTCGGCCTGCTCTCGCCTCTCTCCGCTCGTCAACTATCATCGAGACGCAGCAAGTCTCCGCAGCTCGGAGCGTCGGTGTAGCGTGTACGACGTGCGCCGGTACGCGCCACTGCCGCCGAAACCCTGCTTGGTAGATGGGTGGTCCAAGGTGCGACGCCGCCTCGTACCAGACATGATGGCGCACAGCGCGGCTCCCCTGTCGATCGTTCAATTATGCAATAGGTACGAGGTCGATACACGCACTTCCATAGAGCATGTCGCGTTCGTTGACGATGTGTCCCCGCGCTGTGCACAGATTCACATGAGACATGCTCAGGTTTGGCGGGCGGATTTCGTGTGAGGTTGCCGCTCGACACCTATATATGAGGCGTTCCTGCAAACTCAGAGTCAGGATATTGTTCAATGCTATGCGGCGCGGACAGACGGCACCTACACGGCGGCAGGGGCAATGGCAGCGCTTTCCTCGGAGAGTTTTACACCGCTGGGTGATGGTCCCTGGCGGCTTGAATCCGCGCCTGGCCGCGCTTCGCCACAGAAAGCTTGAACTGCCGCGATAGTCTTGAAGTTGAACGTCGATCGGTCTGTCCAAGACATCTCCGAAGAGCTGTTCCAAGTGGGTGAGTGCCTAGTTACCTCGCTGTATATGTTATTGTCCTAGTATCATATGGATACTTAGTAGTCAGCATGAGCACAGGGGAGCGCGCATAGAACCCGCATATACAGCAACGGTAGTAGAACAGCGTCGGGCATTGACGGCCACAAAGTCGTATCATGTCGCCAGCGTGGAAGGGGGTCGATCGTGTCACACAAAGTGGATGTCTAGTGTCTTCAGTGAAGTCTCGTCGGCCCCGCGGACTACAGTGCTGCGACTCTGTCCGTTGCGTCTTGTCATAGTAAGCGCACGTCGGGGCATGACTGACCGTTTGATCTTGGGAGACGCTGTCATCAGTGGGCAGTGTGAAGCCGGTCTCCGTTGAATACATAGGGAATATCTAGAGGTGACTGTATCTAATCATGTATACGTCGCAGGAAGGCTGATGATATAACTTAGGATGAATTCGCTGCTCGCCAGGAGGCCCACGGTTCTCTATGCTTTCTCCTCTACGACCGTTACCAAGACCTCGACATCTTGCCCGACTTTCTCCTGCACGGCTTTCTCTTGCAAGGCCATCTCTTGCACGACTTCCGCCGGAGTGACCTTCTCCTGAGGAACTTGTTCCTGAGCGACCTTCTCCGGCACGACACCGACGTAGTACTTCTGCGACGGCGGGACTGCGTGGTCGCCCAGACACTCGACGCCGCCGGCCAAGATCCCGACCCTCATCATAGAAAGCAGCTACACGACATCACTAGTCAGCGGCATGGTTTCTCTGAGGTGGAGGAATTTCATACGTTGTGCGCAGCATGTGAATGGTCATAGACGCCACCGAAGAACGCCGTGGTCATATCCTTGCCGCTGTTCGCAGCGAGCAGCTTCGGTCCTCCAGGGTGCTCGCTGATGAAGCTAGTGACGTCGTGAATGAAGCCCGAAATGAGGAGCAGCGTGCGTTTCTTCGACTCCTCCTGGACTATATGCACCATATATGAATGATCGGGTCACAGACTTTGTTAAGTCGTGGACGCTTACATTCTTCCCAAGTAACCACTGGCAGCTGCTCGACGGGGGTCGGCCACTTCAGGCCATCCTGCTCCGCCTTGAGGTCCTTCATCTTCATCGTGAACATGCCCTTTTGGACCTCGTTGTTCGGGAACTTCCTGAGGTTACTCGCCAGCCCGAGCGCTGCACATCCCGCGATGAACCACTTCGTCGGGTCGAACTGGTACCACAGGTAGGCGTTCCGGTAGTCGATGGGGTACTGGTGGTGGAAGTTGTGGTAGCCTTCGCCCATGGTCAGGATCGCGGTCCAGATGCTGTCGCGCGGCGTGTGCTTGTCGTCAAACGGCTTGTGGCCGATGGTGTGCGCGAGCGAGTTGATGCACCAGATGCTCTGCGGAGACACGTCGATATGTCAGCATTGAGTGAAGGGTATAAGCGTGCGTTCGGGAAGAGAGACTTACGTGGTGGCATAGCACCAGGTGCATTGCGGCGCCATAGCAGAGGCCGCCCATCCAGTCGTCCCAGAAGTGGCCAGGGATCACTGTAGGCAAGATGTAGCCGCAGATCAGGAAGATCAGAGAGCGCCAGCGGTGTTGCCACATGACGATCTTGTCCTTCTTCAGGTCCGAGACGTCGACATGCGGGTCGGGCGCGACATCCGTGTAGAAAATGATCCAGCCGACGTGCGTGAAGAGCAGCCCGCGCTTGGCGCTGTATGGGTCCTTGTCGGTGTCGATGTACCGGTGGTGTGACCGGTGGCCCTTGGCCCACCAGTATCCTGAGCCCTGTACTGCGCATCCGCCAGCCAGTGCAAGGAAGAGGCTGAGCGGGGCTGACGCCTTGTAGGAACGGTGCGACCAGAGACGGTGATAGCCTGGAATCCTCGTCAGCCATGCTATCAGACTACGTCCAGAAGGAGGGACTCGTTACCTGCTGTTACAGCTAGATGCGAAGTGGAATGAGTATGGGAGAGGAGCACAAGGATATAGGCAAAACTCACCTATGGTGGAGATGACATACAAGAACCCGGTGAACAGCGCGGTGTTGAGAGTGAGCTTCACAAAGAGGAGGCCATACAGAGCGAGCGAGTGGTTCAGGAGAATCGCGATGAGGTTGATCCACTTGACACCGCGGATGGTGGGGAAGGATTCGCTGTCGCTGTGCGTCGTCGAGGCCGTCATTTTGCGCTTCACTGGAGGGTGAACGTGGAGGGCAGCTCCGCTTGACTGTCTCTCTCAGCCTGGACGTGCTTCCTTCTTATACATGTCTTCGCCCAGCTGGAAGGTCAAACCAGCTTTCTGGTAACCGTTTCAGTCTAGCACAGTACCGTCAGGAAAATATCATACGCATGCAAAGGACCCTAATCTCCTGCCAGCGTCGCCGGGGACGCAGCAGGGTTGCGCAAAACCACAATGAGCGCGTCCATTTGTCCACCGCCCTGCGAACACTATCAGACAGCGGATCGTGGGTCACCAGCTACCATGCATCGTACCAGACATTATTGTTGGCGTCTGGACAGATACGCTCTGTATCGTCCAGTAATGCAGCAGATGGGATGTTCGCACATACTGATCTATCGACCAAGCTGCCGCCAGGGTGGAGTGTCTCTGCACCGTACGCAGTTCCGCGGGAGAGATATCCGGTGCTCATTGCTCAGGCTGGAGTTTGTGTGACGCGGCCGCCCTGGTGCGTCGAACGCTCTCCTTCAGCGTCTTGGAGGACCAATCATACCCTGGTTGCGTGCGAGAACCTCACTACAACCAGCGGGACGCTGCAGCACTGCTACTCGGAGTGCGGTCATCCCTGATGCAGCGATGCTCCCTGATGGATCGCAGTGAGCGTGCAGGACTGAGAGCGACAAGGAAGAAAACTTCACCGAGAACATCGCAGTGGAGTGGTTCTGCACGTCAACAATTGTCTCAGGACAGATGCGAGCCGTCGGAAACGTCGAAGTCGCTGCCAAACGAAATCCTCTCGGAGTGCTTGAACTGGTAGACGATCCATGCTTGTGCTCAAAGATGCCAGCACACCCGACATCGACGCTATACCGACGGAACGCGCAGCCGGTCAGTACAGTAGTTCATTAGGTTCACCAACATCAGCACATCCGATTTGCGTCCTCTCAGTGCTGCGCAAACCTTCGAGCGACTGTGGGCGTCGGACATTGTCATGGTAGCCTGAGTGTAAGTGCGTAGAACGCCGGACCACACCTCCGACTCGAGATCGGGCTCCGCTACCTCCATTTATCCGGTCACGGTGGCTGTCCGCCCACCATGCAAGTTGTCTCGCAAAGGCCCGCCGACTCCCTCGCCGTCGGGCCCCACCGCCAGGTAACGCGCCGTCAGATAGAGCTGCGTCCCGGCGGTATGCTGAAACGGAGGCAGTTCGCTGCGCAGCGCACTACTGCTCGAGCAGCCGCGCTGCGTGGTGCGCAAAAGGAGCGAGGGTGACAAGTGCTCGGCGCGGACACAGAGCGTCCTGCAGAGACGACCCGCCCTGCGCCGCTCTCGCGCCGCCGTCCTCGTTTCATCCTACGGAGCTGCCTTGATTAGCTCTGCTGTTGCGCCTTCGAGCGTGCCGGGCGACGGCGTCGAGCGGTGAGTGGGGATGCGCTGGCGAGTAGGGGTCCATGTCCATGCTCACCTCTGGCCTTCCCTACTGCAGCATGCGCTTCGATTGCGTGCAGATGCCTGCGCCTGGCGGAACAGCTGCGAACAGTTCGCCTCTCCATCGGTGTGCGGAGGTCGCATCCAATCGGTGACCACGGCCTACCTGAACACTGCGGGCTGCCAGCGTATCTTAGCATCCGCGAAAGCCCAGGGCGTAATGCTTATGCACAGCAGATGAAGATATGTATGCATGGCCGCGACGAGAGGACACTGGGCCACCTACGATTCCAAAGCACGCAGGACTTCCAGTGCTAGGGCAGAAGAGTGCGGGCTACACATTCCGCGCTGGCGGTCTGGTCCCGGCATGCCCGTCTCGTGTCTCGGAGTCGGTCAGCGCACTCGTCCGCACTAGGCTCCCGCTCCCCGTTGGCTCTCGGCAACCGACGGAGAACGCGGTATCCTCTCCGGGTCTGCCTTCACTGTCCCGCCCTCCTCCTCGCTGGAACGCATCTCTCTTCGGTGCTCGCTCGCCGCCCTGGAGCTGGGCTCTTCCATGCAGCGCGACCTCCGCCCACCTCCTCAAATACTGCTGTGCGCCGACCATGCAGCGTCGCAGCTTTC
This sequence comes from Trametes cingulata, assembly GCA_022385765.1. Lineage (NCBI taxonomy): Eukaryota > Fungi > Basidiomycota > Agaricomycetes > Polyporales > Polyporaceae > Trametes > Trametes cingulata. The sequence goes on along the minus strand of MU277983.1, from coordinate 767,010 downwards.
GCATCCTCCCTTTCCCTCTTCTCCAGAGTACCCCCTCTTTTCCGCCCTCCGCCTCTCCCTGAATAGCGATAGCGATGGCCGTCGCAGCACCCCCGGCCGTGAACCTCACGTTCAACCTCGCCCGGGACTACTCCGGACAGAACTTCTTCAACGGCTGGGACTTCTACGGCTCGTGGGACAACCTCACGCTCAGTGAGTAGCCCTCCCCTTCCCATTCACATTCACATGCGAATGCCACCGTGCCTCGGCACTGGGATTGGTACCTGCTGCTGCGACGATCCTCCGCTCCGATGCGAGGCGCGCGCTCGGCCTCGCTCGGCTTCCACTGGCAGACGCCCTCAGGTCTCGGGATGATGCAGACGACGCTGACGCTGACTGTGCGATGCGACAGGCAACGTGTGGTGGGTCGACCAGGCGACCGCGACCGCGGACAACCTCGCGTACGTGAACCAGGCGGGCAACGCGATCCTGCGCGTCGACAACACGACGAACGTGCCCGACGCCGGCGCCGACACCCGGCGGAATACCGTGCGCCCCCGCTCCTTTTCTTCGATCTTCGCTCGAGAACACTGATAGTCGTGCTTTGCAGATCCGGCTCACGTCCCAGGATTTCTACGATGTGGGGAGCTTGTGGGTGTTCGACGCGACCCATGTTCCGTACGGGTGCAGCGTCTGGCCTGCGTTCTGGACCAAGGGCCCCGTCTGGCCTGACAACGGCGAAATCGGTACGTCCTTCACCTCCCGCCCCCATCCTCTCTTGCTCACTCGTATACTCACGATGTTATCCCCCTCGCACAGACATCCTCGAAGCCGTGAACCTGATGACGTACAACCAGATGGCGATCCACACGACGGAGGGGTGCATGACGTCGAACGCGATCCAGCAGACGGGGCAGCTCGGCTCCGCGGACTGCGCGAGCAACTCGGGCTGCACCGTGCGCGAGCTCAAGCCGAACAGCTACGGCGACGACTTCAACAACGCGAACGGCGGCGTGTGGGCGACCAAGTTCGACGTCGACGGGATCATGATCTGGTTCTGGAGCGTGCGTGTTGCTGGCTCTCCTTCCCTACCTCCAACTGACGAGTGTTGAATTTGACGATGTGCAGAGGCCGGACGTCCCCGCGGAGCTGACTAGCGGCGGGAAGACGATCGACATCTCGACGTGGGGCACGCCCTCCGCCGCGTTCCCCGTCTCGCCGCTCTGCGACATCACCAAGTTCTTCACGCCCCAGCAGCTCGTCATCGACATCGCCCTCTGCGGAGTCTGGTCAGTCCCTTGCCCCATCTCAACGTTCCATCGTGCTGAAACCACCCACCCTTACCCGCAGGGCCGGCCCGGAGGGCAACTACCAGCAGACGTGCCCGGGCGTGTGCGACGTGAGCGGCGCGGGGAGCCCCGCGTTCGACAAGGCGTGGTTCGAGATCCAGTACGTGCGCGCGTACACGACGGGCGTCGTGCCGACGCCGACGCCGACGCCCGCGCCGTCGGCGACCGCCGCGACGCTCGCGACGGCCGTCACGGGCACGAGCAGCGCGCAGGCGCACCAGGGCAGCTCGTCCGGCGCCGCCCCGAGCCAGAAGCGCGGTGTCACTACGGGCGTCGCCGCGGTCGCGCTGTCGGTCCTGGCGGGGATGGTGCTGGCTGCGTGCTGAGCGTGATCGTTGAGCGAATGTGGCTGCTGTTCGGATACGGGCACTCGGAACGAGGTTTGGAAGAGATTGGACTTGGACTCTCGACGCACTAATACGATACCACCGCTCCCACCACCATTTTAGTCACGACTTGTCAGCATGATGCCGCCACGTACCCATCCAGGACACTCTATAGCTAGTACAGTACTTTCTTCGTTCGTCGCTGTCGTTCACAACGCTTTAGACCTTGTCACTCAGGACCTTGTTCACTCTACATACGCATGTCCGCTAATTGGACGAACCTTCAATCAGTATGCGACCGTTGTATGCCTGGCAAGCCAGCGCCTCTCGCTCGATTGCTGAGAGACCGTTGCCGGTCTGCTGATGATGGAGGTGCAGCTCGAGCACAGCAAGAGAGGATCGGGTCCGAGGGTATCGGGGAGGGTTGGCCGGTGGTGGAAGATTGGCTTCCGCGCGAGAGCGGGGAGCTCCATTAGGCTGCATTTCAGTCAATTGCGGTGCTCCGCACTGTGACCGCGGGCGCTGCTCGGCGAGCAGAATTCATGTCGATCCTCGTCGTATGTCGAGGTGCGCAAGCGATAGCTCCTACTCGACCGCACTGAAGGGTTTGTAGCAGACATTGCGTTGATGACGGACGCTTGAAGGAAGGCACAGCAGGAGCACAGCTCGAGTCGCCCAGGAACCGGCGTGGGAATAGCTGTCAAACGTCACGGGGGGAGAAGGCGATGGGCGTCTATGGTCGAGCACGCGGTGGCTGAGAGTGATGGGATGCATCCGATTCCGCTGAGGCTCTCGTCTGGCCATGGCGTGCATCTCGCCCGCTGCAGGCTCTGGCAGTCCGCATGGCCATTCCAGCCCTCTCCGGCCAACCCTTCCCGCTCCCCACAAACACGCACTCCTACAAAAAATGCTGCCGCTCCAATCCTCCGTTCTCCCCCTCCTCCTCCGCCCACCGTGACCTGCCCCTCCCTCCGCTCTCCGGTCCTCCTCCCTCCTCGGCCGCTATATACTTAGAGCCGGCAGCGCCTCGAGCTCCGCCGCCTCGAGTGCTCGAGCCTTCGCCTTACATACCCTCAGACACAGCGTTGCCCTCGCAGGCTTTTCAGCACGCGGACGCTCGTTTAAAGTTCCTCCAGCTCCCGCCCCACCGCGGGTCCAACCCAACCTAACCATCCTCTTCCCTCTGTCCTGATATCATCGTGACGATGCTGCTAAGACGATCCGCCATCCTCGCCACCTCCCTCGCTCTCGCCGCCTCGTCCATGGGCTACGACCTCGTGCGCGACTACTCCGGCCCGAACTTCTTCGACGGATGGGACTTTTACGGCTCCTGGGATAACCTCACCCTCAGTGCGTATCCTCCATCGCACCCCCCTCTGCCCGTTTACTGAGATGCGTGCGTCCTAAAGGTAATGTGTGGTGGGTGAACGACACGCGCGCCGCCGCCGAACACCTCGCGTACGTCAACGAGGCCGGCCGCGCGATCATCCGGGTAGACAACACCACCAACCTCCCGCCCGACATGCCAAATCGAGATACTGTACGTCCTTCCTGTCCCTCTCATCTTGCGGAGAGTGCACGCTCACGTATCGCACAGATCAGGATCACGACCAAGGATATGTACGACTTCGGTAGCGTGTGGGTGTTCGACGCCACACACCTCCCGTACGGCTGCTCCGTCTGGCCCGCGTTCTGGACGAAAGGCCCCAACTGGCCGTATGACGGCGAGATCGGTACGTCTCTCCCGTTGCCCCCCTCTCACCGCTTCCTCCTCATGATTGACGTCGCTTGGAACAGACATCGTCGAGGGGATCAACCTGATGAAGGACAACCAGATGGCGGTGCACACGACGCACGGGTGCACGCTCCCGACGAACGTCACCCAGACCGGCAAGATCGGCTTCACGGACTGCTCCCAGGGCTCCGGCTGCACCGTGCACGAGACGCGGCCGAACTCGTTCGGCGAGGGCTTCGCGCAGAACGGCGGCGGGGTCTGGGCGACGCAGTACGACGTCCAGGGCGTCTTCATCTGGTACTGGGACGTGAGTCGTGCTTTTTTTCGTGGTCGGTGAGGAGGTAGAAGGGAGGACGCTGACGAAGGCGATATGGGCAGAGAGCGAACGTGCCGCAGGAGCTGACGAACAACGCGTCGAGCATCGACATCTCGACCTGGGGCACGCCCTCCGCCGCGTTCCCCGTCACGCCCCAGTGCAACCTCACGCAGTTCTTCACGCCCCAGCAGATCGTCATCGACATCGCGCTCTGCGGCGACTGGTGAGCGTCCCCTTCCTCCCTCCCTCCCCTTCCCCCACCCACTCCTGACTAACACCCATCGAAAACAGGGCGGGGGTCCCAGGGATCTACTCCTCGACGTGCCCGGGGACGTGCAACGTGACCGGGCCGGGAAGCCCCGCGTACGACAACGCGTGGTTCGAGATCAACTACGTCCGCGCGTACACCACTGGCGCGCCCACGCCCACGCCCACTTCCTCGTCTGCTGCCTCCACCGCGACTACCGTCGCGACCGTCACGAGCACGGGCGCGGGCGGGGCGGCGTCGCAGACCGCGGGGGAGAGGCAGGGCACGTCGGGGGCTGCGTCGGTGTGGGGTGCGGGTAGGGGTGTGGGCGCGGGGATGGTGGCGGTGGGGTTGTCGGTCGCGGTGGGGGTGGTGATGGTGCTTTCGTGAGCGTGAGCGTGAGTGGAGCTGTAAGGGGTTTGCTGGGGTTTCACGCGATCTTGGCTTGACTTTTGGGAGAGGAGGATCTTTGGACCTTGGCTTACGCTTACGATATCCGCTACGTACTGACGATGATATCCTAGTTCCCTAGTTTCTCGTGATGGACTCTGTTGTTGACCGTGCGTCACTCATAGGCAGCTCGAGGTGTTTGTTTGTGCCTATACCTACTAATCCTGGCTCGTTTTGGCGTTGTGCTTCTGTACAGACGCATCTGTACATACCTGCGGATGCCCTCCGGAACGACTCTCGGACGTGTCTATGTCCTTCCGCAACCGCATCCGCACGTTCGATGCTGGGCTCTGCAACTCTGAAGCCCTCCTCGACCTCCCCGAACCTGCGGCACGAATCCTTCGGCATTGTGGGACGATCACGTGATTACCGTCACGAGCTGAGCCGCGCTCGCGTCGAAACTCGAGAGCTCTCCCTCCCTTCAATGCAACTAGCAATCCTTCTCGACTCTTGGGCCAGAATGGGCGCGGCGGTCTGCTAGACTCAGTGCCGCTCCTTTAGCGTCGGCGATCGATGCAAGGCTACGGTTGTCGCGAGTCCGGTACTTGCGCGCCTCTGCTTCGGTCGAACGGAGGATGCATGGAGGTGGTATCATCAAACCCGCGAGTCGTCCTCTGGCATGCTTGGAGGGTGCGCCTGGGGGCCTTTTAGATGCTTGCGAGGCGGAGTTGGCCCAAGGGCATTGAGTAAGGTGTAAGCACTAGCAGCTGTACTGTACTCAGCTCGTACTCGATTACTGGACGATTACTGACAGAGCACACAGTTCTCCCCGCCACGGTGACACGCTTGTCCCCGGGCATACTTCTCATCGTCCTGCACGCACGACGTATGTCACCGCCATGCCTGCGAAATGGTCGTACCGACTCAGCAGCCTCCTTCCCTCATCGTGGCAGCTGGGGAGGCTCGTCCTCAAGCGCACCGCACCCTCCGAACGCGCAGCCTCCGGACCCTCGCGCGGGCATCTTCGACGCGTGCTCGATCTGCACCACATCGGCGGCCACTGGCACGCTCTGCGCGTCCTGCCCTAGGCCGGCTCGGGGGTGCCTTCAAATTCAAGCGCTGTGCTGCACCGCCGAGGCGGAGGAGGTCAAGATCTATGGCAAGGATGGGCTGCCTATCTGCCAGCGACCGCGGTGCACGAGCGTTCTGCTCGAGCCGTATGTGGAACTTGCGCCGTGGGTGCAGCGGTTCGTCGAGCAGTGCGCCGAAGACCCGCTGCAACCGCTCATGGCACGGCATTGCTGCATGTTCCCGGGTGCGGCCTACTGGGCACATGGCGCACCTGCTGAATTGACCCGTTTGTGGGTGAGGTCTTGGCCATCGGCGAGCAGATGGCGCTGAAGCCGGTATCTGTGGATGCGAGGCCTACGTAGAATATCCAGGACGCCACCTCCGCGTTCCCACCCTGATGAAGCCGCGATCTCGTTGTGGGTCCTCTCAGGTTAGACGACATACAGCGTCGGCCCTTTTCCCGCGTGCTCCCCCAGCACTGTTCTGAAGACAAGGCATGCGTGGTCACATCGTGCGAGGATCGGAACATCGCTGGTGAGTCCACGCCGTTCTATGGTTCTGGCGTCGTGCTACGGCTGTCCTGCTGACAGGGTGAGTTCTTCTACTCCTTCCTCGTCCGTCGCCCTTGTGTTCATCGCAGGCGGCCGTTCTGCGGGGATGGATCAGCTTGCCCAGTGCACAGGAGCCTTTGAGCTTGTTTGTCCACCAGTGCGAAATCGATAGGTAAACCGCGTGCATGTCCCCCAATTGTCTTGGGGAGCGCGTCTGGGGAACTCCATGAATATAAGGCACACTTACGTTCCTCGATTGAGATGCAACGGGCCCGGATTCCTCTGCTCGTTTCCCTGCTCCTTCATGACATGTCCGAACCCAGCAGCACAGCTCATCAACAGCCTGAGGGCATCTGCATCACGCTCATATCTCCCGACGAAGATCTGCCTTCCCTCACACGGGTATGTACACCACTGGCCTCTGCCTTCACACTATGACTGATCGAGTCGTCACAAGCGTGCTGTCGACGCAGTGCGTCGAGGATGGACCTTGGAAGCAGACTCTCCTTGCGGGGTGTATCTTTCCGGGGACGACTTGGTGCTGCATGACATCGACCCCGCGGATGGAGCAACTGCGTCGCAGACATCTATGCCAACAGCAGCGGGAACAGAGGGGCCGGCCTCCCCGGGCCCTGAGGATTCTGGCGTACACCGTCGAATTCTTAAATTACGCGGATTGTCTCGCACTCATATTTCAAATCCGTAGATCACATCGCACGACGGTCAAGTTTCGCTCCAGGACGACCCCGAGATGGTGGACATCTCCCACACCGAGGACGGGCAGCCCGATTACTGTGACGACTGCATCAGGACAGGCTTGATAACTTCAATATTGAGACGGGCAAAGACTGAGAAAACGAGTGCGCAATGCTGCTATGTCCTCTGGACCAGTGCGAAGTTGCTCATTTATCGGCGATCTGTGCATGCATACCTCAGACGCCTTCTATACTATAGAGCTGGTGGGTACCCATGGTGCTCAGAGAAGTATCATCATGTGCATGAGTAACGCAATACGACAGCTGACAGAACAAACCGGTCCGAATTTCGTTGGAGGCTCGGAACTTACACCGTTCAGGCTGGAGGTTGACACCGGTAGGTGCTCGCCTATTCGTGTAGAGAAGTGAGCTCTTATACTATCGTCAGGGTCGAACACTACGTAGGTTTAGACCTTCAACCATGAACTGATAGTAGCTCATGGGCCCTCCTCCATCAGCTGGGTACGAGGAGAGCATGTGCGCAAGATCGTCAGACCGCTCCCTGCTCCAGGAGCGGAGCGCAACCAACGAGAACGCCGCGAGCCTGGATATGTCATTGAGCAATTCCAGAGGGACCAAATCCGGGGCAAATCCTGTCTGCTGAAGCATGGCGTATCCGTTCCTCACGTTCGAGGCGGATCTACGGCGGAAATCACCAGCTGGGATGGGAACGTGAAGTACGGACTATCGGCTAACTACATTGTTCGTGCGTAGCTCCTATTCACTATGACTGACACGGCACGATCTGATAGCGGCTCCTTCCACCGTCAGTTCTTGGGCGCCTTCGGGGCGGGCCTCGACAGTTCATGATCCCGCACTCCTTCAGCTGGGGAGCACAGTCAAGCTGGTGGGATCCCATCAAGCTTGATTTTGCACCTGCAGTGGCGATCTGCGGGAGTGAGAACCTCATTTTGAGGACTGAGTTCGATGGGCTACTCGGTTTAGGAACTTGCAAGTGAGCGCAAATCCTGCCTTCGACTCGGACAAGCTGATAACACCGTCTTTGGGTATCTAGGTATCAAGAGGGATTCCGTTACCTTCTCACAGACCATCACGAGCGTGCGCTTGAGCCTGTGAGCATCCCGTTTACCTCCGATCGACCCGCTCGCTCTCATCCACAATCTCGTACAGAGTTTTGCATGGTGCCTCAAGGGTTACTTGAAAGCCGTGCCTATGGAAGGGGGCATCATTGTCTACTTCTTGCTGCGTCCTGCACCGCCGTCCTCCCAACGTAGTAAACTGGAGGCTGCACGGTAAGCACCGCCTATGTCGCTGACCAGGGGCTGGAGTCGGCTCAGGCTTGCTAACCACTGGCATCTTACAGTTTCTCGAGCTATCTGGCTTTTCAGAAATGGCCTTGCGCACAAGTTCCGCAATGGTCCCCAGCGTTGCCCGTGGCACAATCAGCCAACAGCTCAGGCTTATGGCAGCTCAGGCTCGTGGGTTTCAACATTTGGCGCAAGGTAGAGGCCACAACTGCAAGCGTGCAGTCATTGCGGCCGAAGCGTCCGGCCTTCTCTTTGACAGATATCGATGTTGTGATGGTGCTCGATACCGGTGAGCCTCCATGCATGCACACATAATGTCCTGGCATTGGTGTTGGTGTACTCATGGTGCATTTCAGGAGTGTCTGCATCATATATTCCTAGCTTCATGCACAACAAACTTTGTGCTGAGACGACATTCCTGTCCCAATCTTCTGTGGAGGCATCAGTGCTGCAGCTGCCTGCTCCATTCTATGTCTCAAGATTGCAAGCCCAGGACCACGAAACGACTGTGGAGCTCATATTCCGCCAGGACGACCATAGCAACATCAGCATATATGTCCCCGCTTTACGGTTTCTCTATAATACCCGCGGAGAGGGTCTCGTGTGGCCCATGATCCGAGGGAGACATCCTGCTGATGACAAAGGCGCCCTCACGGGATTGCTGGGCCTGGTGAGTTCCTCTGATGCGACATCTATGTTTTCACACCACTGAGGCTATGCGTAGAACTTCTTTCAGACCGTTTACGCAGCTTTCCACGTACCTGAGGCGGAACCTCCATATATCAGGCTGGCTACTCAATCCCCACAAGAGACTGCTGAAGGGCGTTATGACGTACCACAGGAAGTAAAGACTCGCCGCTAGTCAATAGTGCCGAGCTGACTTCTGATGTAAGATACTGTACCTGATTCGAGCCTATATGCATGTCTGGAGGCTGGGGGGCTCCCTTGGATCTGTTGGATGCTATGCGCCCGGCCAATGTAAATCACAGCTTGAAGATATCACCTATGTTGTTAAGGCGGTCTATCTCAGTAGATGACTGCTCAGTGTTTGTAACTGCGGACGGAAGACACAGAGGTTCACCGCCGGAACACTAGCATCGAAGTTCCTGGCGAGCGGTATCGGAAGACGGTCAGCACGCGGAGGTAAGGTAAGAGGGTAGCCACGCTGCCGAGGAGCATCGCGTCGGGGTTTTAGATCGGCACAAATGAGACGTACGTGATACAACATATACTCCATGTACAGACGGCACATGGTTGCTGAAAGGTGCCGTAAAGCGGTACATACCTAGAATTCAAAATCATCGAGGTCGTCCGGCTCCGGTGTCTGGTACTCTGTGAAGGGAGGAGGGTCATCTTGCATACTACGGAATCGTCAGCATGAACTTGCCCGTCGGTACAACGTGAACGACGCACCTGACACGTCCCACCGCTAGCAAGTCCTCGTCCAAGCAAGCCGTAACTCGCCCAGGGTCCGCCGTCCGTTCTACGCGGAACGGTAGCCACTCGTTCGTCCAGCGGTTGCGCAGCAGGTGGCATATGTGCGTCAATGAAGGAGGGCCCTCTACAGCGAACGTGTTGGCGACTGACCGGAGGAGCGCCTTGTGCTCTGCGAAACCGTCGGAGGTGTAGATGGGCCGCGGCATGAAGTGCGCGAGGGGTGGGGCGTGGTGGGGAAGTCGAGGTGTAGCCGTAGGATTCGAAGGTGGGAGAGGGAAGAGAGCGCACACGCGATGTCCTCCTGAGTTCGCGATTACTGAGGACCTGATCAATGAGTGCAGCGCGAGAAGAAAGAAGCGCACCACTGGGACGTTATCATTGTTGGGTGAGCGATACCGGAGAATGGTCAGAACACGGAGATTAGGAAAGAGGGCGGCGATGCTGCCGAGGAGCATCGCGTCGGACGCGTCTTCCTCGTACTCGATCTCCAGCTCTTCGAGCGACGGCACGCGGCAGCGCCGCAATAGTGCATGCATCTCGGAAGACTTCAAAATGGGGGACGCCCACCCCAGCTCGTCTTCGACCGTCCTGCGGTCGTGACGGTGTTGGTGCAAGTAGTGGCGAGGGTAGCATCGGAGGGCCAGACTGCAGAGTGTCGTCGGAAGATGTGCATAGAGCTCGTCCGTAGGCTCAGGGTACGCGATCGACAGACGCTCGAGCTCCCCGCACGGAAACCGGTCAAGCACCCGGGGACGCCAGTACATTTCTCGGTGGTTGCCATCGGAAACGGCGCGCAAGAATGTCAAGGAGCGCAGGCGCGGCATACCGGATATCGCAGCCAAGAGAGGAACGGAAGTGTCAGCGCCCGCTGTGGGCCATTCTCCTCTCAGGTATAGTTCCCGAAGCCGGGGCATCTTCAACGACGCCATCGTAACAAGAGGGGCGACGTCGAGAAGCATGCTCAGTTGCTCGAGGGAGTGTGCGAGGGTACTTACAATGAAGTTGGCCAGTGAGACCTCTCCGACGAAACTGCGGGGGTGGTATCGGAAATCCCGAAGGGGGAGGCTGAAAGACGCAAGGCTGCAGCGCGGAGACTCGAAATTCGGAGGAACGGGCTCTCCACGATCTGGGGTGACCCGTAGGACGAGGTGGCGGAGTTGTGGGCATGACAGGATGGCTTGGACGCCGTCCCAGGGTAGACCATTATGGCCCCAGGCGTCAGTGACGATAGTTTCGAGGGCAGGCATGCGGGATAGAAACTGTACAAAGGGCGTTTGAAGATCTCCGAGAGTGATGCGCGTGCGTGGGGGATCGCAACCATTCTCCCATATCCCTATAATATTCAGGCACCTCGAGAACAAGGGTGCGTATCAGATTTTGAAGTATATTGCGTGATACGCCTTTTTGACCTACCTGACAAAGGCCCAGATGTCGGAAGGGGGAGAAGAAAACAGAGCTCCACTGAGAAGTTCACGACGGGCGGAGATGCGGGCGGAACTGAACAGACACGGCTTGCAGGCCTCCCTTATATCCCGACAGGTCCACGATAGTAACAGAAGGTCGTACTTGACACTCAGCAGCTGAAATATTTGGACAAGTATATCATAGCCCAAGCGGAGCAGAGTGCATCTGTACACAGTATTAGCCTCCTCAACCTTCAGCATCGTCCCAACCGGTGAATGCGCTTACGACGGCATGGCGACCACAATGCGAGTGGAGACTCTCCTGAACTACTTAGATGACGACGAGATACGCGAACGGGCGAATACGAGATATGCACAGTTGTGGTTGTTCCGCAAGAGTCGAATCGCCAACGAGTTCGGATTGCCTCCGGGGTTCGGTGGCGCGCGTTTACGAACAACTGGCGCGCGCCTCGCACTCCGGTCCCGGAATGCGCGTAAGACGGAAAATTACAGCCGCCGCCGTCCTGCACGACCCCGAATACAACATCCACGTCCACCTTCCCTTCCCCGCCGTCGTACCTTATAATGCGTGTGCTGAGATAGCGCCTCCATCTCGGCTTGTGACTCCTGCTCAACCTGTTTACGACCATATACCACCATCACGCGTACCACGGACCATCCTCGCCCGACGGACTGCTCTGCTTTCGGCACGACGCGCACGCTATAGACGTCCAGACTTTCCAGCTCGCCTACACATCGCCAAGCTCACCCTTGGCCTCGCGGCGCGATTGAGCGCACTCTGACGACGACTACGACGCTCTCCTGTAACCCACAGACCTACTCTCTCCTCTCGGTAACCGGCGACCAGCAGTATACGTAACCCGCGCGCCATGGAGGTTTCCCCGGAAGAGCTCCAGACGACGGACTCAATCACGATCCGCGCGCTGAAGGACATATCGTTCGGGAGCATCGCGGGGATTGCATCCAAGATCTTTGAGCACCCGTTCGACCTCACGAAGGTGCGCCTGCAGTCGCAGGTGCTCGACGCGGAGGCGCGTTTCAAGGGCCCGCTCGATTGTCTCGTGCAGACATGGCGGAAGGAAGGTGTGCGCGGTCTGTACAGGGTGAGTCTAGCTCGGGCGCGTCGTTGCGGGTGCGGGCCTGAAGACGCATGTGAGGACAAGAGCTGAGGTTGTGTATGATGCATTGCAGGGACTGCCTGCGCCGATCGTAGGCGCGATGGCGGAGAACGCGTCGCTCTTCTGCGCCTACACGGAGCTGCAAAACGCGCTCTACTGGTGGACCGGTATGCCGCGCGCACAGCAGCTGTCGCTCGGCCAGCTTGCGCTCGCCGGCGGCGGCGCGGGGTGTATCACGAGTTTCGTACTGTGAGTCGCGCTCGTGCTCCGCCTGAGAACGTATCGCTTATGACCGCATTGTCCTCCAGAACGCCCATCGAGCTCGTCAAGTGCAAGATGCAGGTTCAGATGCTGATGACGCCCATATCTGTCGCCTCCGCATCCCCCGTCTCCGCCGCAGAAGCCGTCCTCTCCGCACATCCCAGCGGACCCGTCCCATCATCACCCTCCCCCTCCCCTTCATCTTCTTCCTCCGCACTCGCCGCGCGCAAGCTCCCCGGCCCAATAGCCGTCCTCACCTCCGTCGTGCGCGAGACCGGGTTGCGCGGCCTCTGGCTCGGGCACACAGGCACGCTCATCCGCGAGACGGGCGGCGGCGCGGCCTGGTTCGCATCGAAGGAGGGCGTCGCGCGGCTGCTGCTCCGGCGGCGCGGTGCGTCGGACAAGCGCGAGCTGCGCGCGTGGGAGAGCGCGCTCGCGGGCGCGTGTGCGGGCGTCGCGTACAACGTCGCGCTCTTCCCCGCGGACACGGTGAAGAGCGCGATGCAGACGGAGCTGGAGCTGCGCGGCCCGCGCGCGGGCGGCGCGAGCCCGACATTTGTGGGCATCGCGCGGGATATGTGGAGGGCCCAGGGTCTGAAGGGGTTGTATGCGGGCTGTGGGATCACGGTCGCAAGGGCGGTGCCGAGCAGTGCGTTGATCTTCTTGATTTATGACGGGTTGAGCAAAAGGTTTGGTTGAGCGTGTGGCTATGGGGAGGGGAGCAGATAGACTACTGTAGAGGTGAGGATGCATACGTTCTCTGCGAAGAGCATATCATCGGTCGTGACGCTGAGCACTTATGATCACAGATACATATCCTCATAGAAAGCATCTTCAAAACTCTTGAGAAGTCGCCGTACCGTCCGATTCTATGAAGTACCCGGCCGTCCCGGACATCAGGCAGATTTAGGCCTAAGGCCCGAGAACCGAGACTGAAGCAACCAAGCCCTGTGCTCGTGCTCTGTCCGTTGTGCTTGCACTTCGTGACGTCTGCCTAGGGGAGACTATCGCGCTCTCCACAACCGTGGGCTTGACCTCCCACTTAACAAGGACATGCGGACGATCACTGACCTAGATTGCGGCGCGAACCTATGCTACCTTTGAAGCTGGGTCATGATGGTTCCCCGTACATGTTGAGGCTCGCGAACGAACACGAAGTACTGATCAGTCTCTAGTACCCACGGGTGTTCCACTCACAGCCAACGGAATGTAGACGCCCGATCCTAGCGCCTTCCGGGCAGATTGTTCACTATCTTCAAGTTGTACCTCGTACACATGTACTAACATCCGGCATGCACGCCGAGTGTGGTCAAACAGGAATCCTACGTATACCGTGCATCGTCGAGGGCGTTCGGCCAAAGTTGAAACAGCCGCGCTCCTCGGCAAAAAAACCGACTGTGCCCTTCGTAACGTATGTATCCGTTCTTCTACAGAACGCCGGCTTACAGAGTCGACTGATTGCCTGCGCCTTTGTCCGACAGGTATGACAGCTCGGCGATCTAAAGTGGGTAGCGTCGAGCGCGTTGACTGGGAGACGCGTCTGCTGGTAGGTATTTTGATCATGGCTTGGTCATAAGGGGCGCGGAATATCGATGCTTACGACGCTCTAGGATGGTATGGGAAGCTCCGAGTCTACATTTGACCTGTGGTCGCGAACCTCCTGGAACTGTAGCGTGGTCGATGGCGGAGCAGATGCTCCGCCTGGTCTCGTCCAGTTACTGTATGGCGGTGTCTGTACGAAAGCCAGCCAGTTGTCCGGCGAGAGTCGGCGTTGAAGACTGAATGAGCCCTAATGAGCCGCGTGAATCCTAACTGGCTGTCTATCGTACACGGTCCAGACGCGTCGCACCAGAGCTCCCTCATGTTGTGAGTGCGATTTGGGAGACGTCCTTGACGACAGACGACAGCTCACGCTTGGGCCCAGGTTCCCCGTCCCAGGGTGAACAGATGAACATTCTCGATGTCGTCCGCTCCCGACCTTCGAGCTTCGAGAGTATCCACCACGACATGCGCCTCCTTGGCAGCAGTATGGCCTCCTCGCATACGGTGGACGCATTTCCCGATACTGTCGGACTTAACCGCCAGAAGTCCCGAACCGCACGAACCCTTCCGCCCTTAGTCTCGTTCCCATCCCTTCTGGCGCTAACTGGGCGTGCTCCAGAAGGTCTGGTGCATTTCGGGCTGATTTGGGCCACTCGTGACGGCCAGTCA